>CAJOBZ010000017.1:2697500-2797500 GCA_905332375.1 Pieris macdunnoughi | reverse complement strand
CCCCCCCCCCCCCCCCCCCCCCCCCCCCCCCCCCCCCCCCCCCCCCCCCCCCCCCCCCCCCCCCCCCCCCCCCCCCCCCCCCCCCCCCCCCCCCCCCCCCCCCCCCCCCCCCCCCCCCCCCCCCCCCCCCCCCCCCCCCCCCCCCCCCCCCCCCCCCCCCCCCCCCCCCCCCCCCCCCCCCCCCCCCCCCCCCCCCCCCCCCCCCCCCCCCCCCCCCCCCCCCCCCCCCCCCCCCCCCCCCCCCCCCCCCCCCCCCCCCCCCCCCCCCCCCCCCCCCCCCCCCCCCATAGACATCAGCATTGTCCAAGAACAGACTGCCATTCACACCTCAACCATAATCAGTAAAGTGCTTGGAGATACAGTATTCCTACATCGAACCAATACCTACATGACCAATACATAGAATATAATTATGTATAAATATGTATTTGTATGGGGACGTGCCTTTTTGATAGTTATACTTCTTTAGGCGCTTTATGAAAAATTGATGAGAGTGAAATTTTACGATGCGCGCACCGTGACACAAAATTAACAGAATGAAGTTGCCCACGGAAGATGCTACGGCATTGGACATAATTTAAAAACAACATTCGAATAATAATAGAATTTATGTTACACTTAATGTAAGAGAATAATAATAAATAATTATTTATTTAATTTTTCAAATGTAAACTGAACTTTATTGACTGACTCCATTTCCAGTCTTTGATTATTTAATTGTAATTAATTATTTGCATGCAATCAAAAACTATTTTTAATAATGCCAAAGAAGTATAACTTCTTACGCGCGTACATAAGTACACGCACCCTTTTTTTTCTTGAGGATCTCAAGACGAGGCACTGACGATACACCAGGTGTACGCTGTGTAGTTCATCAACCAATCAAATATAGATGTTATAATTATGAAATGGAGATATAGAAATTCGAAATATAACTGAAGGAGGTGTAGTAAAACGTCACGTAACAAATCTGATAAGGCTGTCACAACTCTTCGCCTGATTGAAATTAAACAATTGAAGATCTTGTATCTGCCAATAGTTAGGGAGTTACGCCATTCAAGCAGATTATACTATCTAAAGTTGAAGTTGGATTATCAAAGCGAGATAAAACAGTAACAAGTGGTCATTCTATTAAAGATTATTATAAATACACACCACTTATTATAATAATCTTATTTTCTATTTCTGTACTTCGCGTACTTTAAGCCTCTGATTGACTCTGAATGACTCAGAACTGATTTTTAAGCCTATGTCTGCTAGAAGTGCCTTAGAGTTTCGATGATCGGTCAGTGAGTGAGAAAATTAAGAAACTTTGACTAGTTATAATTCTTGGTTCAAATTGAATGCAATTTGAATACTCTGTGTTTATACAAAGCCGGCTTGGTCACAGGCTAGTTTAATCCACAACGGACTTGTAGGCAGTGGCGTAACAATAGGGTGGCAGGGCAGGCAAAATGCCACGGGCCCCTGACCAAGAGATATTATGTTCTATGGATGAATGTGAAGTCTTCAATACGTATTGGAGCTAGCGTGGGGACTACAGACCATTCCCTCTCGCCTGAGAGGAGGCATATGGCCATTAGTGGGACATATACAATGTGTAATTGAGTACGCTGAAATCCTCGAAATTTATTAAAACTAAACTGAGTACATAGTGTCGATTTTTACTGATAGGGCCCAATCAAAACAATTTGCCACAGGCCCCAGATGGTATATTTACGCCACTGATTGTAGGGTTGAAAAGGGCCTGATCTATTTCAAGAAAATAAAAAAATAAATAAAGTACGGCCTTGCTACTTTTTTTAGACTTGGCGGGGGCTCTGCCCTGCCCCTAGATATTCAGAAACGAGAGCCCTAACTCTCAATCCAGTACGTTAATAATGTTGAATTTTGATATACGGAAGTCATATGAATTTCATCATGAATTTCACCCTAAGTATGCTTACTCTAAAATCAGTTTCAACAAATTATTAAACTTGAAAAGAAGTTAACTTGATATAAAATGGAGATGCACGCCATAGTCTAGGATTTGACCAATTTCAATTACGATATCAAAATCAAAGCTATACCTATACATATTTTAATTCGTTCTACTGGCTATTCGCGGAAATGAATAATCTAATGGAAAATACTATAACTGCTGTTGACGTATCCTTATCAGAGAAAATCTATTAGTCATAGGTGCTTGCTTTTGAACTTGGTTATCAGGTCGTAAAGTGTTAATTAAATTCCTTGTCAAGTACAATGTCAGCATTTGTTCCGGCAGTTTATAAACAGGCAGGAATATAATACTCACACGGCAACACAGCAAGCTCTCAAGTAAAAAATTAAAAAATACGCTACCAAGATTTTTTAAAATGGAATCTAGCTATTAATTAAAGTGCATTTACAGCCTGGGCTGTTTTGGCGAGTGTAACTGTAGCTCGGCCTTAATGGGCTTTCTCCCGCGACTAGCGCAAGGGCATCTCCTGCGAGACGGACCTCGGCATGGGCCGTCGCGGTCTATCAATAACACAATAAAATTATATACAGTCAAACCTAAATACGTGAGAACTCAAGGGACCGCGATCTCATCTTCTCTTATAAAGGTTTCTTACTAACCCGAGTTTCTAGCTTACAGGGTTACAGAAGGGGTCTGTCTCACATATAGAGGTCTATAATACTATTAAAAACAATAACAGGCGCAAGTGAGTATGAATGAGTCATAAATAGCAAAAGCTAAACGCGTTTAGTTGTCGCTTATAGAGGTATACGCAAGTATCAATATCACTTATAGAGGTTCACGCGTGAAAAATGAGTGTCACTAATCCAGGTTTCATGTTTCTCACTTAAGGGTTTTAAGCGGGCAAAATTACAGGACCCGGTTAATACTCTCATTAAGGGAGCGTTCAAGTATAGTAAAACGTTTCATGACCACCTAGTGACTCTTTATACGTAAAAGTTACCATTATGTGGTGTAAAGTACTGAAAAGTCGAAATTAATATTAACAATAATGCGTAATTCCATCCCCGTAACGTTTTACAAAAGGATGAAATTCGTTACGTAATACGTTATATCCCTAATAGAGTTTTCTCACTTACCCAGGTGTCACTTACTCAGGTTTGACTTATTGATAATTTTATCAAAATTAAACAATAAATAAGCGAGCCTTGAAGTTTTTTTTTAAAATTTTACAATACCAACCAATGAATTGTATAGTACAAAAAAGTATGTATGTTCGGATCATACAGCGTTATGAAGATTTTAAACTTGTATATGAAAATAATAGGGCCTTGAAGATGTCGATTAATAGATATCCTCCGTTGCGCAATGTAATATAATATTTAGTTTCTTTTGTGTGTAAATAAATATTAGAAGAGGAAATGAAATATCAACTTACCGAAAACATTGCACCATATTCCTGCTGATTTCATTCAGTTCTTGCTTCGGAAACTTCATTCCTCTATAAAAATATTAAACACATATCGGAATTAAACTCGTAATTATTGATAACTGTTTACATAATATCCAATAGCACTGGTAAACGTTATCAATAGTATTTGGCCATCTTAAACACACAATACAAATTGTCGTTGAAACGAAAACTTGGCGATTAAAAAGAGTGGCGGAGAGTTTATTGCCAGTTCTTCTCTTCCGTTCTACGTCCTTGATTTGAGAACTGGCAGTAAATGTAAAATTAGAAGCATTTAATGTATATTTCTTTTTTGACGTTCATAGGTGTACATTGTGTTACCTATATGAATAAATTATTTTTTCACTTTTAATGATAACGCATTATTTGAGCGATATATCGTTAATTAAATTTCATTAATATTAATTTTCCTGAAAACTAACTTCAAAACTACATTTGTACTGTGTAACTCTAGCTGATTTCAATTCGCGGTACGCGATCCCCAACTATAACTGCGGGAACCCCAACGCTATTGAAAGATAGAGAGTACCAGAACTGCAATCATTGCACTGCAAAAAATAACTTTTTTTTTATAGAACAGGTGGCCAACGGGCAGGACGCTCACCTGATGTTAAGTGATACCGCCGCCCATGGACACTCTCAATGCCAAAGGGCTCGCGAGTGCGTTGCCGGCCTTTTAAGAATTGGTACGCTCTTTTCTTGAAGGACCCTAAGTCGAGTTGGTTCGGAAATACTTCAGTGGGCAGCTAGTTCCACAAATTGGTGGTGCGCGGCAAAAACTGCCTCGAAAAACGCTCAGTTGTGGAACGGCGGATGTCGAGGTGATACGGGTGGAATTTCGTATTCTGCCTCGACGTATGGTTGTTCGGATTAGTACCTGCTGCAGGTATTAATCCGAACAACTCCTCTGAACAACAGCATATCGCAGTGGTGTTTCTTTGTTTGCATGAACCTTGCTATAATACTTACAATAACAATTTATGTGCTGCGATGTACCAGTCAATCATATGTTTTGTTTTCTCCTCTACAGTCATTATATGGTCCACTTCAATTGGCTTATATATGTCAGAGAGCCTATTATCTTCATCCTTATATATTTGAGGCACTGAAGGACAATCTTTAAACATACCTTAAAAATACATGTAATCTTATTTGACTGAGCTTTAGCAAGCAAGTATTAAGATGTAATATTTTTTTTACTATAAATATTTCAAGTCATGCATGCATTTATTCAGTTAAAACAAAAATATTTATATATTAGTCTAAAATATTTAACATAAAGTATAGGATTGCTTGTTGCACCTGTAAATATTGAATATTTAAGATGACTAATTTTGATAACTACATAATATATCTTTTTTTTAAATACATCTGGGTCAGATGTTTGGCCACATTCCCTCCTGATGTTAACTGAGATTTGGACTATTGGTGGACACCCCTGTACAGATGCCTGTTTAACTGTAGCTTAAATGAAGCCATATTATATATACATATTATATAATATATATACACACAACTTTGTGAGAACATAAGTATTATATAATACATTGATGTATTGATTTTTTATTGTTATCAAAGCTATTTAGTTAAAATTATATTAATTGATATTTAATTATGTGTGTTTTAAGTACACAATTAAGATATGAAAAATTAAGTAAGTAAATAATAATTTAATGACAATTTAAATAGCCTTATGCTGTAATGGATTTGTAAATATAATTAAAAAAAGAACTCTAATGACTTGAGAAATTATATTTTTATCTATGTTTTCTTTTGCCGAGTAAATTAATCTAAATTCTGAACCTGCTGAAATTTTATGATGAAAAATAGTGACCAATGGGACATAGGGACATATTTGTCATCTACATATTCAATATTCTATAAACATTCATAATATGAAGAATATAACAATGTTTGTCAAAAAAGTATCGTACATGACATGACATCTCCATACATATCAAAAACTGTACATTGAAAATAAAAAGTATGTATTTTTAATTTTAAAAATACAAACAGTATTAATCAATACCAAAGTTGCAGTACTCATAAATAAGCTTCCTCTTCACACTCTCAAAATATAGTATTTCATTTGCATACAAAATAATATGTCATGGATTTAGTAGTTACGGGAAAACATATAAAACAAACATTGTTGATGCATGTTTAACTCTGTGAGAATATACTCTGCAAGACAAACTTTTTAAACCCCTTGTGCCAAATATGAGAAAGAATAAAAACGTAAAACACAAAGGCATGGTTTAAATATGTGTGAGGAATATAATAAGCACTCCATATTTACAAATAGGGAAGTACCTAGATATGGATTGCTGCTTGCAGTATGGCAAGTTTACAAGAAATTACCAGCATATCTATATAAAATTAATGAAGTACTTTTCATTCATACATATTTAATAATAATAATTTCATCTTATAAATCATATTATAGCTATGTAGAAAGAATATATATTGCATTAAAGAACTGTATGTATCTCAGAAAGAGGTAGTACATATACCTGACCCATGGAACAGTGAAAATTAACTTATATTTAAATGTTAAGATGAGATACAACAGCTTACTTTCACTGATGACATAACATTGAAGTTAATTTATTATATATGTATAAAGTAAACATTTTTATAATTCAATCAAGTGAACCCAAAACTACGACTTATTAATATTTGGTATACATATTTAAAAAATATACAGTTTAAGAAAGTCAAAAGGACTTTTGAAATTTGTCAATATGGTCAAATAATTTTGCCACTTTGATTCACTTGATTGTGATAAAAAAAAATACTCACCAAAACTAGTAAGAACAATTTTTCCACTATCCATCTGGTGTCTAGTTAAAGTGTGGTCAAAATCGGTTACAATTTGCAGCTTGCTGTGTCCATCTTTCAGGATGCTGTTGATTTTCTCCAAAAGACCATCCTTATCCTTGATATGAACATTTGGCTGGGTTAGCTCAGGTATGTCATTTACAGTCGTTAAGAACTTCATAGCTGGAAATATAACACCACATATATTCTTAATATAAAGTAAATAAATACATAAAACATAATCAGCGACGGTCCTAACTTTTAATATAAAGATAAATTTTATTAATATTCGAATTAAAATAAATACCTTAGCAGTACTATTTAAAATATAGCTGTCCCCAGAATAAGTATTTAAGGCAAGCTCCACGTTTATTCTGCACAATTTTGCAAGTAGACGAAAATTTATAACATCGAAATTGAACACCCAATTTCGAATTATTATGTCAATGTTTAATTTTGATTACAAAAATATATTTCTGTCATCTATCATCTGTCATTTGTCAAACCAATACTTCGATACATCGAGGCAGACACTTAAAGTATACATCTGCGAATTTTCTATGGTCCGTACTCCTTTATAACTAAAGTATGGTTGACACCATTGAGTAAATAATATATTATAGGAATAGGATAATATAATAATAGATTTAGAAACCACTAAATTTACTTATCTGCCCACTAAATTGATAACAATGATAGTGAAAATGGCAAACTAATATCATTCTTATTTGCTACGCGTCATTTAATTAATTTTTTTCATATAAGGGGTGGGCTGATTCCAGTACGTCAAAAATTAGTCGATAGACCGAGTTCGCCCGGAGTCTCCTTTTACCTAAATCTAACTCTAATATCCCTTAATTTCGAACAATAATGCTGCAACAGTGTTGTTGCAGCATTATTTTAATTCTATCCAAAATATGCCCTTTTTAATGTTGTAGTGAATTTTCTAGAAACAAAGTTAAGTGCGCAAGTGTATATACCTGTTACGAAGTAAAACTAGATAGTAATTGCCATCAACCTTTATTAATTCTTATACCTCCCATTTAGTAATTATCATAGAACAGTCATTTTTATTTTTCACAAAGATGCAAATTATTATGCAAAATTATCATGTAACTCTCTGTAAATCTTAAAAAAGGATAAAATAAACTAACCAAATAAGTTTAATTACATAATAGATTTTCTATTAATCAAAACAACTAAGCAATTTGCTCAATATGTAATTCTTATATCAAAATAGTTTTACACTTAATTGTTTTTACAATTGGACATAAAAATTATTAAATCTTAGAACAAATCAGCGCATTTCAAATCAGTTATAAAAAAATAGTAAACAGTGCAAAATTCCCAAGTAGTAATACATGAAATTATTAATAAAGTTCCAAGCATCAATCAGCAGAGAAAAAAATATTATTCAAATGTTTCAAAATACTACTGTTTAGGTAAAGGATTAATTTGAAACTGGCAGAAAAAATTTTGTGCTACAAACTAAATCACGAAAAATGTGTTAAATCAACATATTTGTTACGTTTAACAAAGCTAAGATATTTGCTATAAATTATACACATATATTAAAATATACAATTTATACACAATAAGCATAACATATATTACAACATTTAACAGCATACTCTCAAACTGTTTTATATCACTTATAGTACACCAAAGCACAATTTGACATTAATTAAAAGTATCAAAAGAAATGCTATATGACAAATGTTTCAATGGGTTTTAGACAGTTCAATACGCCGCCATTATTTAAAAAAAAAACAAAAAAAACAGTTATCGGCGGTAAGGAAGAAGAAAGTCAGACTTTAAAAATATTGTGTAAATAATAATGTAATTAAGACATTGTACAAAGATGCCTTTTTGAGAGTATACGAAAGCATTGGTCCAAATTAAATTGTAAATGGATTGCATTAATCGTCCGATATCCGTCTCTTGCCTTTTTTCTTTTTTTCCATCGCCTCCATTCTCATATCCTCCAAGTCTTCCATGATACCTGAATATGAAAACATAAAAATATTAGTTTTTAAAATATTTATTCACATGGGTTACGCAATATACATTTATGAATGTCAATAAAAAACAAATAATGCTTTTAAATTCAAAACAAGGGCAAAGAACAGTGGAACTGAAATAATATCATTTTAAATCCCCTGCCAGTGTGAACAGTACCATTTTTTATGACGAGTATGGGCGTAGTATACTGTGTATTAAAAAGGGATGTGATGAGTAATTTTTTTTAATTTTCGTTTTATATTTTTAGAATATTGTATGTTCGAATTTGTATGTAATTTGGCGTCATGTCGTAAAAAAGCCCACTTTTAAAGACACCGACTACTATGATCGTATATATTATCCACACATACAGAAAGTATATGTATGTGTATCCCACCTACAAAAATATAATGTTAGGTCAAAAACCTATTACATTGTATTGTATTATAAAATAGTTAATTAGGTTTATTTCTGGTATATATAAATATACTAACCGATCTTTTTAGTTATATACTCTTCACGCTGTTGTCGAGCAAAACTAGACTCCATGGATGGGTCATCAGCATCATCCATGTCTCGATATCTTGAAAAATAAAAATATACATTTTGATCAAATAACGTTTTTGTCTATTTAAAGTTCGTCAAATAGATAAATTTGTTCCTATATATTTTTTGTTACAAATATTAGGATAGTGCTCGACAGTTCTAAGATATTTTAATTGACATTTTATGTCATCATATAATATTTTGTCAAAATTATGGTAGTCTATATATATGGAAATATTTTCCTTATATACATGGCTATTAGATACATTCTATTTAAGTAAAATTAAGCTTTCCGAGAGGAAACATACCTTCTAAAGATTGCTAAGCGTCTGCTGAAATGGTAACATTATTTCAGGAAAGTAACTTACCTGGATTTATCATATCCAAAGATTTCTTTGATGGCGGAGGAGTAGTCTAACTCAACATCGCCATCGTCGATGAAGTCATCCATTTCAGAGTCATATTCCGAGTCAGAATCTACCATACGACCTGTTTTACAATAAATTGTATTTAAGCAAATCACGTTTTCTTTACAGAATAAGCTACCAATGTGTAAGGTTACTTATGACAACAAAAAACTATGGACTATTTTTTGTAACTTATGTACTTAGACACAAAAATTTCAAAGTAATTCATATTGTTATGTTTTTGCTACCCAATCCCTAAATCAATTATTTAATTTATTGAAGTTATATTCTTTAGGCGCGTTATGAAAAATTGATGAGAGTGAAATTTTAAGATGCGCGCGCACCGTGACACAAAATTAACAGAATGAAGTTGCCCAGGGAAGATACTACGGCATTGGACATAATTTAAAAACAATATTCGAATAATAGAATTTATGTTACACTAAATTTAAGAGAATAATTATAAATATTTATTTATTTAATTTTTCAAATGTAAACTGAACTTTATTGACTATAATGACTTCTTTACCAGTCTTTGATTATTTAATTGTAATTAATTATTTGCAAGCAATCAAAAACTATTTTTATATAATGACTCCTTTTCCAGTCTTTGATTATTTCATTGTAACTAATTATTTGCATGCAATCAAAAACTATTTTTGATAATGCCAAAGAAGTATAACTTCTTACGCGGGTACATAAGTACACGCACCCTTTTTTTAAATCAAATATTTATCTATTTCTTTGTAGAGAAGTTATTATTTCTACTAAATCTTTTTATGTGTTTTAATTCAATCAACTACCTACTACCACTTTTTTATATAATCAAGTCCAAGTTGAAAGAAATAAATGATTTTGTTTAGCACTATCTAATTTAGTAATAACAAATGACTTACGTTTTTGCTTCATCTTATCACTAGATTGCTGTTTCCTCCTATTATCACTGGGAGGAAGTTTCTTCCCACCATTCCTAACAGCTATAGAATTGACATGTTGGTCAAAATCAAAACCAGTGACAGGTTTACTTGAACCACCCTGTTTCGTTCCCTGTATAGATTTCTTATCATCTCCTTTTTTGAGACCTCTGCCTGCTTCCGGTAACCGTTTCCCGTTTTCTTGTTTTATTTGACCATTTCTAGGACTACCCTCTAATGGTTTCTTTGCTATGGCCATTTTATCTTTCATATTTCTATCTAAGCCCTCTTTACTAAGTTTTGGCACTAGCTTGCTCAGCGAGCTATGACCATTGGAAACTCTATCCTGCTTTTGTGGTAAGAGCTTTCTGTCATTTTTATCTATCCTGTAAGTATTTTGGCTCTTTAAATCTATATTCTTTTTAGCTTCTTGTTTTATTGGCTGCTCCTTATTCAACTTGGATCTATCTTTACTTCTATCTGAAGATATACTTGTTTCTAATTTTGCCTTAGTTTTGTCCAACCTCTCTCTATCTTTGTTAAGACGCTCCATTTCTCTTTCAATTCTGTCGCGTTCTGCTTTTAATTTATCTAATCTTTCTTTATCCATTCTATCTTTTTCACGATCAACTTTATCTCTTTCTAACCTAGCTTTTTCCTTTTCTTTCTGTACTCTTTCTGCTTTCTCTCTTTCACAGTCTTTCTTTTCTCTCTCGTGACTTCTTGGAGGATCACTTTTAGGGACAGCTCTTTCACCAACTTTCGGAATTCTACCAAATCCTGTACTAGTTGGTTCAGGTTTTCGTTCTTTATCTGCTGGCTTATCTGCTTTTGGAGCTGGAAGTTTTTATGACTTGCATTAAATTTCACACATTTAAAAAAGAAAAATGCTGAATTTAAAAACTATTACTAAAAACCATAAAACCATACCTTTTTGCCCGGCCTTTGCTGCTTCAATACGTTCCTGACGTCGTTGTCTTCGTGCCATTTCTTCCTCATACTCCCTCTTTTGTTTCTTTGTCATGAGTCTGTCAGGCTCAGGTTCCACAACAGTCTTTTTTGGTGCACTAATACCAACAGGTTCACTCTTCTTTTGTTCCGCAAGCTTCAACAATTGATTGAAGTCCATTGGTGGAGGGGCTGGTCTACGAATTTTAGGTTTATCTGATTTCTTGTCTTTCTCTTTTTCTCTTTCAGGTTCATATTTTTGAGGAGGACTGGACTCTGAAAGATTTTTTAATCTTATTATTATATATAGAAAAGGACATGTTTAGATAGAAACAGCAGAAGACAGAATTTTATCATCCCAAGGCCTTTCGTAAAATTAATTACTTTAGTATCATTCCTTACCACCATTTTCAGTACGACGCCTTCTCTTATGTGGCACTGGATCATCTTCATGGCGGAGAGCATGTTTGACTCTTTCTCTTGTACCATGTAAATCCTTGGGAGTTGAACCGCCTAAAATACAATATGTAGTTGTTTTATAGTGTAAAACAGGATATTGCACATAATAAAAATACATTCATAATAATAACTTAAGATATGTTATGGGTAGGGCACAATAGAAATATAAACTGTCCCTGAAGTTTAGAAATAGAAATTTATATGTACTAACCATTGAAGACTATCATTTAATATTTGAAAATTTGTGCTTTTGTGGTGGAAATGACATGATACAATATTTCCTAACACAGAACTAAAATGTTTTTTAATTATTTTATTTAGTAATATTTTATCAATGGTAAAATTGTATACAACTTACTTGAATTAGGGAATTTAGGTTCATCTGGAATTTTACTATACTTTTGCATCATTTTCTCATATATTGCAGCAGCTGACTGGGATTCATACCCATAATCATCTTGATCTGGCTGATCTGGGCCTTCCCGAGTAACAGCTGTGTTATCTCTATCAAAAGCATCAGCAATGACAGACTTATTAGCGGATTTAATGACCTTCAGTGTTTTTTGAATTTTGCGCAGGGCCTGAAAGTTCAATTTACAATTTTGTCTTATTTAATATTTAGTAAATTAGAAAGAACATTTAAAATTGCAGTAGATTTTGAGTTTAGTTATTACAACAATCAAAAAAACAAATGTTTAATGCCCTGTATTACAAAGTAATCTTTATTTATATTAATTCACCTTAGGATCACGCATAGCAAGTAATTCGTCTCTCTTTCGCTGCGTATCCAGTTTTTTCTGCCGTTCCTCTTCATCTTTCTTAGCAAGAAACTTTTGTATATTGGCAGATAATCTATCTTTTTCCCTTTGTTCTTTTTTTGGTGGATCAAACTTGGCCTTGTAATAATAGTTACTCTAAAAAGAGGAAAACTATTGTAAAATATAAAGGTTATTTTAAAAGCAAGTGATTACAGAGGACATTATACTTAGCTATAAAGAAAGATATAGTAAGACTAATTAAAACATTATCAAGTTTAAAGAAACAATAATTATTGACTGGTAAAAGTTGTATTCACATTTGAGAAAATTACTCAGGAAATATTTTAAAATTAGAAAATTTTAGGTCGCAAATTATGATCGAAATACTCACAACAGATGACTTCTCTTGTTGATTTCGCTGAGCAGCTAATAGGGTTTCACGAAACTCCATGATGAATATTTTATAATGGATGTATAGAATCAGTAACTCAAAATAAGGGCATGATTAAGTTTTTTGAGAAATATTTACGATGTAGAGCGAAATTACGTGTCAACTTCGACAAACAACCCAACCATTTTCTGGAAACGTACTGAGCAAGCACAGATACAGTTTTCAATAAGTTCATTACTGTGGCCATTCATGACTCATAAATGTAAAAATGACAAAAAGAACATAGACTATAATATTATGCACCATTTCCATGTTATGTGCTCCTTACTTATTATTCTACTGTCTTTACCTTTCTCCGCCATATTTGCTAATTTTCATACAAATGAAGGAAATAAATTATTAATACATATTTCATGTCATTAGCTCAGGCTTTGTTACATGACTATACTCATTACTGATTACTCATACAAATTCGTTTTGCCTATTCGAATGACGTAACATGCTTATAATACTATATAAATAATGTCTTCGTCTGTCTAATCATGAATATCGTAACTTAATACAAATCGTAGAATAATAATGATATAAATATCGTAACTTAATACAAATCGTAGAATAATTTCGTAACTTAATACAAATCGTATATGTTAATATCGTAACTTAATACAAATCGTAGAATAATAATGATAGAAATATCGTAACTTAATACAAATCGTAGAATAATAATTAACTCGTAGAAAATTCAACATTTGTAGTGTGTTTTAATTGAATTTCTCAAACCAATACTTAACATAATTAAATACAACAATTTGTAAAGTCAGTAATAAATAATGTATTATTAACGACCAACGACACCATTATTAGCGGCCAGCTTCAGAGTTATCTAGAGGGCCACCAGCTGATTAGCGATTATCAGTACGGCTTTTGTCGTCGTCGCTGGGCTGGTCCCTCTTGCATACCTTACAAGTTACACATATATAGGCAGAGCCAATTAAGTTCAAGGGTGCCGCGCTACCAAGGGAAAACGGTTATAACGCGCAAATTTGGCCCCACATAGAGTACTGTGCTCACCACCGGGTGGGAGCTCCTTCCAATAGACCGTATTCAACAAAGAACGGTTCGAATCGTCGACGACATCGTCAATCTTTTTCAGAGCTGCTTTATCCCTTGGCGTTGCGTAGAGATGTGAGGGCATCTTCTACCGCATTTACCATGGAGAGTGGTAATTTCTCGTTAATACCTGCAGCTGACTTTCATTATCGAACTTAGAGGCAGAATACGAAATCGCACCCGTCCCATCACCTCGCGCACCACCACTATGTGGAATCAGCTGCCCACTAAAGTATTTCCGAATCAATTCGGCTTAAGGTGCGTATTATATGAGATAATTTATTTATTTATTTATTTAATTATAAGTAATCTTACAGCTAACATACATAATATTATAAAACAAACACTTAGACAGTACAGAAAGCCAAAACAGATTACATAGATAAACAATATTATATACGAAAAATAAAACAAATAAGCACATAAATAGATAAAACCATATAAAGAAAACTGAAATTTAACATTATAATAATCATAATGAGAGTGTCCATGAGCGGTGGTATCACTTAACACCAGATGAGCCTCCTCCCCGTTTGCCTCCTGTTCCATAAAAAAATTAAATCATTTTTAAAATCTTGTCAAATAGCTTTTTATAGTACGTAATGGCACCTTTACTTCGAATCATTTCACATAATATAGAGACATTATGCGGAAATTGACGATGTAAACGATTTAATTTAATTACGACCAAATTAAACGATTTCAATAGAAACTGAATTATTATCCTTGTTCTTGAAGCTTTTTTTAAGTCGACTAAAAAGTAAAAACCTAAAGCGACACCATTGTTATAAAAATTGTAGTTGACATGCATACATATTACATACATAGTACATAATGATATACATAATAAATAATGACAATTTACCTTTACCAAGTGCCACAATTTACATTGACATCTGACGTTCGTTTAACAAGTATAACGTATACCTACTTCTCTTTCTTTTCAACTGTTGTAAATTCTTGACGAAAGCCGAAAATATGGTTGGTGTTTACATTTGTGTTTTATCTAATAAATTCTATGAAATCTTAAGGAATTTAATTAATTAAAGCCTGTACGAGTGCTGTGTTATGTAGTGTGTGGTTATATTCATGAATATTTTTTAAAGCACTAAGGTGTATTATGGGTATTATGAGTATTTTTTTAACCTATTACTTCTTGTACAGGCCACCTCCAAAAAGAAGACTAGGAAGTTAAGAGGGCATGTCAGTCATGGACATGGTCGTATCGGTAAGTTTCTATGTTCACAAACTAAACGATTGAAAACATAACTTAACCTAGAAAATTCTATCCGTGCTGGAAAATACTCGTGAATTTGTAATGATTAATTATTGCTTTTAGGCAAACACCGTAAGCATCCTGGTGGTCGCGGTAACGCTGGTGGTGAACATCATCACAGAATTAACATGGACAAGTACCACCCAGGTTACTATGGAAAGGTAATTTTATTATATATTCAAAACTGTATATTTTGTTTAAAAAGCAATTACCAAGAATATTTAAGTATAAAATTGAAAGTACATGAAATAACTTGTGTGTTTAAAATCAAATCATATTGATATAGGATCATATGTAAATGCTAGTGAACATATTATTATCTTAAAAGCTTGTGTTTCAATTTTATGGCCCGTGGTTACTAATTACATATTAACTTGTTGCCGATTTAGGGCACATATAATTTCTGAGGATTAGTAAACTCTTAAAGTATATTATGTCTTAGTTTTAGTCTTAGTTAGTTTAAGTTATTCTGTAATTTATTGGTTTTATGTATTAATTAATATTTCTTTTTTAAATTTCAGCTTGGTATGAGGAACTTTCACTTAAGAAGAAACAAAATATTCTGTCCTGTTTTAAATTTGGACAAACTTTGGACACTTGTATCTGAACAGTCCAGACTCAAGTATGCTAATGCTACAGATGGAAAAGTTCCAGTCATCAACATTGTTAAAGCTGTAAGTAATGATATATATCTTACTAGAAAGTATGTTTGTTAAATCTTCTTAATATATATAAATTATGTGTCACGTTGTTTGTCCACTACGGACTCCTAAACTTCTAAACCCATTTCAATCAAATTTGCACACCGTGTGCAGTTTGATCTAACTTAAAAGATAGGATAGCTTACATCTTAATTTATACCCACAATATATTTGTTTATTATTTGATAGTCACAATTCTAACAGATGGCGCTGTGTTAAAAGTACCAACCTTTCAAATAAGCTACAATTTAATGGCATTACATATACAATTGGCCAAAAAAGCATGGTGGTCCCCATGACTGGTGTTCTCCTACCGTTTCCCTTGAATAGGTTACTACTATGTAATATAACTAAAACCTTAGCCACAGCAACGCTTGGCCGGTCTGCTAGTATTATATAAAGATTTAAATATGAGTGAAACAGCAATAACTACTTTCGTCTTGTTCAATCTATTCTCTACTGTAACTATTATTACAAAAAAGACATCATGTAAGAATAATAATTATAATTACAGGGTTACTACAAGCTTCTAGGCAAGGGCAATCTTCCCAAGCAGCCAGTCATAGTTAAGGCCAAGTTCTTTTCCAAGACTGCTGAAAAGAAGATCAAATCTGTTGGTGGAGTCTGTGTATTGTCAGCGTAATTTAAGTTTACAATAAATTCTAAGAAAATGTACTCGACTTTTAAATCAAAATTCATTGCATGCCAGCATTGGTGAATTTATTCAGCATAGTAAATTTATGATTTCTACCAGTGTTGTGTACAAACTTACTCGTGAAACAACATTTGTATCAAGTTAATGCAGGGAAAATTTATAATAGAAACACCTGGTATCTGCTATTACTCAAATATGAAATATATTTGTTTACAATTAATAGATCCAGAACATTGAAATAAAAATGCATGTTTTCAATTATTTTATTAGTTACACATGTTAATTTTAACATAACAAAGTAAAATACATTGCAAATAAATAAATTTTAATTTATAAAAATATCAGGAAGTTACATTATATTTACTACACTATTGATGCTATAGGTAATTAAGCTAAAATCTATAGAACATCAAATCCTATCTTGTGTTATTAGATATGATATAATCAATGTTGTTAAACATTATTGCTACTTAGGCACTAATAGGCTACATGCTTGCTACATGGTAAGACATTTGAGTGTGTAGAATGTACTTAATTGCCTACCAAAAAATTAATGTCAAAATGTAAGGAGTTTTGACATAAGTGGTATTATGATACATAAGTACTGACAATAATTATATATTTTATGAGATTACTTAAACAAACCTACAAAGGTAAACTTAAACTAGTAGTTTTCACAAGATTTTTATCAGTCAAGAGAGATATCTTATGTGAATATAGTTAATGTGTGTGTAGCTCTCAGCTGTTGGTGAGGGGGCCTCATCATACCAGACTGTTCAGATTTGATGGTTGCTTGTTCAGTTTGTGTTTGAGCAGTTTCCTGTGCCCGTGGAATTTGCTTTGCCTTCTTTCTGGCCGCGTCACTCTCTGCATAATACATACCAAGTCTTGTTTTTATAGCTGCCAATGCTGCTCCATTTATTTCGTCATGAAATATATTACTATATCGCCACTGTTTAACAACTGGACCCTTTTTTCTTTCTTTTTTGAGCTTCTTTGATTTACTAGGCATTTCAGATATTTCAGTTTGTGTCTCAATGTATGAGCCATTAGTTATAGCTAGCTTATCTTGTGAAAGATCAGGTTTAGCCTGTAGTAAAATAAAAGCTGTAGGTTGAGCAGGTCTGTTAACTGATTGTAAAATAATACCCATTCCTTGTGGATGTTGACCACTTTGAGCAGGATAAAAATTTGTAGGTGTTGATGTAGTTGTCAATTGTGTTTGATACTGATTTTCAAAGTAATTTTCTGCAATATTGACTAGGTGGCTATTACCAGGATATGTTAAAGGTGTATAAGTCTCTTGTGGGACTGGAGCTGGAGCTATAGGTTGAAGTGGCTCATTTTGAACAGGTAATATCTCCATATTTCTTTTAGATTTAGGCATAGTTGCAGTGATATTGTCAGGATCATAACTTTTTATATAATCTTTCCACATTTTAGAAATATTAATTTCAAGGCCAGCAATTTTGTCAAGTCTGATAAAATCTTTCAATCTGTGAGTGTGAACTATTGAGTAAATATGATTTTTTATTTGGTCTACAATACCTATAGGTAAACGAACTTCTCCTGATCGTCTATGGCTGTTCTTACCTCTATTGTCACTTGGAAACATAATACCATCATCCATTTTCTTGCAAAGAACTCTAACTTTACGCTCTGTTATTGCATGTATATTTTTGAAAGCTGTTTGACATACTTGAGTTTCTTTACCCTTAACTCGGACAAAATATTCAAATGTGCATGTTCTTCTGCTGCTAGATTTAACTCTTTTTCGTTTCACATCAATTTGCCGCATTAAACCAAATAAATATGCATTTTGTTCATCATGACTTTTCATAGAGTAAAACCCTTGAAATGTTTTCATACGAATATCCTCTGGTACCATTTGAAAACATTTTCTACGGCAATTGCAATCTGGGCCAGGTTGTTTAGGGGGTACAATTTTCCCATTGGCATTTATATATTCTTGTCCAGCTATTCTCAAACGCTTTTGTTTTTGTTTGTGCCATTCTAAAAAAGGAATAATATTAGATAACACACTTAAAAAAATATATCATGTAACTAATTTATTCTTTATAAGCAATAACAATGTTTATATTTCATAGACTAGTGCCGAACGGATTCAAATTTTGTGGTGTACGTATCAAAATGTAGTAAGAGTCAATAGTATTGTAGTTCTACAACCGCCTTATAGTCAAAACAACGTTCTCTATAGCTATGAACAAATGCAATTATGTGTCCCTATATACGAGGCAATAAATAAATAAATTACCTTCAGGATTTCTTAAACGTCTTTTCACAACTTTGCCGTTTTTAGTAAGTTTTACTTTACGCTCATTGCTTTGGACATCCGCCATTTTAATATCAGCGTATAATACGATTGTGTTGGGGTAACCACATAAAAAAATACCCCGAATCAAATATTTTTTACTTCAACAATTAACGAACGTATTAGTTAGGTAGTTTATATATTTAGTTCAATATTATCTTTTAAATATTTACATGTAGAATGAAATAATAATATGAGTATTCTGTTTCAATTGCTATTTATATCAAGCTGTCGAATATTTAAGTTCTATTGTTTTTAAGTTTGCCAAGTATAGTGTAAAAAAGAGTATACAAATTAGTTTGGCGTTATTGAGCAACACCTGTCGAAAAATGATTTAGTCTAGCCTCATAGACACTATTGCCTTGGCCCTTGACTCTTAAGCCGGATCCAGACTCTTGCGAGGCGGCTTGTCGAGGTGCTCGGCACGAATGTTGGCGATTGGACTACACTAGTGGTAGCCATCCACACTCTCTATTTATAAATTATTTAGTTGCTCGCTACATATACTACAAGATGGGCATGATTGGAGTAACTGCGTTAGCTATTTTATGTGCCTACCTAACTCACGATTCCAGGACAAACAATTTATTCAAAAAATATCTTAAACCTTATACAAAACCACACCATACGCGATTCAGCATA
Source organism: Pieris macdunnoughi (assembly GCA_905332375.1). NCBI lineage: Eukaryota > Metazoa > Arthropoda > Insecta > Lepidoptera > Pieridae > Pieris > Pieris macdunnoughi. The sequence continues at coordinate 2,778,127 of CAJOBZ010000017.1, read as the reverse complement.
ATCAGAAATCGCACACGCCTCCGTTGGTGAATTTCAGAACAAACAATTTATGTCATATATTACGTTGGACATCCGCCCACCATGGACGTATGTTATCTTCCTACACACTATGAAATAACTTGTTAAACAAGTGGACTGTAAAGCGAATGGTGCATAGATGTGAGGTTAAGTCATAGTGATCAGGATTAAACTAAAACTAAACAAAACATACAAAAAATAATAATACATTAGCTTAGTGCAGTGGTTGTATCAAATTCTAACAAAAATATATCAACTTAACAATAAGATAGATGAATCTTTTTAAGATACAGTGATTTTTTTAAAATGAATATCAATTCAAATATGATAGGAGATGTTGTCGTACTAAACAGATACACGTTTGTATTGCGTTACTATACATTTAATCACAAATTTAAAATTCAAAACAACTCTCGGTATTGATAATGAAGTTATCAACGAAAAAAGGTTCAAACTAAAAATAAAAAAAAAAAGTTCGTACTACATGTGACAAAGGTAAAATAAACTCCAAATTATTTCAGACAGCTACAGGTAAAATACTATTTTGGTAATTGGGCGTTTTATTATGACACCTCTACCTTCAATAACAATCTCTGAGTCCATCAACGTATGCTTCTCAGTATTACTCCCAACAACCATCTCCTGGAGGCATATCGTCCTCCTTGATTAATGCTACATCACCAATTTTTGGTTCTGGCGTAACGTTAGCCCACTTATACCGGTGCAAGAATTGTGTCAAATATTCGTGTGACCACCTTCGCCAGAACACTTGAAGCATTTTTTGAATTATTTGCCAGCGATGAGATTTGAAATGGAAGAATTTTCATAATTCTTATCGGGTACAACAGAACGGTTCGCCGACTAAGAAATGTCCAGGGGTAAAGGAGTCGGATCCTGAGGATCGCTACTAAGTTGAGACAAGGGTCTCGAATTAAGACAAGCTTCTATCTGGTGCAACAAGGTAGTATCTCTTCTAGGTTAGGGTTCGCTGCCTATGATCTGAGATGGTGCTTTGTAGCTCTTATTCCACTCTCCCATAGTCCGCCAAAGTGTGGAGCGTGGGGTGGGATAAAATGCCATTCCGTTCCATTGTCTCCAAACTCTTAACGATTTCCATCGTCAAGTTTGACCTTTCTCCAGCAAAAAAATCTTAGTTCTCCGCAGCTCCCCAAAGTTGGTCCCATTGTCGCTAAAAGTTCTGCGCAATGACCGTCGAGCAAAACGCTTGAAAGCAGATAAAATCCTTCGATGTAAATCACTAAGGCTTCAGATGTATCGCCTTCGTAGCCATACAAACGAACAAACAAATGTAGCCTTTGTAAGCTCGGTGTCCTCTTCCTTAGTTGTTCGAATCTGATAGGACCAGCTATCTACACCACTTTGGTAAAATGCACGAATTGGTGTAACTCGTACCGGAGGTAAGTGGCCCATCAGCTGAGTCCTAGTTTGTGCAGCATACGTGCGCATGTTACACAGTTACGAACAAAATCTTTGTACGATTTTTGGCTCAATAACCAGTATTTGGAACGTAATAGTTCAGTGTTAATTGAGGTCCACGTGCAGTGTTCTTTCATGGGCCTCCGTGATTTGAGATTGGTGAGGTGTGATTTAGAAGGCAATATCAACGGGTGCTTTAAGTTGTCACCAATGTTAGCTCTGTCAACGGCCACCAACTCTCAAATTTCTTGTCAAGGATTCAATGTGGTAAGTTTACTCTTCTTATTTACTGTTCCCTTCAACTTAAATCGCTATTTCTTGTGAAAAAATATTTCCATGACATTGTTTAATACAGGTAAGTAAATTCATTAATTCTCGACTAGTTAACCAAGTAGGAATTCATTTGTTAATTTTCTTAACTTTTGATAAATCTGTTACAATAAGCTAGGACTCGTAAAAGTTTCGTTATTGATGAATATTTGGTCCACAATTTCAATTCTATCTCTTCTACTATATGGTAATTTTCTTGCTTTTTTTCTTCTAAATTAGTGTCTGGTATGGGTTTTCTTTCTAATTGATAACTTTATTTTGTAGCCAGGGGACATTCTCCAATTTCCATGTTTACTAAAGCTAGGTGTCACCCCGAGAGGCCAATCCTGGTGTCGGTAGATGAAACATGTGACCACTAGTTCGTCCAAAATGTCTAAAATCTCCGAAACACGATTAGCAATGAAAGTTTTCCATCGACTGGGATGGCTACTTAACCAACTACACGTGGAATCAGTCCAACTAAGTTTATCCTTGGTACTCAGTTCTACTTCTTGATTGGCCAGTAAAACAGCTCCACACAGTTCGAGCCTGGAATACAAACTTGTTTGATTGGTGCTACCTTTGTTTTACGTTATCAGATGGACATGAAATTTCCAGAGCCATCAACTACCCGAGTAATTACACAGCATAAGCTTCATTTGAAGCATCGCTAAACCATGGAGTTCCAGTGTGACATCTGCTTTAGTACTTATCCAGCGTGGGAGTCGAAATTTAGTAATTCAGGAGTTCCTAGGTAAGTATCCAATAATCAAGTAAATTATTTGCTAATTCTTGATCCCATCCGATGCCTGAAAGCCACAATTTTTGTATTAATATTTTTGCTTTCACAATTGCTGGAGCTATCCATCCATTGGATCGTATAGCCTTGCAATATCCGATTAACCTTTCTTTTTGTTACAGGTATGCTGATCGGAGGTAATTGCACGGAGTATTCGAAGACGTCGTTTGTCGGTTCCAGGTAAGTCCTAAAATTTTAACTATTTCATTTGATTTCAGTTCTACTTAATATCTAAGTCAAACCTTCTTTATTTATTTCCTTTAGCAGATTTTCATCATTGCTTGACCACTTTTGGAGTTCGAAGCCGCCTGTCTTGTAGGTTGGTAATATCGTTAAATAATTGCTTTCCTTCTGAAACTGATTCACATCCAGTAAGCAAATTCCATGTAAAAATCCTTAAGATTTTTCAGATGCGACGGTACTCTCCTCCTTCATCGTGTGCTACCTCTGCAAAGTTCGAACTGCAAGGTAAGGAGCAGACGCAGTCCAAAAGTGACCGTAAAAGGCGAAGATGCTTAAATCTTCTGTAGTGTCTGTCGCCACACAAACGTTGATAGTCTACATCTTCTCTTGTTACCCTCACTTGACGGTACATTTTGATTATGTCGGCAACAAAAAATAGGATGTAGCCTCCATCTTAAAACATGTGACTAAGTCAGGCTGTACGGTCCGACCAAACTTTCAGTGATACCGTTTTGGTCTCGAAGGATGCATCGAAAACAATCTGAGTTTAGTCGTCATTTTCAGCTCTAACGACCGCGTGATGAGGTAAGTAAACCGTTTCTTTTTATCAATTTCTTCTATAGGTACTAACTCCATATGTCCCAATCAAATACTCTGATATTACATCTGTATTTTTCTTAAATCGGTATTTCAATAAACGCTTTTCTAACATTAAGAATCGTTTAATTGCTATCTCACGTGAATTACCATATTTGAGCTCGGATCGACATCTCTATGGGAGTTTAACGATATAACTTCCTGATGGATCTCGCTTCGTGGTTTCTTTATAGATGTCTTCACATCTTTGTTCTTCATGAGTGAGGTGAGTTCTTTTAAGGTTAAAGTTATCAGACTCAAGTTCCCAAAATTGTTTAAGGTTAAAATCATCATTGTTAATTTGAGTGTGCATTGTTAATATGTTTTCGCAACCCAAACCATGTTGGTCGTGATGATCGTTCTCGATTTTTCCAGATAAGATCCAACCTAGCCTAGTGTTCTGAGCTATTGGTGTTCCTGGTGGTCCTCTCATTAGACCCTCAGCTATGATTTGACAATAACATCAGCACCAAGCAACATATCAATATGACTTGGTTTGTTGAAATTTGGATCTGCTAACTTCATCCTTGGTAGATTTGGCCACAGATGGACGAATTCCTTACAGGGAGGAATGAAGTTAGTTTTTTAAGAACATGAGCTTTACACAATAGTAAATGTTATCTTGAATTATTGCAGATTAATCTGAACTACATCTTGGAATCAAGTGGGCATTGCCGTCCTCCAACTCAGATATGACACTGTTGCTTTTGATTTTCTTTAGCCCCACAACTGGACTCAGACTCGGTAATAAATAAGCCTTGAGCCCTGATCTAATAAGGCTCGCAGTGTCATACTGATCCAGAATTATTGTTGGCCCTTACGAGGGCTGTTGCCAATAAACTTGTTTTCTGGTATTAGTAAAACAAGTGGTAATATTTTCAATGTTGGTCTCGTCTGTCTCGATTTGTTGCCGTTGCAACAACATTGATATCTTCTGGTGATTGGTTGTTAGCTGATACATTTCTGTTGATACACTAGCGTTGTAATGCAAAAGTGAATGGTGTTTTCGTTTGCAAATCTTACACCTGGTGGGCAAACGACGCCTCAACCGAATGATTAGCACCTAAACAGTTGAAGCTAGGCGGAACTTTGAACAAACTCACGACGTGTTTTAAGGTTACCCTTAGCAAATTTCTTACAATTTCCTATTTTATGCGTACTATCTGAACAAAAGACACAATTTGATTTTTCCTTAAAAGTTACATGATGAGATTGAGTGCTTTTGACTGGTTTGTTTATTAAAAATTCAAGTGACCTAAACCTTTGCTCTAAAAATTCAAAAAACTGATTTAATGTTGGCAATTCATCTGTTAAATTACAAATTTTAGTTTCCCATAACTCTCTAGACTTAGTATCTAATTTTGAACTTAAAATATATAAAACAAAAATCCCAATTGTCAGTTACTATTCCTATATTTTTCAATGCATTTAAACATTCATTTGTGGTGTCTAGTAATTCCTTAACACAGAAGATTCGGAAACAATATTCTTTTGAGAAAAAAATCTTTTTAAAATACTATTTGTAATAAATTTCTTATTATTAAAACGTTGTTCCAACATACTCCAACATAGTTCATAATTTTCACTTGTAACCGGCAGATGTCGTAGTAACTGCTCGGCTTCACCGGTCAGGTAACTTTTGCACTGCTTGCAACGATTTGTTGCTGTGTATCAATGACTTAAACAGGTCACGAAACGTGGTCCATTGTGAATAGTGGCCAGAAAAAGTAGGTATTGTTATTCTAGGTAATTTTACTTCACTGTTAATGTTGCTTACTACATCACTCGTAACTATAGGGCTTTTTTAAATTTAGTAAGTTTTTCCTTTAAATCAATTTTGTATTCACTATATAAATCTTCCGTCTCTCCATATACATCTTTCAAGTTATACTCCATTCATCATAATCTTCCTCACCATAGTTACATATTAATTTATTGTGTGTCTCTTCAAATGTTGACCATTGTTTTTCTAATTGTTCCAATCTGGTTTCCAAATAACTTCCTGTAATTCTATCTTTTGGTGTTTTCTTAAAATTTGTATAAGCCCTTTTTAATGTTTTGTTGATATCTTTCTGTACTCTTATAAGTGATTCCATTTTGATCGCTAAGTGTTTCTAATTACACTTGTAAAATTTTCAAGTTCCAAATCGCAAATTATTCTAAGTGTTTGGTGTACCTAATAACTTCGACTTAGGCAAAATCGGGCATGGATTCCCCGTCTCAACCACTTTTGCCTTAATTATTCTACAAGTCCATGCCTTATGTTAATTTTTTCTATGTGTTTGGTGTAATAACTTCGACTTAGGCAAAATTGGACATGGATTCCCCGTCTTAACCACTTTTGCCTTAATTTTTCTAAGTTATTTTACCAGACTTTTAGAGTTCGAATTTGTTAGGCAAAGTTTTAAAGTACTTACAGTTTTAGTCACCTTTACACTTACACACACCACAATCACTTATTTTACACTTTTATACACTAACACTTTACACTAACACTAGGGTTTCCAATCACTCTGTATCCGGCTACGAATGACATGAACAAAACTCGACGATTCCAGGACGAAGACAATTTATTCAAAAAATATCTTAAACCTTATACTAAAACCACATACAACGATAGCGCGATTCAGCATAATGCAGAAATCGCACAGCGCCATCCGTTGGTGAATTTCAGAACTAAATACAATATTTATGTACATATTATTACGTTTGGACACTACCAATATTGTAATGTCTTGCATTTGTATCACAAATATAAATATAATATCATGCTGGTAAAAGTATAATTTAAACTTTTTCCTCCTTAGATATTAATAATGTTCTTTTACTTTTGACTTCTGTTTAGGTATAAATAATTATTTGCTTATCTGATCACACTTTTAAATTCCAAATTATTTGTTCAATTCGATAAAGTTCTATATAAGCCATACACAACTCGTTACTTCAATCCGTCATTATAAGAAAACACATGCGTGGTTACAGAGTAGTAGTCAACAACAAATTGAGGGAGCGCGAGAATGTGGTTTATTATGCTCTCGCCTTGCCTGCACACGAGGCGACACGAGTTGGTGCGTCCTAGGGATGTGACATTCTGTATAAAAAATCGATTTTTCAAAAAAAATAATCGATTTTTTTTATCAATCGATTTTTCCTAATTTTTGAATTCATTTCAAAATGAACACGTTACATATTTTATTTATCATGGTTTTATTCATTAAAAATAAACAATAGAAATTGTAAACACAAATTAAAGTTTTAGATTAATCAAAATCTAAATTAACCTAATCTCGTTTTGATAGATGAATTTATGCCTTTTTAGTACAAAAATCGATTTTTTAAATAATCGATTATTTTTTCACATCCCTAGGGCGTCCACGAGTCCACGCTGTCTCCTCGTGGAAAGTGTGGATAGAGTTTAACAATATATGATTAATAAATAGAATATGATTATTTTATCTGTGCTTGCGTTTATATTCATATTGCAGTTGCACGTCGGAAGCCTGTCTTTGTCTTTCAGTCTCACAAATGAGAATTCTGTGTAGATGTTAACTATTTTTTATTATTCTGCATACAACAAACAAATACTAATGTAAAGTCTATTTATTGATTTCTATAAGAAATTAAATACTTGTGTGATTCATATTAGTTATTACACAAGATTTATAGAGGTTTCACGTATCGAGTGACAAAGGTATGAAAGTTTATTAATTTAATTATTATCGTTTTCCTAGTAAGATAATTAATTCTAGGTATGTTTTTCAATTACTGTTGTTTCTATATATTTTAGTTATCTTTACAGATCACAAAGTAAACCATGTCTTTCCAATCTCCAATGCCAAGTAGAGAGTTCCTATGGGATATATTCAGAAGGTTTGTGGACCTGTTGCTTTCAATATTAATTTTTTATATAAGTTGCAGATAATTGTAGTTTTAACCTTCTAATATTTACAGAGTTGACAAAGATAGAAGTGGCCATATTTCAGCGGATGAATTACAGCAGGCTCTGTCCAATGGTACATGGAATCCATTTAATCCAGAAACAGTCAGACTTATGATAGGTAAGGTTGTGGTTATCTTAGGTTACCAAATGACTCATCCATATTTATTGCTTTATTTATGGTATGCTTATCTATTAGTGGTCAGATGAGAGAGAAAATATGTACTATATCAGTTTTACTTTACATTTTTTTAACCTTTTAGTAAAATATAATTTAAATCTATAGTTCTATTGAGACTGTTATTTGTGTATTTCAGGAATGTTTGATAAACAAAACAGGGGTGTAATATCATTTGAAGACTTTGGTGCTCTTTGGAAGTATGTCAGCGATTGGCAGAATTGCTTTAGATCATTTGATAGAGATAATTCAGGAAACATAGACAGACAGGAATTAAAGAATGCTTTGACCGCATTTGGATATAGACTTTCTGATGAAGTTGTTAACACAATGGTACAGAAGTTTGATAGATTTGGACGAGGCACAATTCTCTTTGATGACTTCATTCAATGTTGTGTAACACTCTATGTAAGTTATTGGGTCTTTTTTTAATAGACGATGAGACTTAGACAAAAATACTTTGCATGTTACATAAAATTTTAAGGTAAAAACATTAGCTTATGCTTTGTCACATGATCATTTTCATACAAATTTACTCAGTGGGTAAATTATATTTTATTTATGTGGTTTTCTTTTTGGTTACAACCCTAAGGTTCCAGCAACATGTCTGTCGCATTATCACTTATTAGGTTGTCTATTACACCATTTTTGTGCAATTCCTGCCATTAAATAAATGTGTGTAATTTTTTTGACTTCTCCCTTTGCTCTCTCTCTAATAGATAAATTATTTTTTCAGACTTTAACATCTTCATTCCGGCAGTTTGACACAGATCAAGATGGTGTTATTACAATACATTATGAGCAGTTTCTTAAAATGGTGTTTGGGTTAAAGGTATAAAAATGATTTGCCTTCTTTAATATTACTGTTCTTACGCTTTAAATGTGTAATATTTGAAATAAATTGTATTCTAAATGCATATAATCGAACAAGTCCTAAATATAAATTATATTTTAATGCTGTTATTGTAAATCATGCATTTTTATATGATTAAAATTGTCTAAATCTTGTTATACTATATTGTTACATCAGGTTTCTACCAAATACTAAAAGTAAAAAAAGAGTTTATTGATATATATTTCGTTTTCCGTCCAGTGCTGGCCGTAAGCATGGTGATTTTTCAAGGTCAGTTATCAAGAACAAGGTTTGGATGCAAGCCAAGTAATTAAGGTTTAGTTTGAACATTTTGTAGTTTTTAAAGAGCTATGCATGTTTCTTCTTCTTAAGTTGTAGTGTTTTCTAATTCTTGAATTGAGCTTCACTAGAAAGTTATTCCAAAAGCTATACTTGATTTTTATTGAGTTCTGTACTCTTAAAAAAATTGTTAATATTAATCATTCTGCCCACCTCAATTGCAAAGAGAATATTGCAACTGACTAACCAAGCTGTTTTACAATGTATAGTTATTTCTCTAGTTATACAATTGATGATATTTAAGAGCAAAAATAAGTGGTTGTAAGTTTTATTTGTTCTTAGTATTGAATATATATTATATTGGTAGTTGGTGAAATAATTTGTTGTTTCAAAAATGAAGAAATTTAAATGGCCAAAAAGTAAATGTAATGCTCAAACATTTATAAACTTAATGTATTGTAGCAGCTTGCATTTAAACTAAGTAATTCTTATTTATGTGAAATCCATTCCATTATATACATAACCATGTCTAAGCATAAATTTTTTACTCATTTCTATAAAACTTAATCTCGAAATATTGTCATATATTTTTGTCATGTTAGTACTTTTATAATATTCTAATAAATATTTATTTAAAAACTGCTTTATTTTTTAGACATTTATCTATTAAATGTAAAATGATTTTAAATTGATAATTACATTATAAAAATACAATAACATTTATCTTAAATTGTGCTCATACTAGGCTCTCTTCATTTTCCATGCTCCAATTTTATATTTTAACCATATGATTGCCAAATCACATCCCATTTGTATCCATGACAAGACAGGAGTTACTTTAGAACCATCTATTTCAGTCCAACGCACTGGTATTTCTACAATTGGAATGTTTAGTTTTTGTGCAATGTAAAGTAATTCTGCATCAAATGCCCTGAAACCAGAAAGTTATGTCAAAGCAAGAAATTTGTCAAAAATATTGAAAATAAATAAAAAAAACATTGTTTCTATAAACAAAAAAAGGTAAATTTTAATACAGAATTTGCATTAGATCAGGAAAACAATCAAATTAATTGGCTTCACACACATGCTCTTGAGATTACTTTATAGTTTACAAAATGATGCTCATGTAGGTATGGAATGAGGATAACAGTAAGTTATTTGATATGGTTTTAAACATCTTATCTCACTCTGTATCTTAACATTATTAAAATAGAACAAAAATAAAATAAACTTGCTTTTTTAAATTATGCAAAAATTATTATATTTACCATCTATTAACGTGTAGACTACCAAAGCAATTTCTTGCTGCTTGTCTTGTAAATAGTTTAAATCCACATTGTGTATCTTTTATACCTTTGACAGTAAATAACCACACAAGAAAATGGAAACCATACATTAGAATGTTTCTGTAAATATATGAAAATATATATATTTGGATAAGAGTGAAAAAAACTGCAGAGAAACACTGTAAATATACCTAAATAGACTTCTCTTAGCCAGTGATTCCTTTTCTAAATGTGCCCTTGATCCAATAACAACAGCCAAGCTGTTACTTGTTAGTTCTAATTCTGTATTTGAATTGCATTTTAGTAACTCATTTAAGGCAGTTTCAAGTTTATTCAAGTCTTCAAACTTTGATGCCCCATCTGCATCAGCAAACAATATTGAGGAACCTCTACAACTTAAAATTCCCTGAAATAAATTATTATATTTCACTAGTACTATTAAATAGTTTAAAGATAATTCAAGCATTCATTTATTATTACCAGTTTAACAGCACCACCTTTACCCCTATTTTTAATTAATTCCAAACATCTTATTTTTTCACACCCATATTTCTCAACATACTTTTCAGCAACATTAACTGTGTTGTCTTTACTTCCATCACTTACAACAATGATTTCATACTTGTATGAGGGTTGCTGTTGGGTTCTTTTTTCTAAAAACTCAATGGCTTCATCAAGCATTGGTGGCACTAAAATTTTTTTAAATTTGAGAATGATTTATTTGTTTATACTTTATTACCTTATTCAAAAACATACACATAACAAAAGTTATAATAAAAATATATATAACAAAAATTTAAAAGCCAATCAAAAGGTTAACTGAGAATAATTAATATAGATAAGCAGAGCTAATTAAAATTTAAATTACAAGGCAGAAAGAAAATGATCAAAAAGAAGCTTTTTAAATAAATTTAAAGACTGAGCTCTTCTAATATAAATTGGTAGGAAATTCCATAGCAGGATACTTTGCACAGTAAAGGAGGAGTGATAGAATTCAGTGTTATGAATAGGAGTTTGAAGAATTAGATTGTCTAAGGAACGCAAGTAAAAACTACCGCCAGAGAGGAACATAAAATTTTGCTTTAAGTAACTAGGAGTTTTAGGATTAAAAAGAACATTATAGAGAAGTTGTAAAATGTGCATCTTATGCCGCAATCGAATGGGTAGCCAATTAATCTTTCTTTGGAACTCCGAAATATGGTCAAATTTACGCCAATATGAATCTGATGCAAACATTTTGTAAGCGCTCTAACTTAAAAAGGCTGCAACTCGGTTAAATCTAGATAACACACATCAGCATAATCAAGAATAGAAAGTAAAAGAGTAACAGAAATTTTAGTTGAGATAGGCAAAAAATTGCGTAACCTATTAAGTGCGTGAAGAAGAAAAAATCCTCCTGCTCAGTTCGTTAATTTGGGGCTGCCAAGACAGGGTTGTATCCAAAGTAATGCCCAGGTTCCTAACAGTGGAGCAAAACGGAACAAAAGTACTATCTATAGTAATCTGGGATAAAGTTGACCAATTTTATCTCATTATATATGATGCACTCCCGATGATAATGGACTGGCTCTTATAAGGGTTTATCTGAAGACCATACGATTTACTACATTCAACAACTTTGTCTAAATCAAAGTTTGCCGTCTGAATAGCAGATGGAAATTCATTGAACATAGGTTGTAAATTTGAAGGTCATCAGTACAAAGATGAGAGTTGGAATCAAGTTGATTAGTAATAGAATTTATAAAAAGCAAAAAGAGAAGAGGAGAAAGGATACCACCCTGCGGTGGATTAAGCATTATTCAATTTATATTTTACAGCAGCATAGATGAAGTGAATATGGTTAACACAGACACCAAAATAATTTTTAATAATGAATCATTGTGTCTTACATCTTTCTTCTTCATTATAAGCAGGAACAATTACACTTAAATGAACAACTGCGGATTGTTCAAGGTGATAAAACCTTTTCCGTGACTTTGTTTGGGGATCATTAAATGTTTCTTCTTCTTTAAAACGCTCCACAGTAGGGTATGGTTTTGTAAACTTTAGAAGTAATATCACAACCTAATAAAATATTTTCAAATTTGAACATTTTATTTTACATTTAGTAGTAGCCTTAAAATTAAATAAAATGAACTTACTGCAACAAAACCGGCAAGTGTTGTGATGGCAGCGTACACAAATACGTAATACAAATGCGAGAAAACCCCCATTATAGCCTTTCAATACTTATGTTTATACAAACTATTGTTAAACGTATATGACTGACATTGTACCTCTTTACATAAAATAGTAAAATACGAAGCCTTGGAATACGTGTGCAAGCACTATTCAGCAGATAACATGTAAGCAACAGTATTATATTATAGAACTATTGATAGCTAATATTTAAAACTTATTTTTAATAGCTTTTATAGATGTCGTGAATATATATATTTTATCCTATAATAAAAATAAAGTAAACATTAAAATTATTTAGCAAACTGTAAGGAATTAGGAATTCCTATGGTTTCCAAATTCGATTTGACAACTGACAGTTTCTTGCAACACAATAGGTCTTGTTGTATTCATTTAGGTGTTATCAGACCATAAAATTAAAAAAATATCATTTTGGGGTTTCACAGTTGCTATATTTAATAATCATTTATGTCACCTGTGGTTGCGATTTGCGCCCGGTAATGAATCTATAATCTGTATCTAAACTTTACCTCCTTGTGTGAATTATCTATATTTGTGTTACAAAATATTGAAAATATCAAACATATCTAATACTTAGTGTTTGTAAAAGAATTTTTATACTAAATGTATGACAATGAATTAATTAACCATACGTGCCTTTTTTGTTACCGAATTAGCTACCACTTTAATACTTCATGAGAAACATTGTACCACGAACCTTTTGCTATTCATCATGACAAAACGCCGAAGAATAGTCCAAGCTGACAAAATAATACAGAATGTTGTACATGTATTTACTTTATTAATGTTCTTACAATTAAAAGGTAAGCAACTTTTTACAGGTAACCTTCACTATAAGGTTTCTTATTACAAAATTATTATCAAAAATTATATTTCCAGGCTTTTATTCTACATTGACAAATCCTGTATTACTATATTCAACTGCTGCTGACATAAGAGTTGGGAATCTTTCTCGGCTTATTAAAGCTAATCCAATAATAAAAGACTTAGAACAAGGATCAGCTGTTGATTTCTTACATAAAAAGAATCTTGTGTGTTGGTCGGACCAAAATGCAGAATTGATACAATGTATGGAATATAATGATACTTTTACTGGAGAAAAGGTTTGTCATGCTTATTGTTTAAACAACTAACCACTTTTAACAAAAGCATGAACAGTAAAAAAATCAATGTATATAAACTTAGTAAACAATAAACTATTTTGTTTTTGATAACCATGTCTTATTAAATTTATTACTCATTGCAGGTGAAAATAGTATCAGAGGGCTTAATTACTCCCACAGGTATTGCAATAGATTGGTATACAGATAAAATATACTGGACAGATGGAGAGACAAATAGAATTGAAGTGATTAGTATCAATGACAAACACAGAAAAGTATTGTTCTGGTCTGAAGTCGACTTGGCTATTGCAATAGCTGTTGTTCCTAAGTCAGGGTATGATTTTTATTTAAAATTTGTTTGTACATTTATTTAACAATGTTATGTAAATTATTCAGATATATAATTGTTATGGCTTATTACAATGAGAGATTTCGAAGAATGACTGCCTTCAGTAATTGAAGAGGCACTACTAGAAAGAAATGTAAATTATAATCTCTGTATGGTGTGTCGTATTAAAATTTAGTCATAAATACAGTTATATTTAGCAACAAATTTCTTACTATGAAATTTTAAACACAGCTTGATGACACATTAAAAATTGCAGATTGATGTTTTGGACTGATTGGGGTGAGGTACCTAAAATAGAACGAGCAGGAATGAATGGTGATCCTGCCACCCGTAAAGTAATTGTAAAGGAAGATATTTTCTGGCCTAATGGTATCACTGTGGATTACAACAACAATTTAATCTACTGGGTTGACTCCAAATTGCTATTTGTTGATGTTATTGATTTTGATGGCAATAAAAGGAAGAAAATTATCAAGTCAGGCTTAAATTATCCTTATGCATTGACATTGTTTAATGAAAAACTTTATTGGACAGATTGGAAGACATGGTCAGTAAATGTAGTTTTTAATTGTTAATAATGCTTATGTCTAATGTTTATGCAACCCTGAAAATGATTCCTTGGGAGTCAATGGTTGTTTTAGGTTGTTAGAATTAGATGGGTTGTATGCCTTCAAGTAAAGTCATTCCAAAAGACACTGAAATATGTCTCGCTTTAGTGCCGGTATCCCAATAAATAAAATAAAATATTATAATCACTATAATATTACTCTGATCAAAACCACGTAAATTATTTTGTGTTGTTAATATGTCTATAGGGCAGTATCAGGATAGTCACTTGAGCATATGCCCCTCAATGCTGGAGTCGTTAATTTGAATCATTGTGCATCATGAGGAAACTGGCCCTAGACCTAAAGGCACATAAGGCTCCACATTGCCTAATTAATTGTTATTATCACCAAATGGATACAGAAATCTGAGATCTAACCCTCGGAGTTTGTAGAGCTATATTGCTATTTTATGCACTGGAGATTGTGTATGTTTACTTAACTTTTCTATACAGGGCTATTTACACATGGGATATAAGTACTAGCGGTCCAATCAAAGAGCTAGTTAAACTAGACTCAGTGCCTGTGGATATTAAAGCATATAACGAGGGAAGACAAATTGTACCCACTGAAGATTATCCATGCAAAATTAATAATCAAGGATGTTCCCATTTGTGCCTTCTAGCTCCTACTCCGCCTGGTATGTTTTTTTGGGCTATAAAACTGTCTAAAAGTTATTTCATATTTTACTATAGTATAGATTTTAAATCCAAAGTATAGTTTTAATTTTGTACTCATTGTTTGTGGTCCTGTCAACAAATTGTCGCGTATACCATAAAACTGAGAGGAAAAATTACTTGGTGGACATTTGCACCAAATCCATAGAGACCTTTCGCCAATTGTTTACTATTATTTTCCTTTGCTTTGTTATATTCCTACCTAATTGTTATTTATGAATTTTATTTGTTGTTATATTCGTCGAAGCTTGGCGACTTATTTGATACAAAAAGTCCCCTCGGAATTTGTGTACCATAATATTGTGGGCTACTCAATTGCGAGGAAGCCTGAAGCGCCTGATTTCTCAACTTCTCATGTTATTTTCATATGTGTATATGATTGTTTGATTTGAAAGCATTAATAATATAAATAAATTAAGAAACAAACAATGAAGAAAGACAAAATATTCGAACATATTGTCTTTGGTTAATGTGAATATTTAGATAAATCTTTTTTAACTAATATTTACTTGAATTTATTATATTATATTTAAAAAAAACAGTTGTGAATGTTATGGTAATTTAGCAACTGTATTTATACTCCCATGAATTTAATTATTATATAATACTTTAAGTTTTAATTTACTTAACAACGTTTAGAAGAAAAAAGGAACTAGGCAGACTAGGGTATTAACTTTTGTGTCATAGAGTATGATAAAAAATGTATGAATTTTTATCTGTTAAATTGTTTTTTAAAACCATTGATAATATTCTAGGCTATGTCTGTTCCTGCCCAACTGGAGTAAAGTTGAAAGAGGGCAGTAATACTACATGTAACAAAGGCCCACTATCAATGTTGATTGTTGCTCAGCGGTCTATCATTTCAAAAATATCACTTGACTCTCCCGACTTCACACCTTACACAATGCCATTAAAGGACCTCAAAAGAGTGGTCACAGTTGACTTTGATCCAAAAACAGAATATATTTACTGGGCTGACAGTGTGGTAAGTTTTGAAAATATTATTGTGGGTTTATTTAATATATTTTGCACATAAGAAAACAATTCTCTAATAAATGCAAACAATGCAGGTTAAAATATTTTACAGGCAACACTGCTAAGAGCTTAGAGTAATTGAAAAGTATACATACTAATCTTAATCATAAATAAATTACAAATAGAAATTAAAAATTATTGTGCTACGGGCTTAGGGAGAGGGATTATAGGAATTATTGGGTTTTTAAGTGATCAAAAAGGTAGTTTATTGAACACAATTTTCTTTATTCGAAAATTATATTACCTCAGGGTCTTACAATACGGTTAGACATGTATGTAAAAAACCATAATGCTTGTGATATAGTCTACTTAATATTACGTAAGATGGAATACTTATTATACTTATATTTTCTTTAGAAAATTTGAACTTTGCGCTATTTGAAAGTGCAAAGTGTGAGGAACATTATTCTTGAATTGATAATTATGTGCGATGGTGTTACGAAGATGACATTATCCTTAGCGAAATCCTAGAGAGATATATTAAAAAAAAATTACTGAGTGTTCAGGGGAACGTAACGGTTTCATTTACTGTAAATCTTAGATGCCTTATTTAATTTCTGAAGCATAAACAGGGCCTGACACCCGTATTCGTTATAATATAGCCTTTAAATTCCGAAACTCTGTGATTTTATATATATTTATAGTATAAGATCCCGCTATACAACGACCTTCACCGAGATGCTTATTTAATGAAACTTATTTTATATTTAATTTAATATGTCAATAAATATAATCCATATGGGTTGCCTAGCAAATTTCAGTCCAGAGTATGTTTAATTAATATTAAAAAAAAATTTTTTTTATAATTTGCATGTAGTAAATTTTTTGAACTTTTTTCAATCAATATTTTTAATCAGGGTAGTATTATATATGTATCACTATAACCTTCTTTTATACTAAAGATGTATATATACTTTAGTGTCACATAAAAAATATACACATAAATAATTAATTGATTAAAAACAACCTAACGTTTGCATATTATATGGGCTTCATACGTTCGATTGGTATAGAATTTATCTAATAATCATACCGGTGAAATGTTTAAAAAATATATTTTTTTAAATTAATTAAACATACTCTGGACTGAAATTTGCTAGGCAACCCATATGGATTATATTTATTGACATATTAAATTATATATAAAATAAGTTTAATTAAATAAGCATCTCGGTGAAAGACGTTGTATAGCGGGATCTTAGACCATTATTTATTTATTTACTTACAGCCCATGTTTGGCCAAACTTAGACTAAAAATAACATAAAACTACTATCTAACTATATGAACTTTAATATATATTTTTTTCCCTCCAGTATATCATATTCAATATACTAGTGTTAATCAAACTAAAATCTAGTTTTAAGAGTTGTCATACTATTTTTTTGTATGAATGAATGATAATACATACATTTATTTGATAGCGCTTAAGACGAAGTTGTGGTTTGAGAAAAGAATTGCAATGTAGGTCCATATTTGACTGTTTTTTTATAAGCTCTGGCAAAAAACGGGCTCCTAAATAAATTTACGTTCTATGTTTGATTTTAGTTAATTAAATTAAATGTTATCGTCTGACGTAGACATAGGTATACTTAAATCGAGTGAATTACGCGTGAAGTGAATTTTGCCAATTTTTTTTATTAATACTTAATGAATTTCTGAAAATCAAAACAAGCTTTTTTTAAATTAAATAATGCTTGTTTATATAGTAAAATCAGTGTGGAAGTAAAATTAAATAATATTTTTGGACTACTAAAAGTCAATTACTTTATCAGATGCATTATAAATTTAAACTAAATTCAATGATAATATATATTAAACAAATTTCAGTCGAAAACTCGGTCAACAATATCGCGTTGCCGTTTAGATGGCAGCGAACAGTCAGTTGTGATTCACAGCAATGGTGTACCTGATAGTATAGCAATAGATCCCTTAGCTAGGAATATTTATTGGACTGATCCTGTCTCTGATACCATAACTGTGGCCCGATTAGATGGCAGTGCTAAGAAGGTAAGGTTGTGTCAAATTACGCTGTGTATTTACTGTCTATGTGATGATTAAATGTATAAAAAATGTATCTGACAAATTATCAAGTGCATGCGCAACTCAAGCTAACAGTGTTTAACGCTTGACGAATTAATTGTATTAGTAAAATGGTGAATGTGAATAAAATTATGAGTTAAAGAAAAAAATAAAATAAAAATGTTTTTTTTCTTTTCTTTATACAGAGTTTAAGGTTTTAATATTCTATTCTATAGTTACTAAAGGCCTTTAACTTTTAACGTTATTTTTGATGAACATAGTCTATAGAATATTTAAAAAAAGTTAGGGTTCTTTACGAAATTACAATACGATAGAAGTCAAAATCATTTATTCATATAGGTAACACAATGTACACTTATGAACTTTAGATTTCCGAGACTTAGAGGGAGGGAAAAAAACGTTAGGATTTTAATGAATTAATTGTCATTAAAATATAAAGTTAAATTATAATTTAAATTTAACTCTTTAAGAAATTGTAATTTTAAAAATAGAATTTCTATAAGGTAATTCACCGTTCTCTCTCTCTCAATCGCTCTCTCCCTTTCTTAGACAAAAACGCTGCACATCTGCGTAAATTTTACCCTCTTGCGTCTAAAGATGTTTCACTTCATAAAATGTTTTGTTGCATATTAAATTATATTTTTAAAATTTATGCGGGTATAACTGTTAACACAGCTAGTTTATGATAAGGGTCACTATTGTGCAATATTTCAATAGATTCCGAGTCGATACAGCGTTATGTATGCGTCCCGTATGTGATAACCTATTCGATTTTGAATCTTACCCATACTGTTTATTTAATCGACATCGCACAAGGGTCTTGTCTAGCTTAAAATCCATCCAACTTAGTCAAAATACTTACATTACAGTATTTACGTAAACAAAAATATTATGACATTACAGGTGATAATCTACGATGAGCTGTACAACCCACGTGCTATTGCGTTACATCCAACAGCAGGGTGGATGTTCTGGTCTGATTGGAATGAGAAGAGGCCGAAAATAGAAAGGGCGAATCTGGACGGCGGTGAGAGGATGCTGCTAGTGGGTGAGAGAGTCACATGGCCGAATGGAATCGCGTTGGACACACAACACAATAGGCTGTATTGGGGAGATGCTAGGACACATAAAATTGAGGTAGTTTATTAATTATTTTTTTATATTAATTAATAATGTTTATCTAATATATAAAATTCTCGTGTCATAATGTTTGTTCCCATACTTTTCCGAAACGGCTCGACCGATTCTTATGAAATTTTTTATGCATATTCAGTAAGTCTGAGAATCGGTTACTATCTATATTTCAAACCCCTAAATAATAAGGGGCGTCCACCCCAAAAAATTGTTTTTATGATACAACATACAACCCCTAATTTTCTCCCCTCTCCCTCTACGATGAACCCCTATTTTTTATTATTGTAGATTATTTTTATTGAACTAAAAAAATGTTTTCTAGAATTAATATACATGGCAAAACAAACGTTTGCCGGGTCAGCTAGTAAAATTTATACTTTAATAGTCTTTCTGATCACACCATGTATGTAGCATATGAAACATTATTTAAAAGTAAACAGTCGCATATTCACAAATTTAATTTAATTGAAACTTTATCGACACTTTTTATGGACACTCGCACGCGACCACAAAAACTGTTCTTGTACGTTCCGCGTTATATTAGAAGCAAAGCATGGCTTAGACTTACCTATTACTGAGGTCGTAGGTTTAATTGGTATGCCTTACACCTAACGATCGTCGGCGTCTGTCAGGCTGATATCAGGTTCAGAAATGTGAAGCCTAGACTGAAGGTTTTAGCGCCACTGTTTTTTATTAGCAACATTGTTATGATTCGAAATTTTAAGATGTAGGAAAAAAACCAACCATTCTTGTATTATACTAATAGGTTTTTAATGCCTATATTTATAATAAATAATTTTCGTTTCGTATTTAAATATATTATACAATAAATAAATAATAAAAACAGTGTATAAAGATAAAAATTACGTTTGGTTCCAATGATTAGTCTAATTGTTAATATTATTTAACCATTAATCCGTTTTTTATTCTGGAAAGATGAGGTCTGGAAGATCGGAACTTTAAGAAACGTTTCTGTGTACACAATAAATTGATTTACCACATTACAATGCAGGGAATAAAATAATAATGACGTGTTATATGTTATACTCTTGAGTGTAAAAGGGAGTGGCAAAGGGTGCATTTTTTTTTAATTTTTCGAAAAGGTCGAATATCTCGCAAAGCGAAAGACTAACAATGTATAAAAAAATACTCGGCGTTTACTGAATCTTTATTAATCATATAACAATGATACTCAATGCTCAAGCTCTAAGCACAGACTACTATCAACATGAACACTGACATATACTTCTACCATAGAGCACACAAATGATCACAGATAAGTTTTAATTTACTACATCGACAAGAAATAGTTATAATTTATGATTTTTCTAATTATGCTAGGTAATCAATATGGATGGAACTGACCGCCGTGAACTGCATAGTAATGAAATTCCGCATATATTCGGTTTGACCTTGTTAGGACCACATCTCTATTGGACAGATATACAGCGGCGCACTATGGACCGGATTAATAAAGACACAGGTATTTATATAACTATATAAGTAGGTATTTTTAAACAAAAATAACTGGATTTTTTAAGGTAACATTACTAACTTAGAAAGGTGTTTGTATTTTTTTAGTATTTTTCGTTTATATGAGATTAATTGTATATGTCATTATAAGCGTCTGTTTACGCAGTTTATGCAATTTGTTTCTTTTTTCTTAATGTCGGCTAGTTGATGAGGCTAATAATAATAAATAAAACAAAGCCTTATTAATAAAAATAACTTATTACAGACCATACCATATCTGAAATATACTTATTCTTGAAATTTTTATTCTATAAGATTTGATTAAGTTGGGAACGTAACATTTTTAAAAAGTTTGTGCATTTTAGATTTTAAAACAAAGTAATGAAGCCGTCATTAAAGACAATATAAATTTAAATAAATCTTGCGGTCACGATATAGGTAAATAATATTTAAAAATATATATAAATACAATATTTGTTCATATTTTTACCAGAAATGTAATTGTAGGAACTGTCTTGTAATTGTTTTATGTAATATTTAGTATGTACTTGATATTTATGTAAATGTCAAAGCCCTATGCTAAAAGCCGACTTTAGATAATAAGTGAAAAAAAATAAATTGTGCGTGTACTAGGTGTACACATGTAAGAAGTGAAACTTCTTTATGATCTTATTTTTCGAAAAATGATCTACTATATGCAACTTTACAGAAATTCGTTAAATTAGTAAGTTTAACAAAAGGCTTTTATTATCATAGACATGAATACAAATATTTCATTTTACCTTATTACTACGAAGATTATTATAATTTCATTAATTGTAATAGAATTATTACTATCATTGAAAAACTACGATTTGCTACAAAATTTCTCCCATACGTCGATAAAGAAGTTTCATTCCAACGCCGATAAAGAAGTTTGACTTCAAAAGCAACATGGCGCTAACCACAAATTGACGCGTAACGAAAAAATTTTACACTAAATTTTTTCCAACTCAAAACACTTCAATAAATAATTCTCTTAGGTATATAACTCTTAAGTCGATTTTTTTATTCAAAGCAATAGTTTTTATTCGTTTGTTGAAAAATATCACAAGATTTAAAAAATCTAAGTACCATGGTACAAACCAAATTTTACAATTGGATATATTGTATTTTGTATCTCAAAATTTCGGAGGATATAAAACTTATATCGTATTCATATAAAATCTAACTAAAGCATTTTCTTAAATATATAACAGGCTTCAAACGGGCAGGAGGCTCACCTGATTTTAAGTAAGCCCATGGACTCTAACTACCAGAAGGCTCGCAAATACGTTGCCAGCCTTGTTCTTTTGTCTCTCTCTGTCAAATTGTGTTTATGCTGTGATGAAAAGAGACATGAATACACTTACAACGGTGCAATTATGTGGAGTTAATAGTTTTATAAATAAAAATTTCATTCGATATACAACTTTACAGGCCTAGAACGTCAAACAGTGGTTGAGCAAATGGCGAATATGATGGGCGTTAAAGCGTTCAGGGTTAACGAGTCGCTTGGTTGGAATGCGTGTGCGCAAAACAATGGAGGATGTTCGCATTTTTGCTTTAATAGGCCGCAAGACTATGTGTGTAGTTGTCCTATGGGTGAGTATTGACTTTATATATAATACTTTTGTAGTTTATAACTTAAAGCGAATTTTCTTTTTAATGAAGTAACTATGGATTTGTCCCAATAAACATTTAACAAATGTATCATGGTAACACACGATACTTTTGGGTTCTATTAATTGATAATAATATGTTCATGTATCAGCCGGGTTGTATATATAATACAAATTGTTTTTTTTTTAAAGGGGTTATTAGTTCTTACTATCATTGTTATATACCTAGGCTAATATTCAAACTCAGAGTTGCCACTTAGCGCTCCGGTATACAGGAGTCATACTCATAAAAAGTTTAATAGATAATTTAGAATATTTCTTATATTCTTTAATTAATTTTATGATCACTACAAATGATTCACAATTATTTTTGAAATTATAATTTTAATAAATGATTGCCACCTGGAATGCAAATAAGTAATAAAAAACATTTTCTAGGTTTAGAGTTGGGTAGCGATAAGAAAAATTGTATAGAGCCCGAAGCATTTTTGGTCTACAGTCGGAAGAATATCATCGGACGAATTAGTATTGAAAATGATAACAACGATGTCGTTCAACCAATTAAGGATTTGAAGGAAGTTAGGTATGTCTGTTTGCTTTTTAATTAAATATTTTATAGCGGATATGAAAATGGCTTATTCTTATGTAGCCAAGTCCACATTTCAAGGATCGTCATGCTCGCTTAAATGTCATTGCTTGTGGCGGCGTCCATGCGTCGGGTTGTCTCTCTCCCTAAAATATGGCGAGGGGCCGATGGCTGGCCATGCGTCATGCTCGTGAACGGGTGCTACTTGTGGTGACTGGTAGTACTTGAATTCGTGTATGCGGTGATGTTAGTTATTTCGACTATGTGTTTGCGTGTTGTTCCCACTGAGAATGTAAGTGCGTGCTCCTATTTCACAACGCCTCCTGCTGATAGAGGACAAGTCTTTGTTTTTTTTTAATTTGTTATTATTATTAATTACTTAAGATGTCATGCGGAACATGGTGTAATGGTTGCAGCTCCTTACAAACGTTGTGTAAAACAAAAGACTTGGCGATTAAAAAGTTCTTCTCTTCCGTTCTACGCCCTTGATTTGAGAACTCGCACTAAATGTAAAGTTAGAAGCATTTCATATACATTTCTTTTTTTTTTGAATTTTGAATTTTACTGTAATGCGGGCTAGCAGTGGATTAATTAAAACTCTTTAATTTAGTTAAAAGGGGATACTTAAATGCAAAAGTATACATTAATATTTTTTGTAATTGAATAAGGCTTATATAATAAGAGGAATACAGTACCTCTATAACTCGAACATCAAGGGATTTCGACTTATGGAGGCTTTTGACTTAGAGAAAATATGTACCAAGACGGTTTACAGGGACTGACTGATTATTTCGACTAATAGACAATTTTAATTTCCATTAATAATAGTGAAAAAGTTTGAAAAATAGGTTTATATCAGAATTGAAAAGGGTTGAAAAATACTAATTATAGAATAAAAAATTCTTTGTTGGTTGCGATTCTCAGTGTGATGACAAATGATTTTGATTTCCGCAGTGCATTAGCAGTTCACGAGTCCGGGTTCAAGTTATACTGGTCAGACAGCAGGATGAAGACAATTAACCGTTGCTCAATAAATGGCTTTAATATGGAGAAGATACTGGAATGGATGGGGTTGGTGGAAGGTAATTTTTTTGATATTAAAAAATCCAGAGGCGCAACAAAGAGTTGTTGCGCCTCTGGATAGAGATAGGATCTTAGCTTTAGATTGCATCCATTTCTTTGTTAATTTTTTTCTTTGTCATAGACAAGTAGGTGAGCATTCTGTCTGACACATGTCGTTCATTTTTGGATTTGAGACATGCCGGTTTCCTCAGCATATTTTCGTTCACCGTACGAGCTAGTATTAAATGCGTACATAGACATAGAGTACATTGGTTTACAGCCGGCCATCGAACCCACGACCTCAGGCATTGCACATTGAATTCAGTATTGTTTTAATTTGTTAAAGCCGCTTTTTTTAAAGTTCTTTTTCATTACTTAACTGTAAAAGCGTTTAACGAGTTTTTTTTCATAATAATTGTTAATTGGTAAAATATTTTGGTAGTTCGTTAACCATAATGAAAGGAGCACTATTTTAAGCATTATACTAGTAGTATAAGATCCCGCTATACAACGACCTTCACCGAGATGCTTATTTAATGAAACTTATTTTATATTTAATTTAATATGTCAATAAATATAATCCATATGGGTTGCCTAGCAAATTTCAGTCCAGAGTATGGTTAATTAATATTAAAAAAAATATTTTTTTATAATTTGCATGTAGATTTTTGGAACTTTTTTCAATCAATATTTTTAATCAGGGTAGTATTATATATGTATCACTATAACCTTCTTTTATACTAAAGATGTATATATACTTTAGTGTCACATAAAAAATATACACATAAATAATTAATTGATTAAAAACAACCTAACGTTTGCATATTCTATGGGCTTCATACGTTCGATTGGTATAGAATTTATCTAATAATCATACCGGTGAAATGTTTAAAAAAATATTTTTTTTTAAATTAATTAAACATACTCTGGACTGAAATTTGCTAGGCAACCCATATGGATTATATTTATTGACATATTAAATTATATATAAAATAAGTTTCATTAAATAAGCATCTCGGTGAAGGTCGTTGTATAGCGGGATCTTAGACCATAGTATTTTAAAAATAAATTAATATTTCCATATTTCAGGTTTAGCAATAGACTGGTCAGGTCAGAACATATATTGGACGGACACGGCGGCTCAAAGAATAGAAGTGGCTAGACTGGATGGATCCAGCAGAAGGACGATTATCTGGCAAGGGTTAAAGAAACCGAAAAGCATTGTACTGGATCCAAGAAAAGGGTGAGTATTCATATTGGAGAATCAAATATCTTTCACCCGTGACCATGCAGAATGTAAAGTACGTGAATCTAGCCTATTCATTGGGGGTATTCGGTGAAGCATTAAATTCATTATAAATGAAATTTACGAATGTAAAACATACAAAAGAGGTGTATTTTTGAGTGTAGATGTAGATTTAATATTTTATAGTATCACTACCAAACTAAATGTTTGGACAGATATTTGTGTTTTTTCTAATTTTATATCAAGAAACTCGTTATAAATTTTAACTAACTTTATAGAGATAAAAAAACATTAAACTTTAGTGTATCTTAGTTAAATTTTAATATTTATGTTTGATATACCATTGACCACATTACATATTAAAATGCGACCATTGCTTTATTAAATCTTCACTGTGTAGCTTCAAACCTGGACAAATTTTTAAGTTAATTATCGAGCCCAATAAAACCTTTTTTTATTATCTATTGCACATCTCCTGCCTGATAGTAGCACTGGTATGTGGGACGTCTCTGATCTTGATAATTCGTGACCAATACCCACTAAAATCACCTCGGTTAGGTCTTACAAGGCCTAATTAGAGTGGCTCCGGTTCGTTCTAGCATTCTACCGGGGCCTCACGAGGCATAACGAGTAGGAGAGGGGCATCTTCTCCTGTTTTCTCCCTTTCTTCTGACTCTAGGATTCGTCCTAGAACGCTCTCTGTTTCTTGTTCTGCTGTCCCTTTAGCATTACTTGCTCACAGAAGGGTTTAAATATCCTAGATATTCTAAGAAATATTCTTTTTTGTCATATTTCTATTTTTTCTCTAGTTACATGTACTGGTCAGAACTCGGTTCCAAGACAATAAAGCGTGCTGCAATGGACGGATCAGCTGTCAGCGTTCTCATAGAGGGCGTTGGACGCGTACACGCTCTAGCCATAGACTACGAAAGACGCGCCATCTATTGGGCGGCTTTGGACCCACCGACCATAGAGTATGCGTACCTCAACGGTACTGGAAGGAAAGTACTGGCTGATAATATACCTATGCCCTATGCGCTTGCGTTGTATGGAGATAAAGTTTATTGGGGTGATTGGAATACAGGTCAGTTTTTTTATATTTAAAATAGACTACTACTTCTAAGAGCAGGCTCTAGCGTTCGGCTTTCATCCTTGACGTCGTAGATTCGAATCCCGGCTGTGCACCCATGGACTTTCTATCTATGTGCGCATTTAACATTCGTTCGTACAGTGAAGAATAACATCGTGAAGAAACAGGCATTTAACCTTTGACATCAAAGGCGTGTGTCAGGCACAGAAGGCTGATCATTGATCAACTACTTGTCTATTAGAATCTAAAACGAACTGTGCACTATTAAGCTTATACGCTCTATTTGCTGTCAGTGACTTTAGTTCTTTTACGTCTCTATTACCTTCGTATTGTTATAGTATTGTCTTTGATTGACATTTTTTTTTTTTTTTTTTTAAAACAGGGGGCAAACGGGCAGGAGGCTCACCTGATGTTAAGTGATACCGCCGCCCATGGACACTCTCAATGCCAGAGGGCTCGCGAGTGCGTTGCCGGCCTTTCAGGAATCGGTACGCTCTTTTCTTGAAGGACCCTAAGTCGAATTGGTTCGGAAATACCTCACTGGGCAGCTGGTTCCACAAAGTGGTGGTGCGCGGCAAAAACTGCCTTGAAAAACGCTCAGTTGTGGAACGGCGGACGTCGAGGTGATACGGGTGGAATTTCGTACTCTGCCTCGACGTCCGAT
This sequence comes from Pieris macdunnoughi, assembly GCA_905332375.1. Classification (NCBI taxonomy): domain Eukaryota; kingdom Metazoa; phylum Arthropoda; class Insecta; order Lepidoptera; family Pieridae; genus Pieris; species Pieris macdunnoughi. The sequence continues at coordinate 2,751,308 of CAJOBZ010000017.1, read as the reverse complement.
GACGAAACTCAGCTGCAGGTATTAATCCGGACAACTCCTCTGAACACTCTCCATGGTAAATGCGGTAGAAGATGCAGAGAGACCCCACATCTCTACGCAACGCCAAAGGATCAAGCCGCTCGGAAAGGGATCGACGATTCGAACCGCTCTGCGTTGAATACGGTCAAGTGGAAGGAGCTGGTACTGGGGAGCCCCCGCCCAGAGGTGAGAGCAGTACTCCATGTGGGGCCGAATTTGCGCTTTATATAGTTGCATGCGGTGGCCCGGAGTGAAGTACCGTCTCGCCTTGCTGAGCACACCAAGCTTTTTGGAGGCTAATTTAGCCTTTCCCTCCAAGTGACCGCGAAACTGAACGTCGTTCGATATGTCAACGCCAAGTATTCCAATGCTGGCTGTGGCTTTAAGAAGAGTGTTTTCGAAAAGAGGAGTAGCGACAAAGGGTGTTTTTTTAGCGGAAAACGCGCAAACTTGTGTCTTCTTGGGGTTAAATTGGACTAGGTTTAGTCTGCCCCAGTCTGAGACTCCACGTAGAAGAGTTTCGACTTCAGACACAAGTTTGTTCCGGTACTCATCGACAACTGCCCGAGAAATACCTGCCCGGCCAGTGTAAAAAGTATCCCCAGTGCTGTCATCCGCATAGCAATGAATGTTGCTAAGTTGCAACATATCGTTGATATGCAGAAGAAACAGGGTCGGGGATAGAACACAGCCTTGTGGGACCCCCGCGTTCACGGGTTTAAGGTCGGAGCATGCTCCGTCGATGACGACCTTGATGCTCCGATCGGCCAGAAAGCTGGAGATCCAATCGCATAATTTCTCGGGTAGCCCATAGGCTGGAAGCTTCGAGAGCAGTGCTCTGTGCCACACCCGATCGAAGGCTTTCGCAATGTCCAAACTAACCGCCAGCGCCTCCCCCTTGGACTCAATTGCCTCTGCCCATCTATGTGTAAGGTATACAAGAAGGTCACCAGCCGAACGACCACGACGAAAGCCGTACTGATAATCGCTAATCAGCTGGTGGCCCTCTAGATACCTCAAGAGCTGGCAGTTAACAATGGATTCCATTATTTTGGAGAACAAGGAGGTTATGGCTATTGGGCGATAGTTGGACGGATCAGATCGATCGCCTTTTTTAGGGATCGGATGTATCGAAGCGGTTTTCCAGCACTTCGGGACAGTGCCAAGCGAGTACAGGTACCGGAAAAGGCGCGTTAAGACCGGAGCCAACTCAGGAGCACAAGTACGCAGCACAATTGGGGGGATACCATCCGGCCCGCTCGACTTATGAATGTCCAAGGAAGATAGTGCTCTGCGGACAGCACGTTGCCGGAATGTGATTTCCGGCATCGATGAATCACACCGCGAAATGGTCGGTGGTGATCTTCCTCGGTCATCCAAAGTCGAGTTGGACGCGAAGAGACAGCCTAAAAGGTCGGCCTTCTCCTTCGCAGTGTGGGCCAGCGAGTCATCCTCCCTGTGCAGTGGTGGAATAGACACACCTTTACACATTTAAAGAAAAAACTTTTTAACCGGATTAAATTTATGTATTTTTATAAATTTACAACTATTTAACATAATTTTAAATTTATCCGACGTTTCTCGTGCTTTACAGCGTGCGTGGTCACGGTGACTGAAGACAAAAGGTGTTGGATGTCAAAAAAGTATCACAAATGTAGAGAAAGTTGCATTATCTGTATTTATTTCCCCGGAGTTGGTATCGACTAAAAGATGGAGGGTTTTGGCAAAAATGGCTCACGGTGTCCTCTATTTTCGCGGATTGTTTTTCTTTTTGAGATTTTAATTTGGATATTATTGGATCCCAGGTGTTTGACAATTTTAGGCCGTCTTCTCAATTGAAATTGGGGTGTTTTTTGATTTCAATGGCTTCGCGTACCAATCTTGGGAAGAATCTTTTTCTTTCGCAAGTACTTTCGGTTGGTCAAAGCGTATGTAGTGATTAGGCCTATCTAGTATGTGTTCACAGACTGCTGATTTTGTGTATCGTCTATGTCTTATGTACGCAATGTGTTCTTTGAGACTGCTTTTTAAAATTGTCAAACACCTGGGATCCAATAATATCCAAATTAAAATCTCAAGAAAAACAATCCGCGAAAATAGAGGAGACCGTGAGCCATTTTTGCCAAAACCCTCCATCTTTTAGTCGATACCAACTCCGGGGAAATAAATACAGATAATGCAACTTTCTCTACAGCTGTGATACTTTTTTGACATCCAACATTTTTTGTCTTCAGTCACCGTGACCACGCACGCTGTAAAGCACGCGAAACGTCGGATAAATTTAAAATTATGTTAAATAGTTGTAAATTTATAAAAATACATAACTTTAATCCGGTTAAAAAGTTTTTTCTTCGTAATGTTGTACTGTATGTACTGTTGTGCGGTATAGTCGAAAGACTATAGCCTGCGCCATGGGCGAAAAGAAAAGAAAAAAAAATTGTTGTACTGTTCATCTTGGGAAGGTATGTTGTCTATACTCGCACGCCCAGTTTATATTGAGGTTAAATGGAAAATACGTTGCTGGCTATTTTTCCCAATGTTATGTTTCTTAACGGCCGGTTCTCGATATATAATCTAAAATTATTTCCAATCCAGATTTTCGCAAATTTAGATGGATAAATGTCAAAATTCGATCGAATTAAAAGATATTTTACAAAAACGATACATCTATCGGTTATTGAAAAGTATTTTATGAGAAATGAATTGAAATATCAATCTCTAGTAGTAAAAATTTAATTAAGTATATAAAGCGGCCGTTAGTCCCCTCCTACTACACTCACGTATAGAAGACTATTCTTAGCCTTCACTCCACGGGTATGATTAGTCCCTGAGGTCCGACGACTACCGATGAATAAGAATGTATACATATATCAAGTCGTCTTGAGCGCTGTCTGTGTCAAACTTCATACAGCAGCTCTTGAACTTAGATTGACCTGTCCTATATGGTATGCCATATTTATTTTAATTCTAGGAATAATCGAATCCGCGAAAAAGACAGATGGATCCGATAGAAAGACCATTCACACTCAACTGGACTATATATCGGATTTGCGGATTTACCATCGCGCAAAAGATAGTTTGCCGAATCAATGCGGGGTGGACAATGGCGGGTGTTCACACCTTTGTTTGCCGCTGCCCTCTAACGACTTCCGGTGTGCATGTCCAGCGCACTTCCGGCTCAATAGAGACAATATAACATGTTCGGGTGAGTTTAAATTATCTTGAATTGTAATTGTTTTATTGATTTTTAAGGTACATTATATTATGTACAAATAATTTCGTGCTTTGATTTGAAAATTGCCTTAATAAAGCCTGTTAAAATTATATTGGTTATACAATGAATTCCGGAAAAGTGCTTTTATTTATGTAACTTTTTATTAATAATGCAAATCAAAAAATATAATATAGCCAAATCAGATCGCACTGTATATACTAGGAAGATAACTACATAATAAAATGCCTGTTTGTGAGTGTGGGAATGCTCTGTGTTTTTACCACTTTATACGTAAACACTTAAACGGTGTGTACACCCCTTACTGTTGTACACCCCGTATAAGTGTGTGTGCGTTTAAAGTGGTAAAAATTCATTCGATTTGCTTATTTTTTTTGTTTTTTAAGAAATTTGAAATTTATGTTTTGGATTGTTTTGTTTTGTTCAATACATCTGCTTAGACCGTTGATACGACATTTATTTATTTAGAAATCATGAATATATTAAAACACTAGTTAAAAGGTTTGCAGACTAAACGATAATATATACAGAGAGAATGCGTGTAGGGTGTGAATGTTTATTTGTGTGTGTGAATTTATTATTGTCATTTTCTTAATGTAAATTAGGCGTTTATTTAAATGTGTGTTAATATACTTTTATTTTAACTACTGACTTAACTCTTTTCTATTACATAGTACAAAAAAATTCAATTCCACAGTTTTAACTGAAGCAACTGTCTCTCATAATCAAAGCTTAAACTCAATTTGACAGAAAGAGATAAAAGACCAACGTTGCACATTTTTATGAAAAAGAAGGCAAGTCTCGTATTTAATGTTTACAGAACCAGAAGAGTTTCTTCTATTCGCCCAGAAGAATGCAGTTGGTCGAATTTTGATTGCGAATGGTGAATGTAACGATGCCTTCATACCCCTTACTGGACTGAAAAGTGTGAAGGGGGTTGAATATGATCCTGTCGAGAGGTAAATAAAATATATGTGTATTTAAAATAAATTTGTTGTGCGTTCAAACCCCGGTTGTGTTTTGTCATATTTTTGTTTTCACTATCCCGTGTGTTCGAATCACGGCTGCACTTGTCTCTACGGTAAAGGCATTAAAATAGTTGTTTTAAAAAATCGACGATATGTCAGGCGCAGAAGGCTGGTTATTTTGGCTATAAAAATACAAATTATCAAATAAAAAAGTCTGGCTTTAAAGCATTAATAATAGATTTTAAACATTCAGAATCGAGACTTAAGACTGCCATTAGTCAAAATTTTAGTACGTTTTTGACAAACGGAAGTCATAAAAAAGTGGCGGAAAAAAAAGGGCGGAGAGTTTATTGCCAGTTCTTCTCTTCTAAGAGAACTGGCAATAAATGTAAAATTAGAAGCATTTCATTATTTTTATTTTTTGACGTTCATAAGTGTTTGAACCTATATTTTGTTATCTATATGAATAAATGATTTTTGAATTGAATTTGAACATACTTAGCGCAAAGTTTATAACAACCAAGTGGGTGATCAACCTTCTGTGCCTGACACACGTCGACCGTGGACATTTTGGCTCAAGCTAGTTTTCTTCCGATGTTTTGAAGGTCTGAACCAGTGTTAAATGCTCTCATAGACATCGATTGGTGCACAGATGGAATTCGAACCTACGATCTTAGATTATGAGAAACCACAAGACAATTTAGTAGATATAATAACTTTTACCACTAAAATTGTTTAAGATACTTATATTGGATGGACGACGAAAGCCATTCCATACGGCGGGTACCCATCTCATATTCGACCACGTCAGCAGTCACCGACTCGACAGTTGTGATCACGGGTCTGTCTAGGCCATTCCACATGGTCCTAGATGTCCTGGGAAGAGCGTTATATTGGACCTGCCTAGACACAAACTCTATAAACGCAACGTCTATAGAAAATAATTCTTCCACGGGTGTAGTGGTACGGGGAGAGAAAATGATGCCCAGACTTTTGGCTTTTCATCAGACCAAAAGGTAAGGACCAAGATATCTATTAAATTAATAATATAACATATTGACGATTAATCTTAGGTTTCCTAGAAAAGCGGTGCCGTTATCTAATGGCCGTAATGTAGCGTTGGGTGACGTCACCCATACGTTGTCTATAAATAACATCGGAGTAGGTTTCCTAGAGAACGTTGTCGCCGTAACGTCAAATAGCGGTGCTGTCATTTGCATGACGGCCGTCATAGCGGTGATAAACAGTAGTTCAACGTTTTGCGCGTGTAGTGGTGCGCATATTTAATTAATACAATGAGTGGAAACGTGACTTGGACGAGCGAAAATGATTGTTTTTTTTTGCATTATGTTAAAAAGTAAAGACGGCCGTTATTAACAACCGCAAAATGACGGCCGCTTTTCTAGGAAACCTAAGCTTTATATCAAACTAATACAATTAATCTTTTTGATATCACAGAGTTTTTAATTATTGATTTATTTATTTCCAACACATAAATATCCAGTATTTACAAAATTCTTAAGTAATTAAAATTGTAAAAAAATAAATATACGTAGGTCGTAGAATGTTAAAACAAAATCAAAAAGTACCTGTGGTAATGTACCTTTAACGCTGGCAGCAAAAGCCGTAAGGTAAGGTTTTTATTAATAGTTAACTAAAAAAATTCAATAAATTTAATTTATTTAATTTTTGTTATTATTTGCGATATATTTTACTGTCTTAATTTATACTTTTAACTAAACGTAAGTTAGTAATCACATTCATAACAAAAATATGTACGTAACTATTAGCTTGTAAAATATACAGTCATATTCTAGCTGAATATGACATGTTCACGAGAAAGAACCAGTTTAATTGTTTTTTTTTAAATTGTTTTTTAATTAGCATAAATAATCCTACATACATTGAACTTAATTAAAACGATACACAAGTTTCGCTTGGTATAGTTGTTATGTTACTTTTAATTTAAGCTTTTATTTGTTAATAATGGAGAATTGTTGGCCTAGTGGCTTCAGCGTGCGACTCTCATCCCTGGGGTCGCGTAGGTTCGATCCCCGGTTGTGCATCAATGGACTTTTTGTCTATATGCGTATCTAACATGCGCTCACACGGCGAAAGTAAACATCGTGAGGAAATCGACATGCCTTCGACCCAAAAAGTCGACGGCGTGTGTCAAGCACAGGAGTGCCACCTACTTGCCTATTAGATTGATAAATCCTGAAACAGATAAAAATCAGAGGCCCAGACCTAAAAGGTTATAGCGCCATTGATTTGTTATTTTAATTATTTGTTAATAATGCAGACATGCAATAGTAGTGGTTAGTTAATGGCGTTGAATACTCAAATTTTATATATTTTTAAATACACGGACCCGACAGACGTTGTCTTGCATGATATTTCAAGTGATTAGGATATTAACAAAAGTATGAAAGTACCGACTGCAGCTCCATATGCCGGGGCTGCCAAACCCAAACGCATACAGAAAAATTCATTAAAATCGGTCCAGCCGGTTAAGAGGAGTTCACTGACATACACACGTACAGTAGAATTATATATATAAAAATATTCACTAGTACTACAATTTAACATTGGACACTTAATATTTGAATAATGATATTGTTTTAAGGATACTTATATGGAGCGACGCGGGTTTAGGTGCGATTATACGTTCGAGCGTAGACGGTACGTCGCAGGTTGAGCTCGCTCGCGTAACCAACGTCACCGCTTTAGCCCTGGACGAAACAACGGGCACCGTGTATTGGGCTGTTGCTAGACAAATACACGCCGTGGATCTCGATACTTCTAACAGGTAAAATAAACTAATATAATAAACTAGCTGACCCGGCAAACGTTTTGCCATTTATATTATTACTAGGAAACATTGTTTTAGTTCAATAAAAAGGGGTGAAAAAGGGGTTGTATGTATTTTGTATGCTGTAGAAAAAAAAATTTGACCGTATATAACGCAGAGCGTTTCGAAGCTTCGACGACTAATCCCTTTTCGACCGGCTTGAGCCCTTGGCGTTGCGTAGAGATGTGGGGTAGCTCTGCATCTTCTAACGCATTTACCATGAAGAGTGTTCAGAGGAGTTGTTCGGATTAATAACAGCACCAGAGATTCATCGGACGTCGAAGCAGAATACAAAATACCATCCTTATCACCTTGACGTCCGTCGTTCCACAACTGAGCGTTTCTTAGGGCAATTTCTGCCGCGCACCACCACTATGTGGAACCAGCTGCCCACTGAAGTATTTCCGAACCAATTTGACTTAGGGTCCTTCAAGAAAAGAGCGTACCAGTTCTTAAAAGGCCGAGAGCGCGCTTGCGAGCCTTCTGGCAGTGCGAGTGTCCACGGGGGCGGTATCACTTAACATCAGGTGAGCCTCCTGCCCGTATGCCTCCTGTAACATTAAAAAAAGAAAAAAGAAAATGCAAGCATGAGCAATTTGTCAAAAAAAAGAACGGATTTCTTGGAAAGTTCGGTACGTAGGACGAGTACCGACAGTCGAGTCTATTTCTAGCTAGAAAAATAAAGCGACAAAACACCGTACACAGCTCCGCACTTTTAACTAATTTTGGAAATTTAAAAAGTACGTTTTAATATTTAATTGTTGTCGTTATTGAGAGTGGGGGTAATGCTATGTAGAGTGTAACATTGACAAGCTAAACCAACCAAAGCCAAGTGATTTCGACGCTTTAGGGGATTTTCGTTAAATGGAGATTACACTGTACATATATTGATTAAGTTTTTTTTTTCAGACGTATAGTATGGCAAGGTGGCTGGGTAGGATCTCTAGCGGCGTATAGTGGGTTACTTTACTTGGGAGGAGGCGAACGACCATTAATGCGAGTCCCCTTACATCGGCGGGACGCGCCAGCATCGCCCGTACAACATATTTCTAAGATGCTGGCTTCGAAGACTGTTCATAGGGTAGGTCTTTATGGATTTTAATTCATGCCAACTTAGGTAACAGACAGAGTTTTATTAATATTGGTTCGGTCGTTTTTGTGATATCCACGCATTTCTAGAGAGCATGAATATGATAGACTTTGCAATGTAGTAATATTATAAAGAAAGTTTTTTTGAAGTGAAACTTACAGTAATTTTTTTCTATTGTTATTGTCGGTTTTTCTACAAATGTAGAATAAAATTTTTGGAAGAGATTTATAACTTGTTACGCCATAGAAGAATAACTAACGTGTACATAAGTACACACACTTTTTTTTATTTAACTAAAATCCTAGCCTTAAATTTTAGGTCGCTCGCGACCACCCCTGTTTCGGTGGTGGGTCTTGCGGGTCCGCTCCTGGGTCGTGTGGCGCTGGTGGCGTTTGTGGGTGTGGCCTTCATTGCGCTCATCCGCCGAAGGCATCCTGCGCCAAAGGACAATTTTTATGCGGCCAGGGTGATATTACCGAAGATACAAACGCACCCTGTATACCTATGTTGTGGAAGTGAGTCTTAATTTCAACGTTATACGGGTCATCGGCCCCTTTTCATCATCTGTTTCTTAAAGCGGTCTACACACCAAAGCCGCTGACCCGGCGGCACGGATCGCCGGCCCAACCCGCCGGCCTTATTTTATACAATCATGCCGCGGCTGTCGCGGGCCGGCCAGCAAGCCAAACCCAACACTTTCGTGTGTTGAGGGACCAACGGTAATAACCCCCCCAACCCCTATTATTAAATCACTGTTATCGTCCTCCCTCCATGTCAATCTGAAAATACTACGGCTGAATTTCGAAACACACACGTCCAATCTGTTCGGCTATTTGGACAATTCTAGAAGCCGCCGGGTTCGGCTTGGACATTCTGAAGCCGCCGGGTTAACCCGCCGTCACTAAGCCGCCGGGCTGTGCCGCCGGGTCAGCGGCTTTGGTGTGTAGACAGCTTAAGGCAGTTTTTGCCGAGCACCACCACTATGTGGAACCACCTGCAAACTAAAGTATTTCCGAACCAATTCGACTTAGGGTCCTCCAGAAAAAGAGCGTTCCAATTCTTATAAGGCCGGCACTTGCACGCACTTGCGAGTGTTCTGGCAATGTGAGTGTCCATGGGCGGCGGTATTCCTTAACATCAGGTTGGCCTCTTGCCCATTTGCCCCCTGTTATTTACAAAAATCACAGCGTAAATTGACAGAAAGAGACGAGAAGTTTTTTAAAACGTTTAGTTAAACCAAAAAGAAATAATTTTTAAATATAACTCAAGGACAAATCAACTTTCAAAAATAATATTTTAAGATTGACATTTAAGTGTTGAATAACATTAAAGAATGATGAATCTATAATACAATTGCTACATAGCAATTGTGCTAACTTGGGTTAGTGTATGTATGTGTGTCCATAAATTCCTCGGTACTATAATGTACTCTTACCTAACTCGTAATTTTGCGAGGTATTTGATTTTCTTAGAGCATGGTAGGCTTAGGGCTTCAGCTTGCGACTCTCATACTTGAGGTCGTAGATTCGATCCCCTTCTGTGCACCAATGGACTTTATGTGCGTATTTGACATTCATTAGACCCAAAAAGTCGACGACGTTATCAGGCACAGGAGGCTGATCACCTACTTGCCTATTAGATTGACAAATTATTATGAAATAGAACAAGAAATCTGAAGCCCATACCTAAAAAGGTTGCTCCGCCATTGGATTTTTTTTTAAATTTTTTAGTATAACCTTTTTAGTATAACTATACTGTTGCTTTTAGTGCATTTTAAAGAAGAGGAAGTGAAAAGATTTATTTAATTTGAATTCTTCACAGATGCGACGGTCAACCGGATTGCCCGGATGGCTCGGACGAGCGTTCGTGTGACGCGTGCGCAGGTGGCGTTAGATGCGCGGACGGGTCTTGCGGTCAATCGCTGGGGGCCTGCCCCACGGGTGCCTTTTGCCAAGCCATGCCGTTGCCCGATGCTTTCAGGTATTTTTTATTGAATAATTTATTTCTATAGGAAATTTACTATTAAACTGTTGTTACTGTACTGTTTATAAAGCTTAGGTTTCCTAGAAAAGCGGTGCCGTTAACTAACGGCCGTCATTTTACGGTTGTTAATAACGGGCGTCTTTACTTTTTAACACAATGCATAAAAACAATTATTTTCGCTCGTCCAAGTCACGTTTCCACTCATTGTATTAATTAAATATGGGCACCGCTACACACGAAAAACGTTGAACTAATGTTTATCACCGTTATGACGGCCGTCATACAAATGACAGCACCGCTATTTGACGTTACGGTGACACTCAACGTTCTCTAGCAAACCTACTCCGATGTTATTTATAGACAACGTATGGGTGACGTCACCCAACGCTACATCACGGCCGTTAGCTAACGGCACCGCTTTTCTAGGAAACCTAAGCTTTACAGTTCCCAAAGCAGATTGTTTTCATTTATTTTAATGTCACAAATTATACAAAACATCAGTGTATGTGAATGTTATTATCACTGTTTAGATAGTTTTTTGTTTTCGTATTCACTTTGGCCGTGCGTTCTGGACACATTAGTAACGATTTATTTCACTATAGGTTCCTGTTTTTATAATTAATTTGGCAATAAAATCATAGAGCCAATGTTGACTATGGCTCAGCGCCATCTACCCATTACTATACTGTCTACTTTGAATATATACGGTATATAGATACTGATTTGGTATTGGCTCGTAACAAAAATGACCTTAAAATTTCAAAGATGTTGTATAAATAAACATACTGTTGGTACCAACGTCTAGAACCGCGCTGTATTCAAAATATAGCTACACCATGGCAATCAAACTTAAACTAAAAATCACTTTCCCAGAAGATAAGGAACATTACCGTATAATGCTTTCATGGGGAAGGTTAGATTTATTAATGCTAAGTTTTGAGTTACTAAACTAAACTGGATACTTAACTGATATGAATTGAATTAAATATATATATTATAGAAACATAAATAACATAATACATATAAATTATAAGGGATGCAACGGGCCTTATCGCTAACAAGCGATCTCTTCCAGGTAACCCTAGTAAGGAAAAAAACTATTAAAAAAGAAATATGATGGGTAAAGTGCAAGAAGTGCATAACCAAATCTTGTAAAAAAAATGTAGAATCACCAACCTATATGTATGTATATATGATATGGATGATTGTGCGTCTTTTTTTAAATTAATACATAACGTCACTGTAGAATTATAACCTCGTATCTCAAAAACCATTTATTTTTTATGCTTAGACTCTTATGTCGTTTAACTGGTATAATCATGAAGTAAGGACTTATTTATGTTATTAATAAATAAGTCCTTTTTACCATCTAAAACTTTCGACAAAAACACGTAATACTATTTTAACGAACGTTGGCGAAATTAAACTTTTTCATTTCCTGTTTCGTTCTCTGGACATACGAGGTTATCATTCTGCAGTGACGATTATATCGAACACTTTTAAGGGAAATAAAGGGTTATTTGGGGTAAAATCAGTCATAACTAACGCTGTATGACAAACATTTTGGATTTTGACATTTTGGAAATTCGCCCTTACTTTTATCTCAACTTAAAAAATTGTTTTTTTCTTTATGGTTGGATAAAAAGCCCGTTAAGGAATAACAAAAGCCCCTTTAAGCACAGATTAAGAATAATAATATTATATAGATGTGACGATCGTCTATGCCTGTCTTCGAGTCTACTCTGCGATGGACATGCTCATTGTGAGGACGGATCAGATGAAGCACCTTCTGCATGTGGATATATACAAAAGGATACTGTGAGTTTGCATTGATTTATTTCCATAAACATTTTGTTTTATTATTATTATTATTGTTCGGTTAGGTTAGATTAGTATATAATAAAATAGTAGTATATAATTTTAAATTTACAATTTACTTAACCTACAAAGTAATAATAGAAATAATTAAAAATAAATAAAATGAAAATCAAAACAAATTTAAAAAATGTGAGCCGTCACGCGACGCCTGGCAGATGTGAAACATCGACATTATTTTGTAAAAGTAATACCTATGCAGAAAAAAACAGATTGTGATAGGATCTAAATATGTCATAATGATAAAATAAAATATTACAATTTTTTTTCCAGATAACGAAGACTATTTATTGAACAAACATTTATTTTCATTAAATTATACAAAAATTTACGAATCTATTTCAAATCGTGACTACTTAACTCGTTTAATCAGTGACTTCGAAATACACACACCGTACACACTACTGCATATATATTATAGACTGTATATATATACCATCATATAGCGCGCATGCCGTGGCGACGCGTCGCCAGAAATCGGTTTTGCGTGCGGCTATAGATGTTTCACATCAAAAACTTCAACGGCCTACGTAAACGGTGACACTAAGCGAGATCGCGTTGGTGGTTTAGGATCAAAAGCTAGTTAATGAAATTAATCTAGCAATACATGTTTGAATATAATATGTAAATTTATATGAATAATAGAATAATATGTCTTAACTTTCCAGATGGTAAGCGCAACAGGCCGTCAATGGCACTCTGTAGCCGTATGGTGTGCGGTGGGCGGGGCCTGTGCAGCGCTCGTGGGTGCGGCGGCCGCAGTGCGACGTTGCCGGTCCGCGCCACCGCGACGCTTACCTGCGCCTGTCACACCGCTGGTGTACACGAAACCACCAGACTATGGAAGGAATAGAGTGTCGTTGCCATCTTCTGAGTGAGTATGCTTACTGTTATAATATAAAAATCCGCAACAAACTTTTTTATGTTTATTTATAACTGATATCTAAAAGATACGATCATAACTTACATGTAAAACGAAATAGGTATTTCTGAACTTAATATTGCATTATTTTGCTATTACAATAACGAAGCCTCTCAGCCACTCTTGGAAACCCCATGAAAGGACCCCCACAAAGTCGTGTTAGTTACGCCACTTATAACTGAAGATCGGCTGGACCGATGTTAGTTATTTCTTTTTTGGTGGATTGTTCCCTGCTCCGAATAAGTAATAAAATATCGGATAAGTTATCGAATAACAATAAATAAATAAATTAATTTTACGGATGCAAACACCATGTGGTGCCATCTGTTGACAAAGTTACGCATCATTTTACATCGAATTCGTGTCAGTTCAAGAAATTCCGATCTTGAAGTGAATGAGGAGATGCATAACCAGGCTTTGATCTTGATCGAAGATATGTGTTACCTCATCACAAAATGATGTATATCAGATAGACCTTTAACATGCAGTAACGCAATATAGAGAAGAAAAGAGGCCTAATGTGAGAAACTGACATTCTTCTTTCGCAATGGCAAGCAATAATAAAATTCTGTATTTGTAAAAAAAGTTGTGTTAATGTTATTACCTTAATTTAATCCTAAATTAAGTTTAACTAAAGTTAACACGATATGATTACACTGTAAGGTGGAATGAAGTTCGCCGGGTCAACTAGTATAGTTCGATAGATTACAATCTACCGAATAATAATACGTTAAATTGTAAGCAGTACGCTGAGGTTCACAATCTTTCGACAGTTTATAATCTCGCGAGATAGATTACAATCTAACGGTGTTTACAATTTTACGTTAACATATATACATTAAAATAGACGCAGTCTTCGAAAAAAAAAAATGAAGTCATTACTGAGTTAGTTTTCTAAATTAATTATCAAAACGGTAAAAGGTTTATAGTTTAAATGTAAAAAAGTGTGTTTTCTTATGTCTACAATGCTATAAATTGATGATTTGTGTCTGAAAATGTCCATATTAGGAACTTAATAAAATGTCGGATTTTTTATTCAACTGTTTTTATAAATCTATTACAGCAACATAGACAGCGCGACCGGTTCAGCATCAGCGTCGGACAGCCTCTGTGGACGGTACCCGCGTCCCACCGCCAACCCTCCTCCCAGTCCGGCCACGGCCAGTGGCAGGCGGAGGCCCTACCGCCATTACCGGGCCTCTAACCGCCCCCCGCCTCCGACCCCCGCCTCCACTGACGCCTGTGAGTCCGAACCGGAACCCGCCTCTAGGGCCCCTCCACCCTCGCCTGCACCTCTGCTCTACTGATATGTAAGGTTATATGAATAGAGTTGGTTAAATGAACGATCGTATTGATACACTTCTATAAAAAGTAGTCGCATTATGAACTGAGCCTTCGGGTCATACGTCATATTTATCTATCTGTCTCGCTCGCACTTACAGGTCTTATGGAGAGGTGTAGTGATGTGCGTAAGAATTGTAGAGGTTTATAAATATTTAAATTAATTTCTTAGCCTGACAACAGTGACCATTATCATAAAAATAATGGTGGGACACAAATTAAATTAAAAATAAAATAATAAAAAGCAAGTTACGTGAAGCAAATTTGTTTAGATCTCTAGGCTTTAAGAATTTTATAAATCAAATATTACTCAGCATAAAAAGGTATAACTTAAATATTTCTATTTTTTTTATAAAAGTAGTTTAACAAACGTACGTTTTAAATATTATTATTATGTCAAGTGAATTAAGACCGTATTGCATTGTGTTAGGGTTAGATTTAAACATTCACTATACAGTAATCCCGCCTATAACGCGTTAGACCCCGTCGGCGTTATTGGAAATCGCGTTGTAGGAGTATTCTCGTAAAAATGTTTTTTTAACCAAAAACTAGGAACTCGAAGTTTTTTAGTTTAGTTTTATAACAACGCAATTAAAACAAGTGCAAAGATACGCATAACTAATTACGGACTTGACAAATCATGAGTACACGACAGAAATCTTAGCGTTATATGGAGAAAGTACCACGTAATGTGGGTAACGGAAATCGCGTTATACGAAAACGCCTTATAGCGTTATACGATTACTGAATTGTATAGAAATTGCCACGAACCATTTTAGATAGTTAATAACAATCCGTTTCCCAAACAAATCGTTGAACACCACCAAATTAATATAAAAGTTAGAAGGCGGTTAAAATAGTATTGAAACTACAGCAAGGCTACTGTGATAGCTATTATATATAGGGATATAAATGTCGAAATACTCAACAGTCAAAACATTTACTCTGACTTTTGAATGTTAGGACAGTTTTTGAAGTAAGTAAAAATGTTACATAAAAGAATCTAGAAATAATTCAATTAAAATAATCAAAACACGGAATTTCGCACGTAGTTAAGTTAAATTCGGGGGCCTATCTTGCACTTAATGCATTCCTAGAAAACAATTTCTTCTTGGTCGAGGCTAGTTTTTAATCTATTCCTGCTATTAGTACAGATATATTATAATATAAATTAAACAATAGACAAGAGTCAAAGGAGTGTTGCCCGAACTAAGTCACATGACATTGACTTTCGTTACTACGTCAAGATTTTGAATAAGGTCCCAGTATTGTCCACTACTAGACAGTACATATGGAAGTCATGTCAGATGCGCTGACGTAACGATAGGCCCCCGCGATCCTACTAATATTGTATTATGTGACAGCCATAGACATACAGATGTGACAATTAACTACCGTAGAGAAAATCTTAGAACACCTTTTACCTTAGAGGTTTTATACCAACTCATTCGCTTCCCTTAAAATGTACATTAAACTAGCGTATTGTTGCTAAAACACCTTTTTTAAAGGTTTTGCGTCATAGATTTTGACAGCGTCAATTGTCGATGTCACATCTCTAAGTCTATGGTTTTTTATGTTTACGGTTTTTATAAAAATTTCAAACACTATCAACTTAAGCAAAGCATGGTGTAAGTACACGCTCGCTCTTAGAGTTTGTATACCCATCACAGATTAACAAGTATGATTCTAAATATTCTATGGTGCTCTATAATGTTTGTGCCTCATTAGATTAATATGTAAATATGTGTAAATATTTAGATAAGCAATTAAGAGCTTCCTAAATATATTGTTAGGTAGCTGTTTTCAATTGAAAAGTATTATTTTACGTTGGGTTTCACTAGGCCAAATTAAATTATATTATTGAATAAAAAAAATTGAATCAATAAAGTAATTTTTATTATTGAATTATATTAGATTTTGTATTAATATTGATTTGTTCCTAGTCAGAAGCCTATAATAGTTATTTGTTAACTATGATTGACGCACCCTGTATATACAACAACTCATTCGCACTTTAGAAAATATTGTTACAAATTTTCTCCATGCTGAAATATTTTGATTATATATCTTAGTAAAATATATTTGCAAAATCATCTGTGATCGATTTGAATTTGTATGATTATGTATTGTTTTATATAATTTTTTTATGGCTATTGCATTTTTTTTTATTATAGCTGATTGGAGCATAAATGCCCTCATATTGCAGTTATTACAAATAAAATGTTTTTTTTTTTTACAAAAGTAAAATATTTCAGTATGGTTACCCAAACGATACACTTGTATATTTGTGTATCTGAAATAGTCTAATCTTTGAAAGTATGAAAAAAATATGTAAATTTAATGAATAATGATTATGAGGAATTGGAAAGTCAATTATAATGTAGATATTTATTACGCATCGGACTTTTTTTATTCATTTTTTTTGATAGATTTACCGAACTGTCTGAACTTTTTGAATTTAGAATAAAAATATTTGATTTTTTTATAAGGTTTTTTTAGTTACCTGCCAGTGTAGCTAAACTAGTGCGTTGTGATAAATTAACAATTGCCATTAATTGCATTTACTATGGAAATTTTTAGTATTACTTTTTGTCTTATGTATTAAAATGACTGACTTAATTTTATCTAATAAATCTGTACCTGTTATTTGTTTTATTTATTTCACCACTAATAATAATAAATAAGCTATAAATGTGTTTTTGTTTCTGTCAGGTTTCCTTTGAAACTTTCATTTTAATCTAGTCAAACCAATAATGACGAAAAACTGGTCAGTGCCGATACGGTTATTTATATACCTTGTTTAGATTTCATTTGAACATTGACCAACTGCTGACACATCTCCCGTGCTACAGTCTACTACTCGACAGCCACTGTTCTATACTTTAATAGCTGAAGATGCGATACACCGACTGCTCACAAGAATAATATTATGTATGTGTGAATAGGTGTACCTAAGTAGTATTTAAGATATTGTTTTATAACAATAAATCAGATTTGAATATTTCTCTGTCTTATTCACTCGCTTCCTCTCAAAGTGGCGAAGACTCCTTCAAGCCCTTTATCGTGGTGAGCCTGCCCGGTAGCTTTGTGATAATCACTACCTTGAACCATTGACCGTCCGTGTTACCTTAGGTCTTTTGGTGCAGACAGCCCGTAGATATTTATATGTAATTATATATTCACAATTTGTGTTAGGGTACATCTGTAGGGCTTAGGGATCTGTAGGGTTGTTAGGTTCTTACATCTCACCCTCTCTTATATTTTGTTGTACAAATACTAAACAGATACTCCTGACATTTGAAACACCAAAACCAGCTGTACATGCCTCATTAATGACCTGAAAGTATCGTATAAAAGTAATTATAGCGCTTTGTTTTCGCCAAGCGTTTGTTAAGGTATATAGACACAGGGTAGTGGTTGGATGGTAAATAAGGGTTGCCTGGAAGAAGTCCCTCGAAAGCAATAAGCGATAATTTGTATTGATTTTTGCTACGAAGTCTTAAATAGATAATACAGTATTAGTAGAATACATTTGTTTGCAACACACGACTGCTTTTCCGTTATAAGTTTTTGAAGAGAAACTTCTTTAGGCGCATGAGGGTAAATTTTTTTACGGATGAAACGCAATAAAAATAATATTAGCGTCATGAAGATGTGCAGCGTTTTTGTCGAAGAAAAGGGAAAGAGCGATTGAGACCGATTGAGAGAGAGTGAGAAAGGGTAAACGTAGCATGAAGCAAATAGCTATGGAGCGAGAGTAGAGAGCAAGCAAGAGAGAAAGAGAGAGAAAGAGAGATAGAGTGAGATAGGGCGAACGTCACATCACGCACAGTGCCATGGAGCGAGAGGTGGGAGAGAGCTATAGTCAGAAAGATTAGAGAGAGAGCAAGGGAGATCGAGAAAAATACACGCTATTGGTTAATGTATTAGTATAGTAGAACTTTAGACATACATACATATTAGAACTTTAGATGGCAATTCTGTGGCATAACGTCTTGTGCAGTAAACGCAGATTTTTTATTTATTTATATTATCATTAGCACGTTTTTTTGTATAACGGGGAAAACGGCCAGAGGCTCACCTGATAAGTTCACCGTTAAGTGATACGGCCTTTTTAGATATGGTACGCTTTTTTCTTAAAGTTTCCTGAGTCGAATTGGTTCGGAAATACTTCAGTGGGCAGCTGGTTTCACATAGTGATGATGCGCGGGAAAAACTGCCATCAAGTAAGGAATCAGGCTAAATCTGGCGTCACGGTTCCTAGATGGTGTGAAAGACAGATATAAAACAAAATTAAAGTAGCGCATATTAACTAGTATATCATAAATATCCATAATACAAAGTGTTCCAAATAGCATGTTTGCACTTACCATAAATAACAATTACCTGTAATTCAATGTAGCGGTCGTTAAGCTAATTTATTTCTCCAAATACTAGACTACGTTAAGTGAAGTATTTTGATATTTAGGGCTGTATTCACAAAATCATTACGAGAATAACGTTACCCAATTTAAGGCGCATGCAATATTGGATTTTTCATTACAGTCAATAACTCTTATGGAAAATAATACTGAAGTATTTCCGAACCTATTCCACTTAGGGTCAAAGAAAAGAGCGTACCAATTCTTTAAACGCCCGCAACGCACTCGCCTCTGGCATTGAGTGTCCATGGGCAGGCACTCAACATCAGATGAGCCTTCTGCCCGTTTGCCCCCTGTTCTATAAAAAAAAACGTTGCGAAGAAATGTTACCAACTATTGCCCGCGTCAAAAGATGATAAGTTCCTGCTAAAAAAATTCCTAAGTCGGTGCAGAAGTGTTAGCAATTCCTACAAACTCACATTGTTTTAAGTAAGCATTAGTTTAATAATATCTAAGATTTTGATGAAGCTATTTACCGTTCAGCTTCAACTTTTTTCTTCTGTATTAAAATGTTAGGAGTTTCATAGTAATAGGGCAGACTCTGTTTCATTAATGTTTTTGTTTATAGAGTAGACATCCGCCTGTTTCTACCAAGCTTTTTGAATCGAGCAGTGTTGGCTTGGGCGACATTCGACCGTGAGGTCGTGTGTTCGAAACACGGCTGTGCCAATTGACTCTCGCTTTTAACATGTAATCCAAAGGCAAAAATCGTAAAGATACCCCCATTTCTGAAATCTATAAAAATCTACAGAAGGCGGCACAGAAGTCTATAAAGATTGCAAATTATCAAAGAAACGGATTCCACTGAATTGTTATTGTTGATAATAACATGACTATATTTGTAGTATCACTACTATCACATTTATATCATCAATGAATTCGTGAGAATCACTGTGGGTGTGAGTCGCCGTTATGTATAATATTTCATAATATTCGAAAGCCTTCTCGGAATTCAATGAAATTTTAAATAGCATAAATAGGATGTACAAAAAATAAATGATAAAAATGAATTGATAGCATACCGGTTGCAGCAATTTCATTAAATTATTTTTCAATCAACTGGAAATCATTCCATTAAGAATGTATGCGGAATAAAATTGCACGCTCAATAGCTCAATTGTTTGAATATTTACCTGGCATAAATTCAGATAAGATTTAATCAGGTAAGATATGAGAATGTGGCGGTAATGTGATATCATTGTCAGTTTTGATAAGTGAACCAGTCTTATATTGTAATTCTTTTCGTGACGTTTATAACAGCAGCAACATATGTCGAAGTAACATCAACGTAACATAACTCTGCGTCAAACATTTGTAAGGTAAGATTCAGAATTAAGAATTAGAAATAAGTATGCTAACGTATGTAAAAATATACGCAATAAACGCGTAAAACTATTTTTTATCAATTAGTTTGCGTTTTGTTGATTATTTAACTCATAATAAAGTAAGTGTTGAAATATTACTATTAAGAAACGTAGAAATCTAATTTTAGAAATTAGGGCTGTTACTTTAGTGTTTTATAGTCATATCCGAATATAATTATAGTTATTAATAACATATCATTTAAAGCTCCTAGTCGTGAGGATAGTGTATCACGACCTATTTTTAATGGCTCTGAGCCCTGAAATCGGAGACGAGAGTGCACAAATGGATATTTCTTTCTATGTGCACAATTTGACATTTGTTTGCACAGTGAAGGAAAACATATACTTTACTTGTATTTCTTTTGTTTTAAACGTGTACCGCGTAAAATATGAAAGCTATAGTCTAGTCACCCACAACATAAGAGCTCCCTGCAGTTACATCCTGTGATGTAGTGTGGGGACTAGCGTCGTAGTGTTTTCAATAAAATTTATTATTATTACACCAGCAGCCTAAAATTAGACACATCTACGGAAGTCAAGGCAGAACACAAAATACCATTCGTATCACCTTGACGTCCGTCCTTCCACAACTGAGCGATTCTTAAGGCAATTTCTGTCGCGCACCACCACTATGTGGAACCAGCTGCCCACTGAAGTATTTCCGAACCAATGCGACTTAGGGTCCTTAAAAGAAAAGAGCGTACCAATTCTTAAAAGGCCAGCAGCTCTTCATCATCACTTAACATCGGGTGAGCCTCGTGCCCGTTTGCCTCCTGTAACATAAAAAATAAAAGGGACATAACGTTACTAAAAAAAACAGATATCCGAGGCCAAGCCTAGGAATTGTAGCTTCGCTGTTTAATGTGTCATTTATACTCCCTATATTTATTATACATCCTACAAAATGTATTCAGATTCAAAATGCAGTTCCAGTCTCCCATGCCTGGTAGAGATTATCTTTGGAGCATCTTCGTAAGGTTTGTTCTCTAAAAATCTTGTTTTATATTAAGTAATAAGACGCTTATCACATCATTTTTATTCCGTTCTAATTTAATAAAATAATTATTGTGAATCTATTAGTATATTTTACCGGTAAAACACAAACTTCGTTTAAATTGTTTAACGCAATTAACTCAAAAACTACTGGAGGAATTGTAATGAAATATTGTATAGACAGCTGTTTATCCGACTAATGTTTTTAATTATACTAATTTGTTAAATCACTTGCTTAAAATTGTATAACGCAACAACGGGCGAAGGCTATGAATTCATATTAACATTTTACCTAATTAAAGCTTTAAGTAAGCGTAAAATTGTCTTACAGTGTTGACAAAGACAGAAGCGGCTACATATCAGCTGATGAGTTGCAACAAGCGCTTTCAAATGGAACATGGAATCCTTTTAATCCAGAAACGGTCCGACTTATGATAGGTTAGTTCTATTGTTATCAAACGATATATTCAAACAATTGCAACTGCAGCCTTTGTATAGAAGGAGCATTACAGTACCGTGTCTGTTATTTTGGTAATCTTTGCTTTTAGATTTGTAACACTTGCTCCTACGCGTGAGGAAAACATCGCGAGGAAATCAGCGTTTCTAAACACAAAAAGTCGATGGCACAAACACGAACAAAAGGAAGATATGTTAGGAATTTAATGAATTTTTTTGTCATTAAAATATTAAGTGTCGAAAATTAATACAAATTATAAATTTAACTTCTTCAATTTGTAAATTTATGTCTAAAAACATGTGGCATTTTAATTTACAATTCGTCATTTGAGATTTTAATAAATTATTTTGCATGAAATATAAAATACTAATACTTCATAAATTCTCTTTACAAAATTTTTATTTAAAAAAAAGAAAGTCTATATAACGTAATTTGCTCTCTCAATCGGTCTCAATCGCTCTCTCCCTTTTCTTCGTCAAAAACGCTGCACATCTTCGTGACGCTAATATTATTATTATTGCGTTTCATCCGTAAAAATTTTACCCTCATGCGCCTAAAGAAGTTTTACTTCAAAAACAAATGATCACAGGCTAAAAGGTTGTAGCGCCTATGGTTTTTTTTTGATCATTGATTTACATCATTTTATAAATAGTGTTTTATTTGATTGTTCACATTAGTCTTGATTATAGATTAATAATTTAATTATGAGATAATCAGTTACTCAATTGTTAACCTTAGTACAGTATTTAACGTGGACAGAGTTTCCAGGTATGTTTGACAAGGAAAATAGGGGTGTAATATCTTTCAATGACTTTGGAACTCTTTGGAAATACGTGAGCGACTGGCAGAAGTGCTTCAGATCATTTGATACAGATAGTTCGGGAAATATAGACAGCAAGGAATTAAAAAATGCCCTTAATGCCTTTGGTTATCGCCTTCCTGATGATACAGCCGATATGATGGTACGGAAGTTTGATAGATATGGCCAAGGGACTATTCTCTTCGATGATTTCATTCAGTGCTGTGTCACACTTTACGTAAGTATACGTTTTATTTGTTACCGACTGTCTGACTCACTGTCAGACACCCGGTATCTGGGGGGACGGCAGTGAGCGGCACGAATCCTTTTCACGAAGCAGTTCAGGCCATTTTTGACCCCTATAACTTCGTTATGGATAAAACTAGATGCCTGAATTTTCATCACAGTATTTCTGGAAGAGACTGCTTATATCTCATAAGACCGCCCATTTGCATCCTAAATTTTCTTTTATTTTACTCCTGTTTTTGTCATTGTGATGTAAATAACGTGTTATAATTTCTATTTGGGTTCAAGATGTTAGATTCTTTGGAAAACCGAAAATGTTTCTTTTTGTAAGGGAAAGATCATTAGAGCGTTTCTCTTCCTTTAATGACGGATCAAGTTGCAGTGGCGTTGCGATGTTTATCGCTTGATTCTAACATATTAAATTTATTCAATGAGTTTTTATAAGCGAATATTTTTAAAAATCTTACGTAGTTCATATATTTGATAAAATAAGCGTAGACTTTTATTTTTTATGTTTGCGCAAAATTTTATTTTTCATTTCAGTTCATAGTAGTAAGCCATAATCCCAATGATTCATACTAACTATACCTAATCATAATAAATAATATGCTCCATAAATTCTTCAAAGCGTTACGTTATTGATATCATAAATAGTTTAAAAAGATAAAACTGCGTTGTGCTTAATTATTATCTTTATTTTCAGACATTAACATCTGCATTCCGTCAACATGATCCAAACCAAGATGGAGTAATAACAATACACTATGAACAGTTCCTACGAATGGTAATGAGCCTCAAATTATAAAATATTTAGATAAAATAAAATTTTAATACTATAATTGTCTTCTCTATGGGCCTACGGCCGCGCATTTTTAAACCCTGATATATCAAAAAAAATATCTTCTAAGATAATTGATATGGCGAAAGTACAATTTTAATTTAAAATACAGTTAACGTAAATAACTGGATAATATTGTTTAAAATTGCTTCATAAATAATATATTTCTTCAATATGTAATATTTCTTTTGTCTATTGACATAACGCAATTACTTAGTTTTTTTATGGCGCCTTTTTTGATTAAAACAACTGACACCTAAGTATTTTGACATTCAGAGAGTACAGCATAATATGCATAGATTAGCAGTGAACCTGTGCGATACAATTTTCCGGGTGGCTTGACGCGCAATTCTGGCCTGCTTCGAATTTGCAACGACCATTCTGAGTCGGGCGACCGAGAGCAATCGTATTAGCCTAAGAACACTTACAGAATACATCGGATTTCCGTATTCTGATTTGTGAGCTTTTAGTCGACTGTTGTGTTTACGTTCCTAAATACATGTTTGCTTAACTGGAGTTGTGTGCACATTTGTCAATAGGAATAAACATAAATTACTTTAAAAAACGGTTCAACACTTTAATACGATTTAATACTTTGTTTCTTTAATCAAATAAGTCATTGTTTCCACTATAAATATATGCGTCAAAAAAGTTTAAAGAGCAGTGCGCAAACTTTCTCTTAATTAATATGTCAAAATTTTAAAGAAAGTTTATGTTGAACAGTTATATAGGTTTTATTATTATGCTACAACATCAGCTTCAGTACTGTTCTCTTCAACTTAAGTATAAATAAACATAACTTAACATAACATCTATTACTAACGAAACACACACACACAGAAACACACAAAAAAAAAAATGTGTGCGTGTACTAGGTGTACACACGTAAGAAGTGAAACTTATATAAAACCTTTGTTGTACGCAGAGCCATAATTGGTTTGTTTTAAGTTTAGAGGTCCGAAACTATTTCTTTAAACACAGTAAATTTTGATACACTGCCTAGCATACAATTTACAAATTAATTGCTGCAAATTGCGATTAGCAAATTTCAAGTCGAAAATGTAATCCGTTGTCAAACTTCAAAATCAAAAACATACTACATATATGTCATATTTTAACGCAGATAAAGAAGTTTGACTTCGAAAATGTAATCCGTTGTCAAACTTCAAAGTCAAAATCATACTACATATATGTCATATTTTAACGCCGATAAAGAAGTTTGACTTCAAAAAGCAACATGGCGCGTAACGGAAAAATGTGACGCGTAACGCAAAAATGTTACACTAAATTTTTTTTCCAACCCCGATAAAGAAGTTTCACTTCAATAATAATAATGAAAAATAATAAAACAATATGCAAAGAATAAAAAGGAATAAGGTACATTTTAAGTGTGTAATGTGTGTGTGTTGTGGTTGTAACTGGCCCTGGCTCAGCTATATGATGTGAAGCAGACGTGTTCCATAGCGCTGGTCATTCTGCCAGAGACTAAAACTTTAGTATATAATAATTATAGTAGTAAAGTAATAGTAGTAAAAATTAATAACGATTCCCGTTTAAGCCATAATTGTTCTGTTTTAAGGTAATAATCAAAAGCAAACAGATTAAATGTGAATTTAATTTGAATTGAGTTATTAAGTAATATTCTACGGCCAAATTAAGCAGGTAAAGACAGGGCTTTAATAAAAGGACTGCCTCCTATTGTGTTGGTTTAATAAAGAGTCACGCTAACGAGATCAAAGTATTTATGTCGGACGCTCAAATTGAAGCTAATCCAGTTGCCTAATATAAATTAAATTTCACCGAGTTCCCGACAGTGAATTAAAGTCTCTGTAAATAGTGGTTACACAATGTGTATGGGCAATTAAAATAAATAGTTTTTGTTTTTAAATAGTTAAGTTCAGTGGCGGTTGTTTGAGGGATGTTCAAATAAATGTTAAATGAATCTCTTTGAAGCTGGGTGTTAATCGTTAAATATGAGCTTATAATTAACATTAGGTGTAGTGGGGTTGCAACACTAACAAAAACTAACTTGGCTTATTTAAGGGTCCTTAAATCTAAGTGACACTAATGTTACCTATACAGAATATAAGTGTTGTCCTATTGGACATTATCGGAAACGAGAATGTTATATGTAATACAATTTATGAGTGTGGGGAAAACTAAAGGGTAAAATAAATTGTGCGTGTACTAGGTGTACACACGTAAGAAGTGAAACTTCTTTATGATCTTATTTTTCGAAAAATGATCTACTATATGCAACTTTACAGAAATTTGTTAAATTAGATAAAGTTTAACAAAAGGCTTTTATTATCATAGACATGAATACAAATATTTAATTTTACCTTATTACTACGAATATTATTATAGAAATTTATTAATTGTAATAGAATTATTACTATCATTGAAAAACGTGACGATTTGCTACAAAATTTCTCCCATACGTCGATAAAGAAGTTTCATTCCAACGCCGATAAAGAAGTTTTACTTCAAAAACTAAACATTTCGTTTGCTCTTCTAATTATTAACTAAAATATTTATATGTCACTGAACTAATGTTATGTTACGTAACTCTTGAAATACACGTATTTGTACCGTAAGTATCGTATTAAAAAAAAAATTATCGTCATAAATATCACAAAAAGAAAATGCTTACATACATTATTTACGTAAATAAGCTCTGAATGTCGACTTAGCGAAGGTTCCATATATTTTTCAAATTAATTCCTATGCATATTCTAGAACATTCCCGTTGGACTTCAGCTCGAGAGCTCATATAAAGTGATGAAATAGGACGGAGAATACCGGTCTAGTTTCAATAGTTCTTACTCTGAATATGCTATTTCCGAGCAGAGTATTTGTTGTTACGCAAATGAGTTACCTCAATGACCATTCAAATCTTTGCTGCGAGCTTTTGATACTTCTGTATACGATTTTAAAATAATTTGGATTAAGGACGTTTGTTAGATGAAATGTTTCGAAATAACTCGACTATCAAGGTCTTTTTAAAACTTTAGTGACTTTTTTAATTGAAATTTATTTATTTGTAAAACTTCGTTTCATTAAAAATGAAACAAATAATATAAATTATTAGTGATACAACGGTGTATCGCTAACAAGCAATCTTTTCCAGGCATGCTTAGGAAACCAACGTAACAAATCTAAAACTAAGGGTAAAGCGCAAGAAGTGCATAAAAAAACATACCTACAAGTAAAATTTTATTTTACTTTTTTTTCTTTAGACTAATGTAAAATTAAATTTTGAAATGTTTTGGTTTATAATGTTATAGAAAATATCTATATTTTTTTCTAAACAATTCACACCAATTGAAACCTAGTCCCTCACTGTGAAGCTTGTTTATGGGTACTAGGCAACGGATATACATACATATTATAGATAGATAGACATATAAATACATATATACACCCAAAACCTAAGCACAACACCAAATGCTCATAATCATGTCAGTCACGGGGACAACCGGACCATGGATCGCAGTCAGTACAACCATGACCAATGAGTCGTCACCAATTGAAATCAGGCTAAAAAATTAATGGATGTATCGGTTGTATTTAACAATCTGGTCGAATGCCCCAACCTTTTAACAAAATTTAAGTTTCGTCTATCTTCTAGATACTAGGCTCCCATCATTCCTGTTTTTCCATTTGTTCCTCCTTTCCGGAGAACACGTTTTGGCCAAAACTCACCGATGCCCAGATTTCTGATAAACGAGCTGGGTCTGGATATCCATACTGCCTCTCTATATATATTTTTATTAGCTCTTCATGTTGTTATATTTGCCTATAAGTGCTTGTCACATTGAATATTGTATTTTATTGTTCTTGTACCAAGGTGTTAGTGTGCTGAGCGTTGGCAAGCTTTTATAAATAAATAAACAATAATTACTACATTGCTGCAAATTGCGATTAGCAAATTTCAAGTCGAAAATGTAATCCGTTGTCAAACTTCAAAGTCAAAAACATACTATATGTCATATTTTAACGCCGATAAAGAAGTTTGACTTCGAAAATGTAATCCGTTGTCAAACTTCAAAGTCAAAAACATACTATATGTCATATTTTAACGTCGATAAAGAAGTTTGACTTTAAAAAGCAACATGGCGCGTAACGGTAAAATGTGACGCGTAACGCAAAAATGTTACACTAAATTTTTTTCCAACCCCGATAAAGAAGTTTCACTTCTAAAATTAGTTGAAATGTGTGTTATTATATGTATTTGGTTAGTCCTTTTATTAGGCTTTTATTACATTAGGACTATAGTTAACTAACACTGATTAATTGGTTGCTTTAAAGCGTTTTATTAGGACGTATGTGTAAACAATAAGTTTACCTTCTGTGGCTACCACACGCTGCCGAATTCTTGGGTCTAAGTCTAGCCGGTTTTCTCACGATTTTTCCCTTCACCGTTCGAGGGAATGTTAATTGGGCATAGACAGAAAGTCCATTGGTGCACACCCGGGGATCGAACCTTCGACCTCAGGTATTAGAGTACCGTAGATAGTACCGGTGAACCTAGAGCTGGTGCTTTCCTCGCTCAACAAATAAGTATCGCAATACAACGAGGAAATGCTGCCAGCCTTAAAGGTACACTGCCACAGGGATCAAACTTGTTAAATTGGTCTTAATTTTCTTTTTATTAATAAATATTTTTATTATTATAATGTAGATTAAGAAAATATAATAGTATATACAACTGTATATTTGATTGTTATGTGTTTTGATAAACGAAATATATAATTATAAACTAATGTATGTATATGATTACATCAATGTGTTCAAGTTGTATCAAACTCAAAATATCTTTATTCATAGGTAAACAAGTACACTTATGAACGTCAAAAAAGAAGTTAAATTATTTGTAAATTTACATTTACTACCAGTTTGCAAGTCAAGGGCGTAGAGCGCGCAATAAGGACTGGCAAGAAACTTTCCGCCACTCTTTTTAATCGCTAAGTTTTGAGTCGTTTTGCTATCCTAGGTCACGGCCTCAGATTTCTGTATATTTAGTTTTTTTTAATAAATAGGTCATCGGTCTTCTCACAGATTCTGTCGATTTCATGTGTTTAAGAGATTTCGACTTCATTGCGTTGTTTTAGTTCATCGTATGAATGTACAAAGTCGGGATTCGAAGCTCATGGACGAGAATTGCACAAACCACTAGGTCAACACTGCTCATATTATCACCGAATAGTTTTGCGAAAACGCCAGTATTAATTAAAGCATAATAGACGTCACATTTTATCCAAATTGCGCAAATGGCCATATTTGAAGCTGCCAGCATCTGTTACGGCTTTATATGACAGAAATGTTGACCGCGCATTCTGCTCTTTTTACGAGTTTACTACGAATACGAATAAATAATTCTCCTATTTGCATAAACTACTCAAAATTACTACGTAATTACTTTAAAGGTCATTTAATTTATTTCAAACTGGCGGCTACTAAAAATTGTTTCATCCGAGCGGAGAATAACGGCGCAAATTAATTTGATCATGTTCCCATTTTAAAAGACTTGCTGTATTAGATGCCAATTTTGGTGAGAATGCTTGTTATTAAATTCTTTTTACTTATGAATTTTAGTACAATGTTGGCTTAGTAACTAAGCGATTTTCAACCGTGAGGACGAATGTTCGAATCCAACTGTAGACAGGATGTTTGCAATTCAAAAATAAGAAAATGACATGTTTTTATTACTTTTATTCGTTAATTAGTATATTATTTTAATTAGTTGTAAAATTTAAAAATATTATTAAAAGCGCAACAATGTCATACATTTTGCACAGATTAAAAGAGACATTTTCAATGTTCGCTGTTTTTATTTTAGCTCGTACATTACATTGCAGTCATAAATAGAGGATTTTATGTTTGTCATTTGTTACACAGACAAGAGGAACAATGTTTGAATAAATTTTATACCATATTTCGTTTGTTATTAGATGTGTATTCAAATATGCTGTTTTAAATGTAATTTTTATTCAAATATTTTGTTCAATGTAAGTTATTGTAATCTACTAAACTGAATGATAAATGGTGTATTATGGGTGAAGTAATTGTTTGTTTGACAAATGTTTTATAGTCGAGACATTTCTATATCTCTTGGGCATTATAAGGAACATTAAATAAAGAGTTTCATATTTTCTATAATTTGATTTTAGTATAAAAACTGATATTTGTTCATTCTCTTTAATGTGGAACCAGCAGACCACTGAAGTTTTCCAAACCAACTCGACTTAAGGTCCTTCAAGAAAAGAGTGTACCAATTCTTAAAAAGCCGGCAACACACTTGCGAGCCTTCTGGCTATGTGAATGTCCATGGGTGGTATCACTTAACATCAGAGGAGCGTCCTGCGCGTTTGCCTTCTGTTACATAAAAAAAGCCTTTAATAGGGAACGTTTCTCACTTATTATTGTGTCTGTATCACTACTAATTTATACAGAGGCAGTTTTTTTTGCTTTCTAGGAGCTCTCTGTCGTGAATAAACTAAGTCTAGACAAATTAAGCCACGGTGACTAATAAAGGTCATTAACCTTTTCTTGTCTCAATTAACTAAGTAGAGACTCGTTCTTATAAATTATTTGATATCACATAGAACGAAATGAGCACTCAACCCTCTAATTAACTGGTACTAGCTCTTTTAGCGAGCTCGCGCTATCCATGCAAAACCGTTTATAACCGGTTATACTCGGCTATAACCAGTTAGAACCGGCGCTGCGACAAGTCTAATCCACTCAAATGAGCTGTGAAAGATGGCATCTTCTTGCTAATTGGACAGAGAATTTAAGGCAAGCTTAAAGTACATATTGATAACATTTTTATGGAATGCAATTTACCTTAAGTGGTCTATTAAATATAATCGGTTTAATAAATATAACTATGTGCGTATGTATCAGCCACAAAAAGCGGTTCGAATCGTCAACGACTAATCAATTTCCGAGCGGCTTGATCCCTTGGCGTTGCATAGAGATGTGGGGTCCCTCTGCATCTTCTGCTGCATTAACCACGGAGAGTGGTCAGAGGAGTTGTTCGGACTAATACCTGCAGCTGAGTTTAATCATCGGACGTCAAGGCAGAATACAAAATACCATCCGTAGCACCTCGACGTCCGTCGTTCCACAACTGAGCGTTTCTTAAAGTTTTTGCCGCGAACCACCACTATGTGGATCCAGCTGCCCACTGAAGTATTTGCGAACCAATTCAACTTAGGGTTCTTCAAGAAAAGAGCGTACCAATTCTTAAAAGGCCGGCAACGCACTCGCGGAGCCTCTTGCAATGTGAGTGTCCATGGGCGAATCACTTCACAACATCAGGTGACCCTCCTGCTCATTTGCCTCCTGTTACATGAAAAATAACATAACAAATTACATACAGATTGTTGCACTGAGTTTATATTGTATAGATTAGTGCACTGGTTTTGACTGTTTTATTTTAATTTTTAATCCGCTAACGGCGTTTGGGAGCGAACGGGTATTACGACTGTGGAAGAGTTGCTGCATCTGGCACAGGACTAGAAAGTCCAACTCCTGACAAATGGAGAGGAAGAAAAACCTTTAATAAATTAAGAAATAATGGTCCCTTACAGATTAGCCTCGAAGGCTGACAGCTTTTTCTTCTGTATTGTTAATGAAATACACCGTGCAAGAAAAGTGCCATCTATGTATGTTCTTTCTTAAACTTCATGCCCAATGAATTGAAGTTGTAATTCTGCCTAAGGAAGCTTTGAAACTAATTTGTTACATTAATTTGCGGCATCAGCGAGATAAAAAGCTTACAGTAATTGTCAAATTGGCTTAACTTAGCGCCCAAGCTGAAAGCAAAATGAAAGAAGTTTGTCTCTGATAACAAAGGTCAAAGTGCAATGTAAATAGCTCTTTGATAAACTTAAGAGGGTCAAAATTGCATTTCAAACTTTATTAAAACTGAAACTTATCTTGATTAAATTACCTTTAGACCCTTTGCGATAACTCAACAAGACCGGGTTATTAGTAACCGAGGAACTTAGTAATTCCTTCACTAACATTAAACTTATGATGGATGTTTTGTCTGCCGCTTAATGACTTCGCATCTGTTGGCAGTGTAAGCCCACCTTATTCTCTGTGTACGCAAACTTAGACTAGTTGGATTAAAGTTAATTAAGACTACCGGATTGTAATTTTTCTGAAGTTATATTTTTTGGCGCGTTAGGGAAAAATGATGAGAGTTAATTTTTGTGATGTGAGCGCCGTTATAAAAACCGACACCCTGAAGTTATAGTCAACATTTTAGGTATTTCTATTGTTAGTGTTGTTTTTTCTACAAACGTAGAATCATTTTTTTTTAAAAAAGGAAAAAATAGGAAAAACCTTTTTTTTCTAAAGATTTTTATCTTGTTACACCAAAGAAGTATAACTTCGAACGCGTGTACATAAGTAGACACACGTTTTTTTAATTCTAAAGCTTTGAATTACAAAACAATGATTGTGTCCTAATCCAACCGAGGACTTCTCAATCAAATTTAGAATATCATATGGGATACAAAAAGTTTTCTCTCATACATTTTCTGTCGATATAATATGTACTAATATTTGAAAAATGGATTCTCAATTTTAACAAAGGATGTGAAGAGCTGAGCTAGGCTTTGTTTCATTGTAGTCTGATGTCTGGAAGTATAAATTCGGCCTACGGGTTATAAGATAAAAATGGTATAAATATAGCCAAGTATATGCAACTTAATACATATTAAATAGATATTAATATAAGCTGACTGAATTATTCAATGCGCTGAGAGAAGGGTGAGTAATAAAACCCTTTTTAAGTAGACCAAATCGCGATTGACTAGTTTTATATTACCAAGTATGGAAACTTAAGGTTTGTTATTTTTACATACAATATATTAAAAAGAAAAGGTATAAAAACGAAACGGCCCTTCAAACACCAAACACGTTTTTTCTTTGTCAAAGATATATTACATTACTCTATATGTTTGCCGAAATAATAGATTTAGCAAATAAAACATTGACAAGATAAAGTTGATAAACTTTATAAGGCACGTGACGAAACGGCTCATTCGAACCGCTCGATTTAACTTACAAACTGGAGACGTTTATATTGACTACGAATGAGAATTCTTGGAATTTTACAATATTGGTTTGAATTATATAGTACGGTCGCGTACGTCTAGTAGGAAAAAAAACATAAAACTCAAAATAACTTAATTCATATAGCTAACCAGTACACTTATGATACGCCATGGCTATAAGAATATTTAATCACCTTCCTAGAAGTTATAGATCACTGCCGTGTAATGTTTTCAAGGGGAAGGTGATTAAATTTTTAAAGTCAAGGTGCTATAAAACGTGGGCAAATATTTGGCCTAAGTTTGACAACAATTAATTACAAATAGCTTGACTTATTATTATGACAGATGTTCTTATTATATGACTTAATGACATTTGCATGCCTATTTTTGTGTGACTGATTGTGCAGATTTTTATAATTGATAGATATAAATGTGCCACTTTCTTGCAAATAAATGATTTATTATTAGTATCATAAACGTTAACAGAAAATGTTAAATTTATTCTAAATTAACATTTACTACCAGTTCGCAAGTCAAAATCAAGAAGAACTGGGAAGAAACTCTCCGCCACTCTTTTTAATCGCCAAGTTTTGAGTCATACAAATTGTTTGAACTGGAGCAAATCAATCCCAAGGATTAGGATCACTCAAAAAAGCTTTATTGATTAATTTACGTTTCAGAAGAGTTTTGAATTTATTCAGTGATAATTCTCTAATTTCGCTTGGGAACTTGGAGTTTGTTGTAAAAACGAATACAATTTCCATCTAAGGAGTGGTTTATCTTCTGGAGCTTGGTTGGTCGAACGCTTAGTTATGGTGAAAGTCACCATTTGTTTTAAAATCGTTTATATTTTTTTGTACGTACAACGTAGGTATCACAAATTTCTTTACGGTTAGCGATAGGGTTATTTATTGTGACAAAAATATCTCACTGTTCTATTGTTGATAGAATTTTGTATATTCATGAACTTCGACATTCAAAATTTAATGGACATAATCCCTATTTTCCATAAAACTAAAAAAATTTTTTTTGAGTCCTTTTAAAGTTTCGTCTCTTTCTGTCAAATTGTACTTACGCTGTTATGAAAGAGGCAGAAGAGTATTTCAGTTATAACGATTAGATGGATATATTTATAAATAAAGGGTATATTGTTTATATAACCTTAAAATTTTGGCAAATTTTGTTAATTTTCGTAGTATAAAATCTGCATGCCATTATCCCAAAAATAAATTGAATAGCTATGGGAGTTTTTTAACCCTGTATGTTAAATTTTTTTAAAAAAAATTTTTTTTTTTTTTTTTTTTTAAAAAAAATTTTTTTTTTTTTTTCCCCCCCTTTTAAAAATAAAACCCCCCCTCCCCCCCCAGACCCCCCCGCCCCCCTCCAGAGAGATTTTTTTACCCTGTATGTGTATGATTCTCACGAATATGAATGTAAAAATTA
The DNA here is from genome assembly GCA_905332375.1 of Pieris macdunnoughi. Taxonomy (NCBI): domain Eukaryota; kingdom Metazoa; phylum Arthropoda; class Insecta; order Lepidoptera; family Pieridae; genus Pieris; species Pieris macdunnoughi. The sequence goes on along the minus strand of CAJOBZ010000017.1, from coordinate 2,717,393 downwards.
ATATTTTATTTAAACCAAGAAATAAGGAAAGTAAAATTCAAATCAAATTTAAATTGACACCTAAATTTCTTACTCTATGAACCTACTGTTATTAAAACGACGCGCTTACGAAGCAAAGTTAATAGAAAGTTTAATAAGAAAGCATAATATTGTTCAAGTTGAGTATTAACCGGGTAGAAAATTACTAGAATTTATATTACTTATCTCAGGTTCTTCAGCTACAGCTACTCTAATACCTGGGGACGTAGGTTCGATCCCCAGCTATGCACCAATGTGATTTCTGTGAGCGCATTCAACACTCGTTCAAACGGTGTAGCAAAACATCGTGAGAAAACCAGCTTGCCTTAGACCCAAATATTGACAGCGTTTGTCAGGCACAAGTGATCTGTCTCCTGAGATACAGAAATCTGAGGTCCAGACCTAAAAAGTACATATAATGGGAGTTCTGGGTGACGACAGGCTAAATAAAAACATTGATGTCAGTTATTTATTAATACTTCGTTGCATGTATAGAAATATAATACAATTGACATAATTAAATAATATTAGCGTTAATTATTATAAATATATTTTACCGCATTCCTATTGAGTCAATGCAAGCTTTGTTGACGTTGCGACATTCTATTAAATCCACAAAGAGATAAAGTGCTCCGCGCTGCTTAGCTTTAGAATATAAAAGTAATTAAATTGCAGACGATATAACGCTTAAATGGTTTGACGTTGAAAAAAAACAAGCAAAAATCAAACGCAATTTTTTAATACTGTAATAACTGTTGTTACAATTTCCACACAAATTGTGAACAATTTAAAAAATAATTCATTGTACTTCGCTCGAAAATTGTCGAAACAGAGTTCGTTCTACTTAACCCATTTCATTGTTATCGCGACTAAATTGTTGTCATTATGAGCACAAGCAAGCATTATTTCGTCTGGGTGATACTTTTTGGCACATGAGCTGAGCTCCTAGTTATAAATTAAGGAGGCCCACTCGTTCTGTTATCTTTATGAGGGTCCGGGCCCACTTGGAGTGGAATTAAGTAATCACATAGCGACACGGCCGGGACAATCAAGAGGGCGATTTAACAATATCGTAAAAATAGAATAGGATGTAACGTGTAATCGAGGATAGTCTTGTACAGGATTTCGCTTTACGTTTTCTACAAGTGATAATAAACATTTCGGGATTGCGTCGAGGCAATTGTTTTTATTGGTTGAGTTTCTGATACGTCACGAAAGTATGTACGAAATCTGACCTTGCGAAAAGGTGGACGTTTTCGTAACGATTTGTTTTACCATGTCTTTTGTCTTGATTAAATTAATTTACAGTACGATAATTAAATTATGTTTAATAGCTTCATCGCTGGTAATCCTACCGCCAGTCAATATTTATATCGTCAGGAAGGTTAGGTAATTTAAGCTGTTAACAGCTAACCTTCAGTAATTCTAATTCATAATAATTTATTCATTTAGGTAACACAATGTACACTTATGAACTTCAATAAAGAAATACACATTAAATGCTAACTGCTTCTAATTTTACATTTACTGCCAGTTCTCAAATCAAGGGCGTAGAACTCTTTTTAATCGCCAAGTTTTTTTTTACAAAATGTTTGTAAGGACCTGCAACCCTTACACCATATTCCACATGACATACATACATACAACTTAAGTAATATAAATAATAAAGTGGTACCTGAAGACGAACAATAATAATAAAGTTTATTTGCCTATTCACAATTGTATTTTACAGGTTTACGTACTACAGTTATTGCGGCTGGTGGTACCAGATCACCAGCCTTTCACCAATTATATTTTTACTTATAATTTTTTTCTTCTGATTTTATTCTTTATGATACAACATAATACATACAACCCTTAATTTTCACCCTCTATTATTTATTTGTTAATTTAAAACTTATGACTTGAACTCGAACGAACTTGAAGGTTTATATAGAGAAAAAGTTTTCATTCCGGAAAACCGAACAGTCTCTGGGGTAGCATAGCAAAATGTTCCATGTTGGTATGTACTAAAAAGGTACGCTAAGTAAAATCACATTAAGGAGAAACGAAGTTCGCGGGGACAGCTAGTATTATTATCTAGATCATAATTTGACACGTCTTATTGCTGATTAACGTTACTAAATTAAGACATTACATGCTTGTGAATGAGTTAGATGAATGAAAGGAAAAGAACTTCGTTTCTACAATAAAACTAATCGTATTAGTTTAAAAAGCTCACGATTTATTTATAAATGCCGCAATCAGCGAAGCTTTCGTCTTTAAGATCGTGAAGATATCCTTATCTTACTTAACCTAATTTGTCTTAAGAGCTCTAGTTTCTGGATATAGAGCAACTACATAACTGAATTTAAAAGTTCTGACTATTTTATAAAATACATTATGTCTTTTGTAAGATAATGAATTGTTTTAAGCAAAAATAAAAACTTAATATCAGTGATAAATGCCACCATTCGCAATGCATTATGAAATACAGCCAAAATCTGTTATAACGACATCGAAGGGACTACTCATATTTGGTCGTAAAAACCGATAGTCATCACAGCCGATGACGTTCTTTTTAAGTACCTAATACAATAGAATTCAGCCGGGACCTTTGATTTTGGTAAATATAACGGTGTGTTGTTCTAAACGATGTCGTCGTAACGGGTTTTGACTGTAATTACTCTTATTTTTTATGTTTTTATCATGACTTTGTTGCATTACATATTCGGTATTAGTTCATCATAAATTAATGAGGCAACGGGCGGCAAACAAAAGGCAACTCTAGTAGGGAAAAATAAATACTAAGGGTAAAGTGTAAAAAGTACATAACAGGGCAATAAAATTACAGATAACGATGTAGACTTATACAATCACAAAACCAAAATAAAAACTAAAAGCTAATCGGTATGGTATTTATATATATATTTATTAATTGTTTAATAATAGTTATATATATATATAATATAACATAACAACGTGTAAAAAATAATGTGTTTAACATTACGTGTTTTAACTTAACAACTTTTCTTGCAATGATTTAGTTAAGATTATAAATAAATTTCAATTACAGATTATTATTAATATGGGTAATATTATTTAATTTAAAATAACAAGCAATAAAAATTCCATTATGACATTTTTACTGAAAAAAAATTATGAATACTCTAGGTTACTCATACAAAATACGCAATGATATGCCCTCGGGTGAGCATTGATAGGATGTGAGAGAATAAACGATATCAAGTTAGATAAACGTTCTCAAGATCAAGACACTGGTGTTGCTTCGAATCGGGCAATTGGATACATTTCACTCGATTTGCGTTTATATGGTTTCTTGTTTTAATCTTAAGTTTAGTTAGTTGTATGTAATTTCCTAAATCTTTACCGCAAAATTGCTGAAATTAGACTCAACTAAAAAAAAACGTTTTAAACGTTTTAAGAACAACTGTTGAAGCGCACCAATCGATCTATATATTTTTGATTGTTGGGAAATCAATTTACTGACGCCCGCGCCGGGGCAACGATTAAAAAGTGACGCGGGGAGTGTGGAGGTCAGTCCGTATGGTGCATGGACCCACTAAAACCTAAAATTCAAAAATCAAAAATCATTTAATCATATAGGTAACACATTGTACACTTATGACTTGTCAGTAAAGAAATACATATTAATGCTTCTTATTTTACATTTAGTGCCAGTTCTCAAATCAAGGGCGTAGAACGGAAGAGAAGAACTGGCAATAAACTCTCCGCCACGCTTTTTAATCGCCATGTTTTTTTTTACACAACGTTTGTAAGGAGCTGCAACCATTAAACCATGTTCCATATGACATTTTAAGTAATTAATAACAATAACATAAATTAAAAACAAAGAGTTGTCCTCTATCAGCAGGAGGCATGGTGAAATAGGAGCACGCACTTACATTCTCGTGGGAACAACACGCAAACACATAGTCAAAATAATTAACATCACCGCATACACGAATTCAAGTACGACCAGTCACCACAAGTAGCACCCGTTCACGAGTATGACGCATGGCCAGCCATCAATACCCAATCTGTTCGCAATGGACAGAAGACGCGGTAACAGTTTCCCTTAATCCGTGTCTCCGTCAGCACCAATCGAACCTGACCCAAATTACAGACGTCAAATTATATCTTATTACGGCCATATAATGCCCAGAGGCGATGAGAACTTGGAGAAACTGATCTGTGTTACAGAAGGCAAGACAGATCTGTGTCACGTGGCCGTTCACCAAGCAGATGGACCGATCTAGTGAAAGACTCATCGTCATCAAAACTGTTATAAGAGAGGCGCTGCACAGAAATCGGTTGAAACAGATTATCCGCTCCAGAAGTTTCCTTGCTGACCACGACGCTCAGACAGAAAGAAGAACAACTGTGCTATATCAAATTCGATTTTTAAAGAATTCGTGTAGTTTATTAATGAAAAAGCGCTTTTTTAGCTAAAAACTATATTTGTAACATAATTTACTCTGTGAATCGCCAGGGACATTATTTAGCGACTAACTTTGTTATTAATAATGAAGATGAGTACTTACTTAATGGAACAAATATAGTCTAGGCCGAATGTATGAAATGCTATTACGAATTTCCTTAAAAGGAAACTTTCAATGGTTTAGTTGCGGGTGTTTGACTTCTCTCTAATGGGTACGTTATCACACCATTGGCCTATGTGGACAGATTCAAACTTAATTTGAAGTCCTGTATATCAAAATCGTATTGGATTTTGACGCTAAGGAAGGGGTTTGAATTTTGTATAAACTATGTAATAGATGACGAATTATCGTAGTCATACGATACCTAGACAACAGATGGACATTAAAGACAACAGAAAAAGTCGAAAGAGAAGGTGGGTTGATGACTTAATAGCACGAAAAGACAGGTAGACTATTGGCAAAGATAAAGACATCTGGAAGGGGTTGGAGGAGGCCTTCACCCAAGCATGGTGCTTGGGTGAAGGCCTCCTCATATATCGCAAACACTGGTGCATTATATCTCCAGAGGAGGTGTTCGGATTAATATCTGCAGCTGAGTTTACGAAATTCCACCCGTATAACCTTGACGTCCGTATCTCCATAACCTTTTTAAGGCAGTTTTTACCGAAAATCCGAACCAATTCGACACGGGTCCTTTAAGAAAAGAGTACCAATTTAAAAAAAAACCGGCAACGCACTGACTGTCTTGTGACTATGGGTGGCGATATCACTTAACATCACATGAGCCTCCTGCTCGTTTACCCTCTATTACATAAAAAAAAACTAGTCTCAATAGAAGCGTCGTCACAGCTGATTCGTTCTGAAGAATTTAATTAGGATAGATTCAAAATATTGTCTGGTCACAAAACATTGATTTTCCAGCACACTTTAATTTCAAAATATATCTATGCGTTGCGTAACCATAACGCCGTTACATTACCGTATATATAATAGCCGTTATAAATTACGGAATATAAAAGTTTACCGTTGAACACTAAAGTTGGTCGTAGTGATGCGTTGTCGGGTTTCAAAGTCATAAACGGTATGGTAACGACGCACAGTTTATAGCTTTATGTTTCCAAATTCATTGTATGGTAATATGTATAAGTATGATAATGGTCTTGTGGTTTTTATTGAGTGCGAAATGTGTTTTTTGTTCGGATATTGAACTTTAACTGTTTGCGTGTTGTTCCCACGAGAATGTAAGTGCGTGCTCCTATTTCACCATGCCTCCTGCTGATAGATGACAAATCTTTGTTTTTAATTTATTTTATTATAATTAATTAACTATTAATTACTTAAGATGTCATGTGGAACATGGTGTAATGGTTGCCGCTCCTAACAAACAGTGTGTAAACAAAAAACTTGGTGATTAAAAAGAGTGGCGGAAAGTTTATTGCCAGTTCTTCTCTTCCGTTCTACGACCTTGACTTAAGAACTGGCAGTAAATGTAAAATTAAAAACATTTAATATGTATTTCTTTTTTGACGTTTATAAGTGTACATTGTGTTACCTATATGATTGAAATGGTTTTGATTAGATTTGATTTAATGTTATTTTGAAATTCAAACACGTATGATAATCATAAACCCTAAATGGGTCTTGGCTTCAGACTGCATCCGTTTCTATGATAATTTTTATTTCATAGTCCCTTTGACAAATTTAGTCTTTGGATTTGAGAAATATCTCCATTTATATAAAATTCTCGTGTCACAATGTTCGTTCCCATACTCTTCTGAAACGGCTCGACCTATTCTTATGAAATGTTTTATGCATATTCAGTAAGTCTGAGAATCGGCTACTATCTTTATTTCAAACCCCTAAGCGATAAGGGGTGTTCACCCCAAAATATTATTTTTTGGATACAAATTTTTTATTTTATTTTTTTATGATACAACATACAAAAATACATACAACCCTTAATTTTTACCCCTCTACGATTGACCCCTATTTTTTATTTGTTAATTAAAAACTTATGACATGAACTCTGAGGTTTATATAGAGAAAAATTCACAGAACAACCTAAAAAGTTTTCATTCCTGAAAACCGAACATCTATCATCATCATCGAAGTCTCTGGGGTAGCATAGCAAAATGTTCCATGTTGGTATGTACTAAAAAGGTAGGCTAAGTAAAATAACATTAAGGAGAAACGAAGTTCGCGAGGGCAGCTAGTTCATTTATAAAAGCTTGCCAACGCTCGGCACACTGATTCATTGGCAAAATAAAATACAATTATTAATGTGACAAGCACTTATAGGCCAACATGACATACACGAAGAGAAATACCGGTTTTCTCACGATTTTTACATTTGCGCACTTACGAGTAGACAGAGAATCATTGGTGCACCGACGGGATCGAACCTACGACCTCAGTCACGCAGAAGCCACTAAGGCAACACTGCTTCTAAAATACAAACACTGCTGTAGTATTATAAGTAACTAACTATTAGACAGATATCAAAAATATTACTTCTATCAATTCATTCAAATCGACAATTACTTTTAATTCATATTTCTTTGGTTACTTTTATTTTTAAGTTTATTGCATGTACGGCTATATATTATTGTAATTATTTTAAGAACGACTACAATGTTATGTTCATCTAGAGTATTATTCTCATGTAAGTGAAATTTTTTGTCTTTTTGAGAAAATAAAGTCTTTAAACCTAACTTGATAACTCTGCAATCAAGAGTATTCAAAGCATTTAATCGGATTAAAACGCACAATGACTCAATTTTTTTTTGCAATCTAACCTTGCAACCAGCTTACAACCAGTAAAAAATTTGAGAGTATTATTTTCATTCAATAAATAATCGAAATATTATTCCAGGTAAACGCATTCCAATTCGGAAAGTGTAGTGATGAAAGATGTAATAATATATCAATATTTGGTGCATACAGTTTATAGAATAAGTATTAGAAAATACTACAAATAAGTCTTGTCTAGGGATGTCTCGTTAATGTTTGCCTCTATAAGTTTTTATCATTATTTATTTTTTAAATACAGAAAGCGAGCTTGATATAAAAAGCAATTACCGGAACCCCGAACTGAGTGAAAACATGGAGAGCAATCAGGTAGTAACTTGGAGTAGTTACCCGATTTTTGATTTGCCCTTTTTTTGAATACCTTTCGTATGTTAGTGTTTTTGAAGTTATACTTCTTTAGGCGCGTTATGAAAATTTGATGAGAGTGAAATTTTTCGATGCGCGCGCACCGTGACACAAAATTAACAGAATGAAGTTGCCCACGGAAGATGCTACGGCATTGGACATAATTTAAAAACAACATTCGAATAATAATAGAATTTATGTTACACTTAATGTAAGAGAATAATAATAAATATTTATTTATTTCATTTTTCAAATGTAAACTGAACTTTATTGACTATAATGACTCCTTTTCCAGTCTTTGATTATTTAATTGTAATTAATTATTTGCATGCAATCAATAACTATTTTTAATAATGCCAAAGAAGTATAACTTCTTACGCGCGTACATAAGTACACGCACCCTTTTTTAAATAAATTTGGATATTTAGTTAAATTAAAGCAACCAAAAAATTTTCGGGTCAACATAATCTACGTTCAAAATCGAGCTATTGCAAACACAAAACAGTTGAGCAAAGAAAAAGGAACAGGGCAAAGTGCAATCAGTAATATTACATTTTCATAAAATCTTTATCGTTTTGTTTGAGTTCGTTGAAGAATGGTGGATCGTAAAATGAATGGTCGCTCTCATCTACATAATTTGACGAGTATAGCCGCGATATTATTCATCGTTCAAATATTGTGTGCGCTCCGTCAATCGCGAATCTATATATCAAAGATTAAAAATCAGATGCTCTCAAAAAAATAATCCAATTCCACAAAAAAACTAAAAACGTACCTAATGAAAATTTAATTCATTATTAACTTTATTTATCCATTAACTAACGCGGGACGAAACGTGGGAAGACCACAAACGCGATGGGCTGACGACATAATCAAGGTTTATGATGGGAAATGGATGGAGGAAGCTCAGAACAGATCCAAATGAGGAGGAGTTTTCAGTTCAGGTGGAGGCCTTTATCTAAAAGGGGTCCATACAGAACATAAAGTTACGGAAATAACAATAACTAACGTACACTAAGAGTATAATAACAAAACTGACAGCTTTAATATGAAAAAGCAGACTGTAAATAATGTATAAAATTAGTGTTTATATACATTACAGTGCCACATACTTTTCTTCATACTTGTCATCTATTACTTCAAATAATAGTTTGAATAGGAGGTGAATACACCGCAGTTAAAGCAAATAACATAACCTTATTAAAACTTAAACTCAAACTCAAAATAACTTTATTCATATAGGTAAACAAGTACACTTATGAACGTCAGAAAATAAGTTAAATTAATACTAGACTTTTAAATATTATTTTGAATTATTTATATAACTACATTATTAGGTTCAAATTTACTCTGAAATTTGAATTTCTGGCGACTTTGATGAGGTCTGACATGTGTATTTCTGTATCAGATTTCTTTTTCTTTTTTCTTTTTCTTTTTAGACAATTCACACCAATTGCCCGAGTCCCATGCTAAGCTGGTGAAACTTGTGTTATGGCCTATGAGTACTAGGCAACGGATATACATACATATTATAGATAGATAGACATATAAATACATATTTAAACACCCAAGACCTAAGCACAACACCAAATGCTCATCACATCGATGTTCGTCTCAGCCGGGGATCGAACCCGGGACCCATGGATTCGCAGTCAGGGGTACTAACCACTAGACCAATGAGTCGTCAAATCGATTTTTAGGGTTTAGTTTGTAGGAATGTTTATAGTACAACAATCACTAAATGGTATTCTCCAGATAAAACCTATTGAGTATACCGTTGAGCTTCAGGGTCCACATTTATCATTAGTGTAATATTATTATCTACCGACAATGAGACGGAGATAAAAGAGAAAATATTTTAATATTCTTTGATCATCAGTCAAATCGTCGCTTCGAAGCTCATGAATTCAAGGCGAGAATTATTGGGGTCCACTTTCCGTAAGATACCGGCCACAATTCAGGTCCCTTGTCAATTTACCGCCCAACTCACTATATTTACGTCCAACTATCGTTGTCTGGTAATTTAGCCTATTTATGGACTTTTTTATCTGTTATTTTTGGATCGTACAAAGGCAAGACTTCGAACATTTAAATATAGAATAAACAGATTAAAAATCAAATGACTAATCGTGTCACGTATCTGTGATTAGACTGTTGACCAATTATAGTCAAATGAAACGAGGCCATGTTTCGTCTTTTGTTTTACATTTCAATCTACGTGTAATTGTCTTTGGGCTAGAGACGTGTTGATCAAGCACAAACAAGAGAAGCGAGTCAACTGTTCGATTTTTGAAAATGTATTCATACTTCTGCACTACATTAAAAATTGTAGTGCCGAGCGTTGGCAATCAATAAAAAAAAACCACAAACGAACATAAGTGTTGCAATTAATTCTTTGTATTCCTAAATACATTTAAAGATAGACTGGTTTTCTAATTACATAGCAATCTACACAACTCAGGTGAGTCGCGTGTAATCTCAGTATATTTGAGGCCTATAATCCTCAAAGCTTTCGTCTTAGGTAATCCTAGGCGACGACAAAATGTCGGGTCTGAAAGGAATGTTTACGCTTCAGAAGATTAGAAGGCGTCGTGAGAAATACACATTTTATTTAATGGACACAAAGTACGTACAAACTTTTTAGTAGCAATTAGAATTGTAAAGTTTTACTTGATTATTATTTATATTTAGTTGTCCCTAGAACAGTAGCAGTAGCGGTGACTTAGTAACTTCAGTAGTGCGTTTGAATCATATCTGTTCACCAATTAAATGATCTATATGCGCATTGAACACCCTCTCATGTGAAGGAAAACATCATGAGGAAACCGGCATGCCTTAAACATAGACGGCGTATATAGGAACAGAAAGCTCAAATCAAAAGTCAAAAATCATTTATTCATATACGTAAGACAATGTACACTTATGAACGTCAAAATAGAAATATACAATTAATGCTTCTAATTTTACATTGACTGCCAGTTGTCGAATCAAGGGCGTAGAACGGAAGAGAAGAATTGGCAATAAACTCTCAACCACTCTTTTTAATCGCCAAGTTTTTTGTTTTACACAACGTTTGTAAGGAGCTGCAACCATTACACCATGTTCCACATGACACCTTAAGTAATAAATAATAATAAAATAAATTAAAAACAAAGATTTGTCCTCTATCAGCAGGAGGCATGGTGAGATAGGAGCACGCACTTTGCTCCCGTGGGAACAACACGCAAATACACATGAAAATCATCGTTACGAGAATAGTGGAGTCCGTAATGGGTCCGTTTCGCTCGCTGAAGGCATAAGAAGCGTTCCTCACGATGATATTCTTAGGCAGTGTACATACGAATGTTGCGCACAAGGAAAAATCAATTGATTATCTATAACATACTTATATGTATATGGTTGGCAGCTTTTTTTATCAAGACTGAATACCCTAACAATGCAAAACTCTAGTGAAAAGTTTCGGGCGGTTTCATTATAAGTTTACGACTAATTTTACGTTTTGTACCTACATAAGGTTACTTTTATGACGGTAAAGTCGTGCCCCTTTCAAATATAGATTATAGTAAATATATGTTTTGTTTATCAGTGTCCATATTTATTTATTACTAGCTGACCGGGCAAACGTCGTTTTGCCATATATATCATTTATAATAAAAAAATAGGGGTTGATCGTAGAGGGGTGAAAGTTAGGGGTTTGTATGTATTTTTTAATGCAGTATCATAAAAAAACAGAAAAAAATATCTAAAAATAAAAAAAAAATATTTAGGGGTGGACTACCCTAAACATTTAGGGGGATGAAAAATAGATTTTGTCCGATTCTCAGACATACCCAATATGCACACAAAATTTCATGAGAATCGGTCGAGCCGTTTTGGAGGAGTATGGCAACGAAAACTGTGACACGAGAATTTTATATATTAGATGTTATCCTACCTAACATAAATTATATACAACAAAAGGCATAAGATACATAGATACTAAAAATATAGCCACAGATTCCATCTTTCCTAATATAATCAAAATAATAATATAACATCACCTATAATTTATACAAAAAGGTTCACACATTTACGTAAGAAAAATTAAATACATCATAACTAATTCGACTGTGCTGTATGATGGTGTAAAAGTGAGGGTATATATGTGGGGTGTACTCATGATGCAGGTGATTTAGCGCTGTAAATATTCTTAATACTCCTTAAGCATATTCTACGATAGCTTACATATCAAGGTTTAAATAGTGGTCGTATGTCCGGGCAGCGCGATTCAAAATTGAGTTTTGTATAAATAAAAGGATATATTGCTTTCATATATCTTTTAATTTCGATTCAATAAAACGAAATATTTTATTCGAAATTTAAAGTGAAATATTATTATGGAATTGTGATAATATGTATTTAACTTTTATTATTGGACTACTTTAATCATTATGATGATGAGCGATGTGCTGGTCGCAACGCTAAATGTATGCCATTATTCCTCTCGGAGGACGAATAAAAATAATATACACAGGGATCAAGTTGATCCAATGATAAATGAGGGTTCAAGCCGCAGATATAAAAGCGCGATAGACCTGAAAAACTATATGTTGTTGTTTTATGTCGCAATAAACCATTTCCCCGACGTAATTTGCAGCTATTTGGATTACTTGAGGATCCTTCATTTTATGTTATTATTGATCTGTTTTGGTAAGCTATACTATAAATTTTGTATTAAACTAGATATTCTGAGATTTCTAAGATTATATTATGACAAGTAAAAATAAACACATGCCTAGGTATTCAACCTCGTGTGTGTCTTTGTGTGTAATAATCATCTGGAAATTTATAGATACATTATTTTAGTTCCATTACTGTCGATTTTGAACCGTAAAACCGGCTGCCTACTGAAGTATTTGCAAACCAGTTCGACGTAGGATCCTTCAAGAAAAGAGGGTACCAATTCTTAAAAGGCCGGCAACGCACTTGCGAGCCCTCTGGCGTTGAGAGTGTCCATGGGCGGCGGAATCACACATCAGATCCTGCCTGTTCTATAAAAACAGTAGCACCTTCGTAAGTCAAACTCAGATGCTACAAATATTACTGAGCGTCTTAACTTCCTTCACTAATTAAAAAAAACAATCTAAATATAAAATTTAGCACTTTTTTGTATTTAATCTTTTCATTTAATTATTAGATGTCACAGAGTTAGAGTTGAGATATTTAAAACCAAACTTTATTCAAAAAGTTTTGTGTACACTTGTTTTGAACTTTGTTGATTACACTTTTAATTATAAAATATACAAAATAAGACCTAAGTTTTACTATAACTACGAATATCAACTGTCGCAAGTCTTGTGTTGTGCTTATGTAATAAGGATGCGACGTCTGCGGGGTAGGGGCGCATGTCAATGCCGGAGGTGGCTGGTGGTGTCACTGTAACAATCTACCATTATTCTCCGTTGTCCAAGGTATCAATATCCTGAGTTGTTTATCTTTCTGTCGGTATATATAGGTATCGGGGTTCTCAAGAATAAGATCATACTTTCTTTAAAAAAGAAATCTTATGACTTGGGTGGCTTCACCCATCAAGGGACTAATTGCAGTAGCTATGGTATAGTATGGTATGGTTTGTGGACTCAGTTTCCGCACTTAGACGCTTTTTTAATAGATTCGTTGTACGTAAAGCCCTGGCTAACTAATTCAGCCTAACTCCTTCCAAAAGCACAGAAGTTTCCTAGGCACTTCGCAGGCTTCACGGAGCGACCTTACTGTTTCGAGGATTTCTGTACGTTGTTTAGCCACAGCCTCGCATTCCAGGACTACGTGGGTGACTGATTCCTCTGCGCTGAAACAGCCTCTGTACATGGGGCTGTCTGTCGTGCCTAGGACATAAAGATGTTTAATAAGGAGACAATGGCCCGTAATTGTCCCTATTATTGTTTTGAGATAAGTTCTGTTTAGGTTTAGAAGTTGCTTTGTGCCACTGGCAGAACCATTTTGGATTGCCTGCAGTCCACACTTAATGACCAACGTTGGTGCAGTAGCTATTTTATTTAGCGCCAAGTGGGTAGGGTTATGAACATGTTTTTTGGTCTAAGACATGCCGGTTTGCACACATTTTCGTTCTCATGCAAATGTTAATTACCCATAGAGCAAAAAGTAAGGGCTAGATCAACCAGCCATAAGGTTGTGTATGGTATATTCAACCACTAGGCTAATTTGTTTATTCAGAACAATTGCTAGTAATAGGCTTGCGTGAAACAAAAGAATTTAGAATTTCCATAGTTACCAAAATATTTCGTAACTCGGCATGTGACCGTTTTAATATCAGTAACACGAACGTTTTAGGTTAAATAAACAGAATTGTCCGGTATATTGAATCAACCCTCGCAATCACTGCGCCCATCTAAATAGTATTCATTAAGTGAATACCAGTACAAAGATATTCCTAAGCCGATTTCGAATAAATCGTACTTAACGAGTTCAACGTTCCGATTGCAATAGAAATTTTGGCAAACGAGAGCAGAAATATTATTAAATTGTAATCTTCCGATGTTTGATTGTAGAGTCGTACCTTTTCTTGATATTTGCGATTTAATCAGCGAATAGGTAGGATTAGTCTTTTTGTAAAGTAAATGTGAACTATATTACCTTACCAACGCATCATAGATATATAATGTTGTAAGGGGCAAAAAACGATGTGATATTGTACAAACATAAAAGTCGTAACACATACAAAAGAGTTAAAGTGGTAATGGGCCGGTCACATTGCCCACATTTGTGATGGTAGATGGGTCAAGAAGACTTGGAACGGTCTAGTGGAAAGAAAGGGAGGACGCCCATTAAAAACTTGGGAAGATTGAATAAAAGGGATAGCGGGGCAGAATTGAAAAATTGTCGCGAGAAGTAGAGACTTCGTAGGAGGTCGAGTACTAGTGTAAAACACAATGACATGGATTTAGTGTAGCGTATTACTCGAATAAAGGATATTTTTATTTTATTTTTAAGGGCCATTTTACACGGCTGTGCTATTCATTTTACACATGCAATATTGATTAAGTATGATTGTTAACTCCGACATCACATTTCATATTTTTTATTATTTTTGCATTCTTATTTATTACAAGCTTTCCGAAATATATTAGGTTAGAAGTTCCTCAATGGAGCTATGCGTTAATTTATTCGTATTTTTAAAACAACTTTAAAACAATTGAATCCAAGACTCCGGGTTAAACTGCATTTACTAAGCTACGAAAGTAATCTTAATCTAAGGATATGTTTCTTATCACCTTACGCCGTGCTACGATTCTACTACAATAGTGCTACGGTGTTCGGGTGCTACGGTGTTCATAGTGCTACGGTGTTCATAGTGCTACATTAATCACAGTAGCCCGTCGCACGTATTATTTTCACGTCTCACGAGACCCGGCTGGTTGGTATTATGTCACACTCGATACAAGACTTAGGAACTTTGTTGAAGACAAATTAATATCCTGCTACGCTGTGGGTTGAAATTGAGCATGGTCTCTCGTTTTGAGAGGATTTAGGGGAAATTCATGATCGTCTTTGTCAAATATTTTACAAGTAAGCGAATTATTTTATATTCCTTTATAGTAATGAATTTTAAAATATATCTAATAGTATTAAAATCAAAGTAGAGCAGTGTTGGCCTAGTGGCTTCAGCGTGCGACTCTCATACCTGAGGTCGTAGGTTCGATCTCCGGCTGTGCACCAATGGACTTTCTTTCTACGTGCGCATTTAACATTTGCTCGAACGGTGAAGTATAACATCGTGAGCGACACCGATTCATTTTATCTTAGATCCAAAAATTCGACGGCGTGTGTCAGGCACTGAATGGCTGCTTCGTACCTACTAATGCCTATAGGTATTTAAAAATCATTATGAAACAGATTCAGAAATCTGAGGCCTAGAATCTAAAGAGGTTGTAGCGCGCACTTTTGATTTTATTTTATTTTTTTATTATGTATATATATAGTTTTTCTTCTCTTATTTTATTACTTAGGTATTTCAAATTAAAGATACTAGTTGACCATGAATTAAAATCCTAGTGAAATGGGTTAGGCAACCCTTTTCATTATATTTACTGACATATTTTTTTATAATGTAAAATAAGTCTTTTTCTGTCCTTCTTTCTCATAACTTATAATATGGAATTTGCTACTTATGACACCTATCTAGGCGCAGCTCAGTATTAAACGCAACAATAATAAAAATATTAGAAGCCTATCTACACAAATAATGATAAGGTTAAGACATAGAAAGGCAAACAAACTAAGAAAGCTAAATGTTCAAATTTGATATTTGCATTGAGTCTAAAAGATACCGGTTACCTAACGATGTTTTTCTTTAACCCTACTAGCAAGGGTACATACAAAATAACCAAACGCACCACTAGCAGGTATTGTTTAAGTTGTATATTATATGTGACATATTTTATTATCTTTCGGATTCTGATTATCTGAGATCGTAAGTTCAATACAAGGCTGCCTTTAAGTTAATGTGTGTATTTATCGCTATTGTTAACGAAAACATCGTGAGGAAAGTGGCATGCCTTAGAGCAGACGGCGTGTGTCTAGCACAAAAAGTCCACATATTAGAAAAAACTAATTATCAAGAAGCAGAACCACTGCCATTTCATCTTTAACCACTTCATTAAAAACAAAATTATCACGAACATTTCAAAAATTACATTACATACATTTACTAAACATCTCAAACGATATCTTGTTAACCTGTCCTATTCTGATACTGAAAATATTCTTATTGTGCAAAAATAGTTTTAATATAAATGTGTAGAAATATGTAATTAATATAATTTTTAAAATACTGTTTACCTGTCAAAAGGAAGAGACTGGCTGCCCACAACACAGGGATTCCTAGTGTGGGGGCCAGTGCACTTTACTTTACCTAAATATCTTGCATATTGTGCATAATAAAGTTTTTTCTTTCTTTCTTTCTTTTCTTTAAAAAAAAAAAGAAATAGAATTCTAAAGCGCAAACCTAATAGGTTGTAGCGCCACTGGTTTCATTTATATATCCACTAAAGTCTGTATTATACTTCTATTCGTAATTTTATCAAAATTTAATATAGACAAACAAAGTCTCTAACATCAGTACTTAATATAGTCGATTTATTAAAAAACTCCCTTTCTATACATACTAATGCGAAGTAATATTCGTTGTTTGTTCCTGTGATATTTGATATATAAAATAAATCAAATATTATTGTATGTTTTTGTAATACGTCTGATGTTTATTTTGCCTTTTATTCACGTATGCTGCCGTATATAACTCGATTGGAATTTGATAACCCTTTTTTATAAGGAGGTAGCATGACGGAATATTTGATTTGAAAATCGGTAAGAAATTCGATGTTATATATAAAATCAGAATGCTGAGCTTCGAGAAGTGTCAACACTTGCCTGTATGGTTAAGGTAAACGTTGCAAGGGAACCTGGTTGTTTTAACCTAAGCATTGACGTGTCAGGCACAGAAGGATACATGTCTATCTTCTTATAGTGCCATCTCCTTGCGATTTTTGGCGATCATCATAGTTTAATTTTGGATGCTGCGTTTCTAAACAATGACTTGGTGCATTGACCAAACTTTTTTTATTAAATTTTCACATGTCTATGAAAATTGAATAATTCCATTGATGTTTAGTATCATTAATAAAACAATAAAATGCGTGATTTTAGATCATAATAAAAATTCATAAAGGCCGGTAATATGAGAGGCGAGACTTCGAGGCCGATCCTCCACTCGATGGACCGAACACAGGCGCTCAGAACTGCCGAAGTCGGGAATGGAAGAAGATATGCAACGCCAAAACGATCTTCAATAATGAAATACGTGACTAAAGACGACCTATTCTTAAATGCTGTTTTCTATACTTAACTATAAGGGTAAGATTTAGAATCGAAACGTTGCGCGAACCATGACTCACTTTTGTCAAAATCCAATACATTTATCACTTACAGGAGCCACAAGGCTTAGTCTTGTTTCTGAAATTTAATTAAAAAAATATCACTTTATATGATGCAAAAACAATTACATTTTGTACTTACATTCTATAGGTTATAAACATACAAAAGGCAACGAATCGTTGTGTTCTCACTATTCATTTTGGTTAATCCCGTACATAAATTAATTATATGAGCACTAGCGTTCAACTAGGCCTAGCCTGTATTTTAAACGCTAGTTCCTTCCAGTGTCATTAACAAATTGGTAAAGTTGTTTGTCATTAGATGTTTATTCGGGTTATATGTTTATTGTTCATTAAACTAAATGAAAGAAGAATCTAAATAAGTTGCTGCAATTGGTTTTATAACTTATTTATAATAATAATCGCCACCACCCTCGCTACCACCCTCTTGGCCCCAGATTGCATACGTTTATTTGATCATTTTTGTTTCATAGACAAGTAGGGAATCAGTTTTTTTCTGACACATGTCGTCGACTTGTAGATTTGAAACATCACGATCTTTTTCTTCACCGTACGAGCGAATGTTAGATACGCACATATATAGTCTATTGCTGCACTGAATGAATGAATATTGCTGCCGGGGATTGAACCTTCGTTCTCAGGGATGAAAGCAGCACGCTGAATCTACTTGGTCAACACTGCTCATTTATTACATTATGTGATGTTAATCAAACATGATGTTATTGCCTTTTAATAATAACGGCTTGATAAAAGTAAAGTTTGCCGGTCAGTCTGGCGGTTCGCGCTAATAAAAGATAAAACTCATTTCTAACTTGGCCACTAGTTAAGCCGCGTTATTAATTTCATCCCGACTTTTATTTTTATTTATGGCGATGTTATTAAATCGCGGAGGATTACGATATATCCATTATCCTCTATTTATCCCTATTTCTCGGCTAAAAGGTGAGGGAAAACTTTTATAATATCACTGGGTGACTCTTCTGCTTAATACTTTATTAGAAGTTAAACTATGTATATATATTATGTATCTTAGAACAAGACCAAAAACGTCTCCTCAAACCATTCATGAAATTGCCAATTTAAAGCCGGGTCATTTACGTCAAAATTTTAATTGTCCAACGAATGGCTATACCATTTTAGTAGAATCTGAAACTGAGATTTTGCTATTTTCAAGTGTTTGTGAAATCAATAAAAAGGGTTTTGTGATAATTTCTGAGATCCGCAGTGGAATAAATAGTATATTATAAGTTTAAATAGTATATATAAGTTTTTATAAGTGTATAAGTTATACTACCCTAATTATACCAACTAATTTTTAGTTATTTTATTGCTTTCTTTGATTTAGATAGTTGGATTAAAAAGATATTTTTGTTACCAATTCAGTTAATTGTTAAGTACTTAATTAAATGTAAAGATTTGTTTAATGGCGTAAAAAGAATTATATTTAGCAAGTATGTAAGTTATAAGCTGTTAATCTTTCTCAATAAATAAATTAAAAAATTTCATCGACAGATCACGTTTCATCGATCAACACATGGGCGTAATTTTGTCGAGTTTGCTATTTTAGCGCAATGTTCCTAAGGCGGTATTCTGCTCGGTGAAGCAGTGCGTAAGATAGCTTCTATGTAGCGTAACATTAATGTAAAGATAGAAACCGACAAAGAGAGAGAGACGTGTGAGATGTAATATCACAGAAATAGTTTACCCGTTTTACCAAAACACTGTTCTTTCTCTTTTCATCACTTTTTATCAGAAAGAGACATACGATTACCCTCGTTAATCCTTGTAATAATAGAAGGGGAGCCCACGATGCTAAATGGGGATCACTCGAGCGTCACAGAGACTATTGAGAGTATTGAGTTGCGTAGCTTCGGTGGAAGGGGATATAGATTTTCAAAAATTAAGAAAAAAAACTTGCACGGATATACTCTTACACGTACAAACGTACAATACGTACATACTCAAGCACGTCAGATATTGATAGCATCCATGTTTTACGTATTTTTAATAATGTACGTATGTTAATCTTATTGTTTCCACGATGGGGGTGGTAGTACGTGAGGGTTGAAAATGAGAAAAAAAATTTAATCGAGCGCGTCAGATTTTCTAAGGGAATGTTAAGTGAACCTTAAAAAAAACTATCATCTAATAATCTGACGATTGGATGTGACGCAAACTCGCGGATATTATTAGAATGTTCCCAGAAATAATAATAATTTATATGAATACACGCATAAACAAATGGAGAATAAAACGTTTTTAAAAAGTCGACATACAACAAAAATCTATTAAATTCTGAACCACGAAATAAGGGTATAAATTTTAAGCAT
>CAJOBZ010000017.1:2640000-2695000 GCA_905332375.1 Pieris macdunnoughi | reverse complement strand
CCCCCCCCCCCCCCCCCCCCCCCCCCCCCCCCCCCCCCCCCCCCCCCCCTTTTTTTTTTTCTTTTTTTTTTTTTTTTTTTTTTTTTTTTTTTTTTTTTTTTTTCCCCCCCTTTTTTTCCCCCCCCCCCCCTTTCCCCCCCCCCCTCCCCCCCCCCCCCCCCCCCCCCCCCCCCCCCCCCCCCCCCTCTTCCCCTTTTCTTCCTCTTTTTTTTTTTTTTTTTTTTTTTTTTTTTTTTTTTTTTTTTTTTTTTTTTTTTTTTTTTTTTTTTTTTTTTTTTTTTTTTTTTTTTTTTTTTTTTTTTTTTTTTTTTTTTTTTTTTTTTTTTTTTTTTTTTTTTTTTTTTTTTTTTTTTTTTTTTTTTTTTTTTTTTTTTTTTTTTTTTTTTCCTTTTCCCCCCCCCCCCCCCCCCCCCCCCCCCCCCCCCCCCCCCCCCCCCTCCCCTTTCCTTTTCTTTTTTTTTTTTTTTTTTTTTTTTTTTTTTTTTTTTACGCCTTGTATTTTAAATATGTAAATCAAATTAAAATTAAATGTGCGTAGATTTTTTTATATTTTTTATAGCACACTGTTTTTATAATTAATGAACACATTTTTTTTATACACTTATTATTTTTATTTGCGAAAATAGGAGGGTACTTGACAGGAAAACAAATTGAGTGTTATTAAGAGTATTTCATGTAAAACATTAATTTTTAAATCGTTAAAGAGTAAAATAACTTGTAAATAATCATTAATTTATGAAAAAATACTTTAAAATATTGACATTCATAGTGCTTGGAAAAAAAAACTGGTAAACAAAATTAGAGCAGTGTTGGCCTAGTGGCTTCAGCGTGCGACTCTCACACCTGAGATCGTAGGTTCGATTCATGGCTGTGCACCATTGGTCTTTCTTTCTATGTGAGCATTTAACATTTGCTCGAACGGTGAAGGAAAACATCGTGAGGAAACCGACATGTCTTAGACCCAAAAAGTCGACGGCGTGTATCAGGCACTGAAGGCTGATCACCTACTTGCCTATTAGATTTAGAAATGATCATGAAACAGATTTAGAAATCTGAGGCCAAGACCTAGAGAGGTTGTAGCGCCACTGATTTATTTTTTATTTGATATGCATACGTCAATCACATGACACTACAATGAAGAAGCATGCTTGTAAATAATATGTATTCGTTTATTTAAAGGGCGGCAACGCATTGCAAGCCTTATGGTAATGTGAGTGTCCATGCCAGTATCGTTTAACATCAGGTGAGCCTCCGGCCCGTTTGCCCCTTGTTATATAAAAGAAATCTATTTCTAATACTCTATTTAGTCGAAGACTGATTACGATCAAAATTTAATATAAGTGTAATGTTTAATATACGTATATGTGTAGTTAATTTTAATAATTAACACGAAAAAACTTGAAGTTCGTGTTTACATATTTAGGCACGCATAGGGTACGACGCCATCTTGCCTAGAGAAGCCATTCGGCGGGTTTTTGAAACTATGAATGTTTATTTTAAATTTTCATAGTCAATAGTTAACAGAATTGTAAATAACAATTTGTATAGGGTTCTATCAGCAAATATTTTCAATTAGTTTATTATGGCCACTGTGTTATTTTGTGTTTTTTTTTCATATATTATATGAGTGCTTTAGTCAAATAACTATTACTTTCTTTCAAATGTTAGTTTACTTATTCTGTGTCCACATATATTTATACCACAAAATTATTAAGTCGTTTAATAATATGATTATATTTTGCCTTCCACCACTCGAAACAACATCCGCCTTGTTATCACTAACTCATAGAGGTGGGTAAGAGAACTACTAATATAGAGTAAATTCGATAATGACGTATCGTTATAGTAATCAAGATCTGCTTTCCAAATCATTTCATTTAATTAAGTTTACTATTTGTTCAGTAAATTGACAGTTAAAGATCACTTAGAATTAGTGCAGAAATGCATGGCAGCCGGAGTATTCTCCACACGTTTCATTGCGGTTCGAGGTCGATAACCCTTCATGATACCCCGTTTTGATTGAGTAGATTTGAAAATTGACTTGAACCGATTTCTCCTTTCAATGCCAATATATTACATTATTAATATCTTTTGCTATCCTTAACTTTCGTATTTATCGTATGGAATTATTTGCGCTAGTTTTTCGTATAACATTATTAATTTGCCTAATATTAAAGTGGTTTTATTTATAGCTAGACTTTCTGTCTATGTGCACGTTTGACTGTTTGACGGTGAAGGAAAACATCGTACGGAAACCAACATGCCTTAGACCTGAAAAGTCGATGTCATGTGCCAGGCACACAGGCTGATCAGCTACATGCCTATAAAAAAACAAATAATGACGAAACAAATACAGATGTGAAATGAGGCTCAGAACTAAAATGTTGATATCGCCACAGCCTTTTTTATTTATAGCCAATCAATATTAAAGAATATTAAATAGTAAAGAATAACAAAATACATTATAATTTGCATACGTATATTATTTACTTTTATTTGATAAAGATTTAAAACAAGTTGAACTTAAATATTTAAAATTTAAAAACAAACCAAAATTTTCATACTAAAAATATTGGAAAGTGCGTTTCCCTAAAATGTCGCTGAAACTTTCTTTCGACAGATGTTCCGATATTACGGGCCGATATATCTTTATGGCGTCATTTAAATAAAGAACCACTCAAGAGTCGTTATGGATATCCGGAAGTTTATCAATGGTTTGGCCATGACACAATTTTTACGAGGGAAATACTTCTAAGTCATATTTCCTTGAACTCGTAATGTCCTGGTTGTTTTGGTCGGTCGCATAAAGCTTTGAAATTAAATGGCAATGGGTTGTTCATGTAACATATACCTAGACCCACACATTTGAAGGGACCACCCGGGGAAGGAAGAGTGGGCAGGCCAAAGAGAATCTAGGCTGATGACTTGATAAATGGAAAAGAATTTTGGCAAAGACTTATGAAAATTCGGATTAATACCTGCAGCTGAGTTTCATCATCGGACGTCGAGGCAGAATATGGAATGCCATCCGTATCACCTCGACGTCCGCCATTCCACAACTGAGCAATTTTCAATACAGTATTTGCCGCGCCACCGCTATGTGGAACCAGCTGCCCAGTGAAGTATTTCCGAACCAATCCAACTTAGGGTCCTTCAAGAAAAGAGCGTACCAATTCTTAAAAGGTCGGCACTTGAGAGCCCTCTGGCACTGAGAGTGTCCATGGGCGGCGGTATCACTTCACATCAGATGGGCCTCCTGCCGTTTGCCGCCTGTTCTACAAAAAAAGGGTTGGAGGAGGGCTTTACCCAAGGGAAGTCCATACCCACAGGTGACTAACATATTACTACTAACATTTAGCTAGAAATAAATACTAACAACATTTTAAATGGAAATTAAGGATATGGAGATAAAACAGACTACTATCAAGTGATTTCACGAAAGTATATAATAATAATAATAATTTATTTTCTCCCATATAACATTTACAACAAACAATAAGATTACAGTTAAGAAGGTATTGGGAGACTGGTTTCCAGAAACCTGTGATATGGATTCCATTCCACAGCAAAGTCATATTGAGTGGTTACAAAAAGTACATACATAAATGGGTAGGCAAACAAATTTAACGTTTTAAATAAAGAAAGAAAAAACAAAACAGTCAACCAATAATTAGAAGTTAGCACAAATAAAGTTGTATGGACGTATGCGAGGGTGTGTGTATGTGTGTGTGTGTGTGTGTGTGTGTGTGTGTGTAAAAATCACTGAACTCCTAACCTTATAACTTATAACCGGAAGTATATATAAACAGGCATTTGATTAAAAACACTATCGAACGTCTATTAACATAGTTTTCATTGGTTAATTATTCGTAATTGGAATACCACGAGAGCTAGGTTCCATTCGAGTATCGAGGTATGTACTGCAATGAATTGTAATTACAGGAAGCTGCAGTAATGCCGAATAATGTTGGTATGTTTGTTATTTTGAATTATTATTTCCTAGTAATTATGTGGTTTAAGTATGATCAAAAGCTACATAGCTATCACGTCATACATCTGCAAAATTTCAGTATAATTGGCCATCATTCTGATAGTTTCAGTCTGTTTTAGCTATCATTAATGAACTGTATATTGTTTTCAGAAGTCGACCTTGGAATATACACGTCACAGTGGTCTTGATTGACTTATAACCATTTTGTGTTGCCATACAAGGGGAGGGTTAGGGTAGGGAGTAGGACTCCTTTCTCCGCAATTAGACTCCTAATTGGTCCGTTGTGTGTACGAGTCCTGGCTAATTTAGCCAGCGTAGCTCCTTCCAAAAGCTCAGAAGTCTCCTGGGCACTTGACAGGTTTTCCGGAGCGACCTCACCGTTCCGAGGATTTTTTCACGTTGATTAGCCACAGCCACGCATTCCAGGACTACGTGGGTGACTGTTTCCTCTGCGCTGAAACAGCCTCTGCACAGGGGCTGTCTGTCGCGCCTAGGACAAAAAGATGTTTATTTAGGAGGCAATGACCCGTTATTGTCCCTAACATTGTTTTAAGGTTGGTTCTATTTGAGCTTTAGTAGTCGCTTTGCTCGTAGCGGGTTCACTGCTGGCAGAGCCATTTTGGACTGTTTGCAGACCGCACTATGTCGACCATCGTTGTTGCTGGAGTTCAGCGGATTTCTGGCGAATCCAGGTTCGCACCAGCGAGAAGGGCAAGGGGAGGAGCGGATACGGGCCAGCATGCCATACAACTAATGCAACCTAAAAATCCTAGGAAATAAAAAATAATAATCGAGCCATAACTGAGCGTGTTTTAAAGCAGTTTCTGCCGCACACCGCGAACCAACTGCTCACTGAAGTATTTCCGAACTATTTCGACTTAGGGTCCTTCAAGAAAAGAGCGTACCAATTTTTAAAAGGCCGGCAACGCACTCACGAGCCTGGCATTGAGAGTGTCCATCAGATGAGCTTCCTGCCAGTTGGCCTCCTCTAGTATAAAAAAATCAAGTAAATATAATGAATCATTTGTTTGTATAGAATTATTTTTTCATTTCAATTATTATTTACATACAATATATTAACACTTTTTATGATAATTTTAATCTTAGTAATATTTGTCAATTAGTACTACTTGGGGGTTATATATCCGTTAACACCTGATACGCCGACGTTCATTCCTGTAAAGCACTTGAAACGTCTATTTATGTAAATAATATATGCAATTTCCGTATCCGTTATTTAAAACTTGATTTTATACATTGGTTCTATCAAGTCATTAGCTATATACTCGTAGATGTAATTGGTATCACATTATTTTACCCTTTTTAATTATACCTATTTTTAAATGAATGGTAGAACCTTCTCGCAATAAATCAAACGCCTAGTTTTTTACTTACCGTTGAAACCACTGAAAGTTTCACAATGCAGCCTAAATGTAAGGAATGCAAAATTTGCGATTCATACTTTTGCTGTAAGTGAAATTTTTACTTTGCACGAAAGATGTAAAATACAATGAGGCAAATGAAAAACAAAACGTACTTTAGTTTGTAATTTCTTTTGTTAAGAAATACGCTTCAAAAGAACGTTAAGAAACAATTAAAGTTTTACAGACGCTTATGAAAAGTTCTCATTACCTTTTAAGACTGAAATTCCTTTTTGCCTAACCAAATATTATTAAGGATATAATCCGAGTAAACAATATTTTTATGCAAGTTACCAATAGCATTTAGTTTAGTTGTACATACGTAAGTTATTTAATACTTCCAACGACAACATAGTAGTATTTTATATTTAATAAAATAAAAACAAAAAAGGCAATAATTATAGGCTATTGATATAGATGATTATGTAACATAATTGTATGTATTTTAGTATAATCTGTGTGTGTCTTACAGCCCTGCGATTCTGTAACTCACTTTTCGAACTCACACAGCGGTTTTCGCATCGGCGGTCGCTCTCAAATCAGTCGTGAAGCAGTCATTTTATGATTTGGCACTCTGATAAGCAATAAACTACAAGCTCCCACCTTTTCAGAATGCCAAATCATAAAATGACTGCTTCACGACTGATTTGAGAGCGACCGCCGATGCGAAAACCGCTATGTGAGTTCGAAAAGTGAGTTACAGAATCGCAGGGCTGTAAAGGTTGAAGATGACACGTGACAATTTAGAGAGAATGATAGCGATTAATTTATTTCAAGAATTAGAATTTGGGAAATAGTTTAGGGAATGATCTGATCGTTGCTGAATTCAGCCAAGTAAGCCCCATTCAACGCAAGTAGGTACTTGCCTATTAGATTGACAAATGACATATACAGAAATCTGAGGTCCAGACCTAACAGGGTTATCGTGCTACTGGTAAAACGCAACATTTGTCGCGTCCACTGTTCTATGTATCAATCAAAGTATTGACCGATCATTAGTTTGGGTATAAATTGCTTCAAATAGATACGAACAACACATGATAAGGATACATTGCATAATTTGCTGATATATTTAAAAAAAAACTACTCGAATTAGTGGAAGTATAAGTATGAACTGTGTCAAAGTAGCGAGCACTATAATTTAAGGAATATTTTTTAATTTGGTATCACAAAATTTGGACAAACACGATATATGGACGTTCATATAAAAATATTAAATATTATATGTAAATGTAGACACGACCACACTCATGTTATTCTGATTTAAATATTGTGAGACCTCATAACATCGGGGACAGAATGGTTCAAGGTACATGCTATATCGTAATGCGCTTGGGACCCGAAAGGTCTGATCCCAAAAGCTAAACGTGTTAGTTCGCTTTATTGAATATCGGGATATGACTGTCCTGTGGGAGCAAAAATATCAGAGGTCGGCATTTGGTATAGAATCGTGTTCTCAGCGGGTTTTTAAGGCACTTTCAGGAGTCAGGTAATGGCTTTGGATGGAAATCTGTAATGTGAATATGAGGTTTATATAAGGTCGTACGACGTAGGTCATCTACGTTAGGGACCATAGAGTATTCCTAAGGGGTTTTGTTTTAATATACCCTCTTGTTTTAAAAAATGAATTCAAATTCTCAGGTCCTTATAACTATATGTTACGCTCCTCTAATATATGCTTTTTGGAAATTACATCTCACAGCTCTTCCTTCTTAGGCAATTTGTTTAGGATCTCCGCCATTAAGATGTGCAGCCCGTCTCCATACGATTGGCTACCTCCTAACATCTTTTAGAACTCGTCTACATAAACTTTTCATAACCATATCCTATCCTGCTCAATCATGACCTTTGTAATTCTTGTAGTTCTTACTCTTTTGTATTGCGTCGCAATTCATGAATCCGTGAGTTAGCTTTTTAGTTTATTTTATTTGTATTATTTTAGATTATGGTTGGTAATTCTATAATTTATTTTTATAAGATGCACTTTTTGCACTTTACCCATCATATTTATTTTTTTAGATTTTTTCCTTACTAGTGTTGCCTGGAAGAGATCGTAATAAGGCTGCCCGTTGCATCCCTTATAATATTTGTATTATGTAGATGTTATTCTATAAATGTATCGAAGTGTAAATAAACAAATAATGGTAGACTTGAACCTCCTTGCGATTCTGTAACTCACTTTTCGAACTCACACAGCGGTTTTCCATCGGCGGTCGCTCTCAAATCAGTCGTGACGCAGTAATTTTATGATTTGGCATTCTGAAAAACAATAAACTACAATCTCCCACCTTTTCAGAATTCCAAATCATAAAATGACTGCTTCACGACTGATTTGAGAGCGACCGCCGATGCGAAAACCGCTGTGTGAGTTCGAAAAGTGAGTTACAGAATCGCAGGGCTGTATATAACAAAGACAAAATCCACAGACAAGTGAATTCTATAAAGTATATTTTAAATATAGAACCTTAATTTTATAAAACCTTAAATGCTTTCTACATATTTTATCAGCTAGAAATGATTGTGTTTTCTACTTCCTAACCAAAACTAATTGTTGTAAATAAACCACAATCATCCCTGTTAACTGGACTTCCAATATCATAAACGACACGTTGCAATTACAACTGGTTTTGGATGTCTAAATAAAGTTTCGTTATTGTGTCTCATATTTCACAACAGACAACTGAAATCTGAACACTTACGTTGGCTATAAGTTGAACGGGTAAGTTTAGAAACAATAACACCATCAATATATCATGTTCTGTGTCCGTTATTGCGTTACGTCTTAGACAATATCGGTTTCGTTTATTTCAACTTTTAACCATATGTGGCAAATGGTCAGTTTAAGATTTGAACTGGAACGACTGAAAGTTGTTGAGACATTTATAAATTTTGATAGTTGTATGCGCTACGTGAACGCTACGACAATAAAAGCTTATACAAGTTTTTACGCATAAAGCTTTGGTTGAATTATAAATTTAGGTGTTGGTAGAATGAACACACCTTACGCAGTGTTGGAGATGCTCCTGAGACCTATATGTAGTTACCCATATCATTCACTCACTCACATGCACACACACACTTACTCATTCACATGCACTCAGGTGTTGGAAACAGTTGAAAAAACAAAGTAATTAAGATGTAATTAAAAAAATATATAAAGATTTATATGGAATTACTAAGTTATGGAAGTGCTGGGAACCCTGACACAGGTATTTTTTATTTAAAAGGGTTATCAAATCTTACATATTATAATGAATTGTTATGAAATGAATAAACACATTTTTATTTTTATTTAATTTTATAACTTCATAAAATCTCTTTACGTAGCCAAAGCTGAGTGAACATTTTTAGGAATATTATATTATTATATTTTTTTTCCCGTTAATTGAAGCGATATTATTGCAGTCGTTTTGACAGAGCTAAGACGCAAAATGGTTGATAAATATTTATTTGTCACAATCTATGCAAAGTTAAAGTTTGCAGCAGGCACCTGTATGGCAATTATATTTTGTAGCCATTAATTTAAAGAGGGAATATTATTTGTAATACTCCGAAATGTCTATCGGAATATTGAGAATTAAAATTGATCACTATCGACTTTCACAACAACGCTAATAGATTGATCACAGCGGGCTTTTGAGATACATAATTGTTATTTTGATAAGCTTTGACGTTGAAACAGCGTTCTGGGAGTACCAATACACTAGAAAATGAAAATTTACTTTATCAATGTCGGTTTTAAACAATTTTAATGTTGATTTACACTTCGATGTAAGAAATACAATTAAAATAATTAAATAAAAAGGAGGGCAACTGGCGGCCTTATAGCTTTCGAGCGATCTCTTCCAGGCAACCAATGTTAGGAAGACAAAAAATAAAATAAGCAGAACATGAAGTGCAAAACTACATTAGATATACAATAAATAATCTGGGCCTCAGATTTCTGTATCTGTTTCATGATCATTTATCGATCTAATAGGCAAGTAGGTCATCAGCCTTTTGTGCCTGACACACGCCGTCGACTTTTTGGATCTAAGGCAAGCCGGTTTCCTCACGATGTTTTTCTTCACCGATCGAGCGAATGTTAAATGCGCTCATAGAAATAAAGTCCATTGGTGCACAGCAGGGGCTCGAAGCTATGACCTCAGGGATGAGAGTCGCACTATGAAGCCACTTGGCCAACACTGCTCTACAGATACAATTAGTTAGGCAAAAAGAATGGAACAAAATAATGCAATTCAAACATATGTAGACAATGAAAAGGAATATAAAAAAGGACACATGAATCACGATAATTTCAGTAGTTAGTATAATTTCATATTTTACAGACACTCTCAGTAGGTACACTTATGAAGATATATTATGAAAATTAAAGAAAAGTATTAAATGTATTGGATTTGTCTAGTTTTATGCTGTAGAATATATTTATAAGGAATATTATTATGGATTTTTTCTAAATGAAAACACAAAATTGTTTCTCTGAAATACAAAGAAACGACATTTAATGTCCACTTATCTATCTTTTACACTATAATCCACTAAATTAATTTACACGTCATCCGCCATTTTATCGCGTGTCACTCCGACCGTCAAATTCAAATTAATGAAATATCATTCCATTACATCTCCCCCTAAGAGAAAAAATTCTGAATAATATATCTACACACTATACTTAATAGCTATCTTCATATTCGTTTTCCTTATATTTCATCTTCTTCAGATTCTGTTGTAACCGGTTTGTAATTTTGTTATGTGGAACAAAGTTGATTCTGTTTTTCTGTTACCAGTGTCAATCCTATAAATGGAGTTCGATATTTTCCCTACTATCTTAAAAGGACCTATTTTTTAATTCGTCTAATTTCTTTCTATTCAGTCTATTTCCATTCTCAACATATACACTGTCGCCTATATTAAACTCTTGCATTTTTCCCTTTTTCTATCAAATATTTTCTTATTGTACTTGTGGGATTTTATTGTATTTTCTAATGCCAATCTTTTTATCAGCAATCCACTTGTCTTCTCCTTCTATTATTTTTAATTCATTTGGTAGAATGCTGACATTTGTACCATCCAGTAAATATTTTGGTGCAAAACCTGTAACGGAGTGTTCTGTTTCATTATATTTCTCTACACATTCTCTTGCCACTGTTGTCCATGTTCTCTTATTATTTTTCTCATTTATTCTACATCTTATTTTATTAACTATTGTTTGATTTAACCTTTCATTCAAGCCATTTGAGAATGGTGTATTCACAGCTGTAAAAATTAATTTAACATTATTTTCATGTAGATATTGCTTAAATTCTCTTGAATTGATGCCTGGATATTGATCTGTCAAAATTATTCCAATCTCATCTGTTTCTAGTACATTCTTTGTTAGTTTTATAAAATCACTTGCATTCTGTGTTTTTGACGTCACAATAAATGCATATCTTGTATAATGGTCTACTAAAAGGTGTAGGTACTTTTTTGTTGATCTAGATCCTCCAAAGCCACCTATAGTATCCATTGACATTATCTCAAATGGTTTTGTTGCTGGTCCCAGTTGTGACATTAATCCAAATTTTCCTTGACCTCTTGATTTATTTTTTTATGCATATTTCACATGTTTTACAAATATTTATGATATTCTTTGTTAGGTTTTTAGCTGTGTATATTGGACTTATTTTTTTCTGCAATTGTCTGATCCCAATATGGCATAAATCTTCATGCACCTTTTTGATAAGTTTCTTACTAAATTCTTCTGAGAGGATAATCTTTTCATGTTTCTTTATTTTCTTATAATATATTGTATTTTTTTGTATTAGATTTTTCTTTATTTTCTTCTATTGTTTCATTTCGCTCTTGATCTTCAACTATATCCTTTATTTGTATTAAATTAACTATTTTCAATAATTCCTCTTTGTTATCTTCTGATTCTAATACAGGATTTCGGCTTAAACAGTCTGCTTCTACATTTTTCTTTACCAGGTATATATTTTACCGTAAAGTCGTATTGAGACAGGTAGTATGTGAGATCACCCAATTCTTCGTCTGTCCTGCATTTAATGTTCATGTTTTCTAAAGGTTTGTGGTCTGA
This sequence comes from Pieris macdunnoughi, assembly GCA_905332375.1. Taxonomy (NCBI): domain Eukaryota; kingdom Metazoa; phylum Arthropoda; class Insecta; order Lepidoptera; family Pieridae; genus Pieris; species Pieris macdunnoughi. The sequence continues at coordinate 2,683,509 of CAJOBZ010000017.1, read as the reverse complement.
GTAAATAGTGAATTGTTTTCCAATGAGCCAGTGTTGCCAGTATTTGACTGCTTCTTTCATAGCAAAACATTCTAAGTATATAGCTTTTTTCCGTTTTTGAGATTCATTCAGTTTTTTTGAAAAATATGCTACTGGTTTGTCATTACCGTCCAGTTGTGTTTGTTTTTAATATTGCTCCGATACCCTCTAAGGATGCATCTGTAAAGATTTTTATTGGTAAGTCTTTGTCATATATTTCCAATACCGGTTGAGAACATAAATATCTCTTTATTTGATTAAATGATTCTTCACACTTCTCTGACCACACAAATTGTTCGTTTTTTCTTAATAATTTATGTAATGGATCTAAGATAATCGCGCTCCTTGGTATGTATTCATGGTAAAAGTTAATTTTTCCCAAAAAATTGTCTGATATTCTTTTGTGTCTTCGGAGTTGGAAAATGTTTTATCGAAATCAAATTATCTTTTAACGGTCTTACCGAGTTGTTTTTGAATTACATGGCCAAGATACTTTACTGAGTCTGAGGCAAAGGTACACTTCATAAACTTCAATCTAAAGCCTTCTTTTATTATTGCCTCTAATACATTTTTTATGTGTCTTATATGGTCCTCAAAAGTAGAGGAGTAGATTAAAATGTCATCAATATAATTTACAGAGTATCCTGTGAGATTGTGCTTTCTCAGAATATTACTTAAAACTCTCTGGAAAATTGCTGGTGATGTTTTTAAACCAAAAAGGAAGGCAGGTCCACTGAAAATGGCCATCTTGTGTGACAAATCCTGTTTTATATCTATCTTCCACCCGTAGTGGTATGGCCCAAAATGCTGAGTTTATATCAAGAGTAGTAAAATACTTACAATTTCTTGTCTTAATAATTAAATCATCTATTAATGGGAAAGGTTGAGCTTGTGGTACAACAATTTTGTTAAGTTCTCTAAAATCTATACATAATCGAGATTTTCTATTTTCACCTTTTTTAAATGCTAATGTCACTGGCGCAGCAAAAGGACTGTAAGATTCTTCTATTAAATTATTCTTTAGTAATCTGGATATTTGTTCTTCGATTTCTAATTTATCTTCTATCGTACATCTGTATGGTCTTTTTACTACAGTATGTATTTACAAGTAAATCTATGTGAGCTTCATAATCTTTAACTGATCCTATATCATACTTGTCCCTAGCAAAAATAGTTTTATATTTATTTATAACTTCTTCTATCTCAATTTTCTTTTCTTTAATAATAATAATAATAAAATATTTATTTGTTTTCTCTCACACAAAAATACAGACACAAAAATACAAATTTCAGCATTAACAGGCAAAATCTGTGTGAGAGACTGGCGACTGTACTAGGATACCTGTATTACAGATTGCCAGTCCCTCCGCATCCGGACCGAATGGAATTTAAGTAGGTACATCAATTTGATCGAGAGACTATTACATTCTTTATCTAAATGATCTGTCTTACTAACAAATTCCTCTGTTTCTATGTGTTCATTGAAATTTATTGCATATATTTTTATATTCTTATCTTAATTTCTGTTATCTTTAGACATCCTGTCTATTTTCCTTTGTTCTATCTGCAAGTCCTCATTTTGGATTAATTTGAACTTCTTTATCATATCCAATCCGATTATAAAATCCTCAAAATCTTCATTTTCTACTATATATATATCGACCTCTTCTTCTAAATCAAAAGATTTTTATTTTTATTGTTATCAAGCCATCTGTCTTCTTCACACCATTAACCGTTTTCATATATGTTATATTCACATTGTCTTTTTTTTCTTTTACTTTAATCAATCTTGAATTTATTAAAAGAGATCTGTGAGCCTGAATCATAAACACCGCTCACTTCTAGTTTATTTTCTAATAATAGCTTGATTTTGATTAATGGTGTACTTACTCGTTTTTTTCTCAGTATTCATATCTACTTCAATAATCGAATTATTATTTACATTTTTGGCTTTAAAAACCTTTTCAGATTCATTTTTATTTTTCTTGAACCAACATAACTCCTCCGGATGATATCTAATTCCTTTGTCCAAAGATTCACAAGTCTTACATGGCTTCTTCTCATTAATTTTATTTTTATAAGAATATATATTCTTTGTTATAGTTGAGTTTTTCTTGAAAATCATACATTCATATTTTCTTATCTCGTTGAACAAATCAGTAGTGTTGTTGAGTTCGTCCCTGTTTAACTTATTCAAGATAAAAACTAGGTAAACCAGTTGCAATTAGATCTATCATTGTTCTGGAATCTATCGTTTTATTTATATCTAGTATAAGCCGTTCTTTTTTTTATAGCATAATCAATTAACAGCCCTTCTTTATACTTGAATGTGAAAGCAGTTGTGACTACATCCCACCCTTGGTTCCTAAAAGTTTCTAAAAATTTGTCTTTCCATTCATTCCATTCAGAATTTACTGATAGTTTAATTACCATCGAGCTATACCAATCCAAACTGGAGTTTTCTAAAAATAATCTCAATATATCTATTTTTGTTTCATCTTTTGTTATATTAAAACGCTCACACTCTTTTTCAAAATTCTCTATCCATTGCACTGCATTAGGATTCTTACTTGTGAATTTTTCGATAATAAATTTCTCTGAAACATGTTTTAAATTATGTTGATTTTCTTTTTTGTTGCAGATTCTATTAATTTTTCCAGGATATGTTGCAAATTATCATCATTGCCTCTTGGTTGTTTTGTGCTCATTTCCTCTAAATATTGATCTAAAAATTGCATATTACCTTCCTCATCTACATATGTTTTCTTTAGATCTTCATCTAATTTTACCCATATCTTTCTGCTTTGGTGCCTTTTCTTTATACTATTTTTTATTTTTGAAAAAGTGTTCAATTTAACTATATATGTATGATGAATCACCGGCTTCAATTCATCAGGTAAAACATAACATTTTCCTTCTTCTGTCAATATTGAAGTTATGGCCAATATATTAGATTTGCCATCGATTGAGGCCATCATCGTGAACTCAAATTGCAGCCGGTCCATCTTCTTTTAGTTAACAAAAATGTCGTTTTATAAAGGAATATTATTATGGATTTTTTCTAAATGAAAACACAAAATTGTTTCTCTGAAATACAAAGAAACGACATTTAATGTCCACTTATCTATCTTTTTACACTATAATCCACTAAATTAATTTACACGTCATCCGCCATTTTATCGCGTGTCACTCCGACGCGTCAAATTCAAATTAATGAAATATCATTCCATTACATATATTTGTAAGGAACTGGAACCATTACACCATGCAACTAATGACAGATGTTATAGAACGCAGTACGTAACCAACCATGGGACAATGGGACATGGGGTAGACACTTCTCACATTGTTTTTGCGTTTGAGTTTGACCTGTGGTATGTGATATTTTTTTTCAGAGCAGTGTTGGCCTAGTGGCTTCAGCATGCGACTCTCATCTCTGAGGTCGTAGGTTCGATCCCCGGCTGTGCACCAATGGACTTTCTTTCTACGTGCGCATTTAACATTCGCTCGAACGGTGAAGGAAAACATCGTGAGGAAACCGACATGTCTTAGACCCAAAAAGTCTTCGGCGTGTGTCAGGCACAGGAGGCTGATCACCTACTTGCCTATTAGATTGAAAAATGATCATGAAACAGATTTAAAAATCTGAGGCCCAGACCTAAAGAGGGTGTAGCGCCACTGATTTATTTTTTTTTTATGTGATATTTTCTATAATATTTGATTAAAGTGAACTATTTCGGCTTCCAAGCACGTGTGCTAAATAGTGTTTTGTAAGTTTCGTCTGCTTTCGTTTGTCAAAAAATTTATAGGAAACTAAAATTAATACCGTAATTGTCCTTTTATTTGATTCAGATATATACTTAAGGTTCCTCAAAGGCGTTTACTACTAACTGGGAAATGCAGGCAATCTTATATTTATCATATATCCCGAAAACTTCGTTTCGCCTTAATTTAGTACAAACATACAGATAGAAACCTATGGAAAATTTGGCTATGCTACCCCATAGAGACTGTTTACGGAATAATACCTAAGCTAAATAAAACTAAGTTTTTCATTATTTTCCTTCCTCAGAGTTCAAAGAATAAAAATAAAATTACTCGAATTGGACGTCTTCGAGTTTTGCGCTAAGCAACACATTTTGCAAATAATTTTTATTTATATAAATTACAAAGCCTGTTAGAGCTACACTAAATAAGCTATGAACATCTATTTACGCCCTCCTATTAAAAGAAAATAATGATTTGCACCTATTTTAAAGCATAATACTGCATTAATCGAGTGTAAGATATAAAACCTCACCCAATGCTTTCGAAGAAAATTTTACGCGCCAAAGTACAAGCAAGAATTGAGGCACAAAAACGGTGTCTTCACAAAAATCCTTGTTCTTTTTATGAGGACGAGGGTGCGAGTGGCGAACAATCCATCTAGAACTGAATGGGCCCGTCAAGAACCTTTGTGATATTACTTTATACAAGAGTTTACAAGTGCGTCAAGCTATCGAAGTAATTGTTTTTTGCTAACAATGTGTTCGGATTGTTCACGCGCGATATACGAAAAATCTATATAATTTCTTAAATATTTAATTTTTATTTTTTGATCAAGATTTGTTAAATAATATATGTATATATGTTTTTACTACACATGTAGAATACTAGGAGATATTTTTCCATTATATACTTGGTCACTTGTAGTTTTAGCGAGATCTAGCTGTAATAAAGTAATTTATTTATTTACTTATTTACATTTCGTTACCATAATATACAAAATTATACATATAAATAACAAAAAAAAGCAGGTTACATAGTTAAAACATAAGGCAACGGGTGGCCTTATCGCTAACAAGCGATTTCTTCCAGGCAACCCTAATATGGAACAATAAAAAATATATAACCAATGATCAACAAATTTTTATTTATTTTTTATTTTTCAGTAACCTGGTAAATATAAACAATAAAAAACTTATAAATATAAAAAAAAATACTAAGAACATAATAAACACAAAACAAGAAAACATAAAACCTTTTTATAACTATTTATAAATAAGGCAATTCTTGTGAATTCAGCCAGAGTGCAACGACATATATCCGTCTCACATGCAATAATATTCAGTGTGCGCAAGACACGCATAAATGGTGCTTCGCTGAGTAAATTTGTAGGCGCTCGAGGCACTGCAAACAATTACGACCGCTTACCACGCCGAGTGTGATTATTTGGCACTCGCAGATCCAGTCTCTCCAACATTTCCTCGTTATATATTCTACCTTAAAAAAATATTATGTGATAGTAAGGTCCCCTGCCTTGCATCTGTAACTTACTTTTCGAATCACACAGCGGCTTTCACAGCGGCGGTCGCGCTCAAATCAGTCTAAAGCAGTCATTTTACGATTTGGCATTCTGATAAACAATAAACTACAAGCTCCCTCCTTTCTCTTTTGTAATTAATTATGTAATAAAAAAAATGTTTCTTCTACATTTTTTTGGTGGGGCATGTGGCGTACCTATGCCTTATAACTATATTAATGATTATATTAGTATAAATTCTCATGCATTGTATTAGAGCAAGGAGTATTAAATGTATCCTTCGAACTGGAAACATCGTTCTAGGATATTTAGTCCCGTCCCATAGACCGCTGTGAGAGTTCGAAAAGTAAGATGCAGAACGCAAGGCTACACTCTTTTGTTTATCCTACCAAAGAGAAAACAAAGTTTAGGATACATGACTGAGTAAAATGGGTACACTCCATAGACACTCATATAAAGATATCTCGTAAATTTATTTGAATACGTTCCACCTATAAAGAGTTTTTTTTTTGTGGGGCCCAAATCATACAGTAGTACATTCACAGTGGCTTCTATACAATTTATTTTTAAGCTATTGCATAGCTTCTATCGCGGGCCATGAGCGTGGAGACCGAATCCAGAAATTCCGTAACGAAAATAACACACGATGACGTAACGTGACGTCTCACATCGGGTGCAGCCGGTACGCGTTAGAGTGAGACAGACTATATAGGCGTGTTAGTCTGAGTCTGGTAGAGTGGTAGATTATGGAATTAATATCAAAGAAAAACTGAATTAATAAGAAAAAAAATTCATAAATAAAAAATGAATATATAATTGCATAAGTTGATAAAAATGCCATGCAATAGCTTTACCGCGGCAGTCCCCGAGTGCCACACGTTTTATTTTATAACATTATATATTTGAAAACATATACAAATATTCCATATACATTAAACATTGTAATAAAAACAAACTTTGAAATTCAAGCGACTTAACTTTCTGTAACTTCCCAACATAATACTCGACACACGAAATAAATTTCGACTCGTTCGATTTTCAAAAGTTTGTCTGCCGAGCAATTCGTCTATCTACCGAACATTGTTTACTAGACCCTCTTCCATTAAACATCGAAGACAAGGCTGGTTTAATCACCGAACAACGCTTAAGGTTACAGTCTGAAAACATCCATTGCGCTGGCATTTGTAGCGCAGTTGAGTTCATTCGAGCGTGAATTTACCCTTTAGTGCTTGTACGGGAGTTTATGATACTGCTCTGAAAAAATATCTTAATACTCTCTGTCCCTAGCTGTATGAGTGAGCTTCATTTTCTGTTCAATAGCCGCTTTTAAAAGGGGTTTGAATGTGTATGTATCGTGGATTGCGCCAAATAGTAAGACAAATACAGCCTGTTAACTAATTGAAATCCCGCGTACGGGTCGCTTGAAATAATATTTTTATGAGAAATGGACACGATGGTGTTTGATACGATGCGGGTTTATCACAGACCCCGTTTGTAAATTATTTCAGTTACACTGTTTACAACATGATGAAAAGAGATAGATGAATATTTTAGTTAAAATTTAGTAAGTAAATGAAGTATATAAAGTAAATCACTTTTTACCCTTTGTTTTGGTTTTTGATTTACATTAAGTTGAAATATTTGCTGAACTGAGCTACGAAAGTAGTTGAAATAAAATTTATTGAAATTACAATTAAAGTCTAGCTGCAACTGTGCAGTTTTCAACAATTCATTTCATCCTCTGATTTATGTATTGAGAACAATATAGATTCAGGAAATGGCAATCCGTATAAAATACGTATTAAATTTAAATTAATTATTGAAAGCCTTGTAAATTAGTAAATTATGTTTGTACAATATTTTATGTTAAATATAAAATTTGTTTTAACATTCAGCATTTTTGGATCTGAATCGTTAATATTAAGTAGGTTATACCTAGGCCAATAATACGTAGGACTTAAACATTTAAACATGACTATATATTCATAGCTTTATAATTCATAAAAACTAAATTTGTGTAATTGCAGTTATTAACTATAGTTCTCTTTTGTCTCTTTTTGTCAAATTGTATTGAAAAGAGATAGATGAGCACTTAGCTAAAACGGTGCAATTAATCGATTTATTTCTTTGTGGATAAGGGGTATTAATGAATTAACAAGAATTGTAGTAAAATGTGACTCAAACGAAATATTTCCGTTATCTGATCAAAAAGGTAATTATGCATAGAATAAGATGAATCCCGGTTTTATCTTAATCTGATAATTTTGAAGGTAGAAACTTGAAGAAAAACTGCTAAATCCACGAACGTCTCGGGCATAAAAGATCAGAAAAGTTTCGCTATCGTTACAATACTCGGTGAAAGATTAAGCTAAAGTTGAAGTATTCAAAGTTGGCGACCCTCTGAATGGCCCATAAAAATGTAGCTCCTTTTTATTGGATATTTGAATATAAAACAGAGCCATCTGGCGGTATTGTTTATCACATCTGCTGCTTAATTTGATTTTATTCAAAACCATGATTGAATTTATAATAATAAACAGTATGTTAACAAATAATCTCTGTTTATGTGTCTAGAATGAAAACGATTTATATACCACAAACGCAAATGAAAAAATGCAAAATGTCTATAGATTCAAAAACATTAATAGAAGCTACAGATACTATATACATTCATACATTAATTCTAATTAGAACTATATTGTGTTAATTTACGTCAAGTTTGAAAGTTAAGTTTTGAAAATTAAAGCAAATCAATACTTTGGCAAACTCGAGACGGGAGCATGAAATGATAAAACTTTGCAGTCTCTTCAAAATTTACTCAAAGACATCCGTAGACATCTAAGATGATAAATTAACAAACTTTGATATTCGATACATCTATCGGAGCATCTTCGCTTAGCGTTGTAATTATTGTACTTGAATCTGATAACTAGGCTGTATTTAAATTTGTCAAGACGAAACTGCAGGTTAATTAAATTAAAGATTTTTAATTTTTCGAATGTCATGCGATGATGTAAATTGTCTTAATAATAGTAATATGTTCCATGTTTAAAATAGTTACACATTAAAAATTAAACGCATGTCGGAGCAATTGCTTAGCTGTCATCTGCCACTGTCATTATATGTCATAGGTTATAAATTAACAACGTCAAAGTCAAATCAGTTCAAACAGTTAATTCCAGTCGGTTATTTGATATGTCAATGTTGGCTAGATGTTAAATTAACCACTATTCAATGGCCGATAATAATGGTGATTGCTATATAACAGTTTCAGTTTTATTTTGCCTTAAGAGCTTTTTGAAGTTATACTTCTTTAGGCGCGTTATGAAAAATAGATGAGAGTAAAATTTTACGATGCGCGCGCACCGTGACACAAAATTAACAGAATGAATTTGCCCACGGAAGATGCTACGGCATTGGAAATAATTTAAAAACAACATATAGTAATAGATTTTATGTTACACTTAATGTAAGAGAATAATAATAAATATTTATTTATTTAATTTTTCAAATGTAAACTGAACTTTATTGACTATAATGACTCCTTTTCCAGTCTTTGATTATTTAATTGTAATTAATTATTTGCATGCAATCAAAAACTATTTTTAATAATGCCAAAGAAGTATAACTTCTTACGCGCGTACATAAGTAAACGCACCCTTTTTTTATAACTTCATTTACTTACATTATTGTTTAAGAGGCTTAAATAGTTTTCTCGATGAATAAGAATAATATAATGTAGGAATCTAGGAAGTTAATAAAGTTTAAGATCTGAAAATGGAAACCTTTTTTTTAATGTTTGTATAAAAAGTTCATTCTACAAAATGATTATATTGTTTCCGTAAGTAGATGTGATTCGAGGTTGAATGCACAAATATTTTAAAGGTACTTTGCAAAACTATCGGGAAAGTCGCGGCGTGCAAACAGTCTGCGTGCTAAGTACCAGGAGTGCAAACATGAGCAGGATGTAAACTGACTAGAATAACTTTTTAACGATCTATCTGCAAAATATCAACAAAGGAATATGGATGTTATTCAGACGTAATAAAGCTTCGATTATAAAAACGTCCACGAGACGAATAAAGTACATTTATTCTCCCAGTTGGAATGAGGCCGTTTCGTGATATGGTAAGCAAAAGGTAAGTAAACGAATTGGCTTAGACGTAGAAACAGAGACAGACACTATTACTTTTGGCATAAACAAAATATGGATTAAATTCTATTTTTGAATGTCATTTGTTTTTAATAGTAAGGTCTGTCGCCCTAAGTCGGCACATTGGCAAGCGCCACAGCTTTATGTACTTAAAAAGGAAAAAATCCTATCAGACTACGTGGGAGTGAAGCATTAGGGGTTTTCTATTAAGTAAAACGACAGCATTTCTGTGACAACCTTTTAATATAAACTAATTTGAGTGACACAAATCTTGAAAAATATAGCGGAAAAAAACGTATAATTTATTATAAGCCATTTGGATCATTTTTATTTTTATAGACAGCCAAGAACAGCCATTAGATTTTCCCTACAGAGTATGCCAACGTACGGCGGTGATTGCGCACAAAGTTCGGAACACTGGCAATCATTTTATATAATTGAGATAAGTACGAGGTATTTTAATAAGAATGTTCAAGCAAATAGAGCTTTGCAACGTCAGCTTACAATTTTTAATTTTTGCAATCGCCGTCTCTAGTTTTTATTTTATTAATATTACTTACCACATGTTCTTGTCATAAGATTCCAATAATTACTTATAAAGTTAACATATCCAATGAAATGTGAAGACCAATTAAGGAGAGGATATAAAAAACTACGTTGTTAGATTGGTAACAAAGAATTGACGCATCGTTGTCTCTGTTTTGTAAACCTTTTTTAATATACAACTAATTTGATTTACATAAAGCTTGTAGTTTTAATTTCATTTTTTTTTTTTTTTTTAAAGTAAGTCTGTGCTAAAATATATACGTCTAACTACTGAATTTTTAAAATGTTCACCATCTTTGGATCATAATTTTGATATAAACAAAATTTGGAATACGTAAGAACAGCCATTAGACCTTCATCCAGTGCTGGACGATGTATGCCACACGTACAACTATTAGTTGCGCTGAAACACAAAATGATTTAGGGGCAACAAAAATACTTCATATGCAACAATCATTTTATATAATTGAGATATTTAAGTAATATTTTAATTAAGAATCACATTTTTGTGTCAAGTTTTAAATACTAGTCTTACAACATAATAGGGCGAAATCTGGGTCACCTTAAGAAACAAATTTTATTAAAGCTCTTCACAGTAAAGTAATTTTATTGTTATTAATATTGTACCCATGTTATTGTCATAATATTAGCAATTAGCACACTAATACAATTGCTTCTACCTACCGAGGGCCCCGTAGATTAAACATATGCCAAGTGCATTGAAAGACAGTTCGTGTAGGCAAATCATACAAATTTAGTTGACAATTTTAAATGCAAGTAAGATTCGAAATAACTGAATAACCAAGTGCGTTTGTTTGTGTATTAATGAAAACGTGCATAAACAAATTGACATATTGACTATTACCCGAACCAATCACAGTCGTTGGTTGCCTCTGTCTTTTTAAATACTCACCACTTATTTCTATAAATGAAAACAAAATATTGTTTCTTAAATGACAAATATATATATATATATATATATTATATTATGTGCCTCCTGTTCTATAAAAAAAGAGAGAGATATGTATACATATATATTATATATTACATGTCTCTCTTTTTTTATAGAACAGGAGGCAAACGGGCAGGAGGCTCATCTGATGTTTAGTGATACCGCCGCCCATGGACTCTCAATGCCAGAGGGGTCGCGAGTGCGTTGCCGGTCTTTTAAAAATTGGTACGCTCTTTTCTTGAAGGACCCTTGGTTCGGAAATACTTCAAAAATCTGTGTATTTATCAATAGTTTGACAATTCTTAAAAAAATAATATAATTTGATATAACAATATTGCCAACCAAAAGTGTATAAGCAATCGACCTCGCAAAATCGTATTCATTGACGTCAATACAGCACAAAGATATTCCTAAGAATGTTATCACAAGATTTACTTTCCGCAAGATTTATTCATGACTTGACCAAATATTTGATTGATTGCGTGTCTGAACCAATCTCGTTTCCGATAAACTTGGAGCACTTCATTTCGCGATGTTGTTTAAACTTCATTCGCGAAGTGATGTTGCTGTTTTCTTTTAACGCCCTGATATTGAGTTTATCGAGAAAATTTGAAATATCATCCTATTTGTGTATAATATTCTTAAGATTAGAAACGTTTTTATTTTTTTAATTGGATGGGCAAATGAGCAGGCAGTAAAAGCACTAAACGGCCATGGATGGTTTTATTTACCATGGAGAATGTTCAGAGGAGTTGTTCGGACTAGTACCTGCAGCTGAGTTTCATCATCGGACGTCAAGGCAGAATACAAAATACCATCCGTATCACCTTGACGTCCGTTCCACAACTGAGCGTTTCTTAAGGCAATATCTGCCGCGCACCACCACTATTTGGAACCAGCTGCCCACTGAAGTATTTCCGAACCAATTCGACTTAGGGTCCTTCACGAAAAGAGCGTACCAATTCTTAAGAGGCAGGCAGCGCGCTTGCGAGCCTTCTGGCAGTGCGAGTGTCCATGGGTGGCGGTATCACTTAACATCAGGTGTGCCTCCTGCCCGTTTGCCTCCTGTAACATAAAAAAAGCGACACCTGCTACGCCGGGAGAATTTGTGAGGCGGGTGTGTTGCTGATTTTTGAAGGAATGGTATTCTCTTTTTTAAAGGTAAGTCAAATTTGGTTCGGAAACACATGTACTGGAAGCTGGTTCTACAAAAAAATGGTGCGCAGGAGTAAGTAGAAAGTAGAAAGTATTGTTTAATTTTTCACTGATTACAGCGAGCATTGTAGTGTTAACACAGTGTCATATCATCTTTTATCATCATCAAAAACTACTATCTGTCTTCATCTAAGTCTGTCGCATACCACGTTTGGTGAAAACCTCCCGAAACATTGGATGCTTCTAAATCCGTAAAATAAATTGAGTGTAGTAATTTCAATATAAATGGCATTAATGCTAGTTGATATTAAAATCCAACGCAGTAAATGTTCTACTTTCACGTTTAATTCACCAAGTCCCAACCTTCCTTTGACAGCGTTTATTCAACAAATACGGTTCCTGCCTTTCGACGTCCCAACCGATCTGTCTTTGGCTTAACTTAATCCGTCTAATACATTATTTTTATAACACTCCATCATGACACGGCCATTAGATGAGCCGGTGTGAACGTTTTACGTAAAACATTTCTTAAAATAACCTAGAGTTCTGCGGTGAAGTTGTGATATTATTTATTCATACATTTGCTTATAAAAAATAGAAGGTAGCTTAGAACTACCGTCATAAGTGTATTGTTGAGTCTGTGCATCATATGAGTTGTGTAATAAACCATTATTATTATATTATTATTTGAAAGGTTGATTAAATCCTACCGAGCGTACAGCCGGTGTCGTCAGTGCCCATCTAGAGACCCTCAAAAAAGGTCCTCACGTCCCCATATATATATTGTATTATTAGTACATTGTTATACTATACTATATTGTTACAAACCATTATGAATTGGCTTAGCAGTCGTAATTTCTAAGAGTCGATAAACATTTTTAGACTGTTTTGATTTCACTTTGAAATATTTATAAAAAAACAATTTCTAAATAGAGTTTAAAATACTAAACAGAAACGTTACGTAATTTATTATCAAACGCTTCGTAAACAGACGATATTGGGATATACAGTAATTAAATTTGAAATTTCGGCGTATAGTAATTGTATGTTGTAATAATTAAACTGTTATTAGTCCAAAAAGGTTGATTAAACCTGCATGGTGTATTGTTCCGGTGATGCTTGATGTATAATATATTTCCAGGCACTTTATTATTTATGGTTGAGTATTTTTGAAGAATGGAGATCTATCAAGGATTTAATTGTATAATGTATATCGTAACATTTTTATACACTTGTATACGTATACCACAAACTAGTGACTTCTATTCTGATGATATTTTGTCATATGGTGTCTGTTATAGTTTGTTCATACTGTTATATCTATAAATAGTATGTATAATTTATGATAGTATTAATTAGAAAACTTAACGAAAGAGATTTATTTCATTTAACTGTTCATTCATAATCCACAGCTTTTAAAAACTAGAGCATATTTTTAGATTTAAATTAAGCATAGCCAAAACGGAATACATAATTTATACGATGAAGATTAAGGATTAATAATTGGACTTTAAAGGTGTGTGGGGGTAAGTACGTGTGTGTGTGTTATTAGATGATAAAAATATATTCAAATCGCTTATTTCTTTCGGTAATATTTGCGTTTGGTGATATTATAGATTAACTCAAGATTGGTGTTCTCTTTATTATAAAAATGTGTAATATTATTTTGAGCATAGATTGACGAAAATAGAGATTTACAATTTTACACTTGTTATACTCTTATTAGCGTTTACACTCATACATACATTTTAGGTTATATAGGCCGTATTTTTTTGTCAAATTGTGACTTTTTTTAAATAATCACCTATGCAACTCGGGGACAATGAAGCAATGTAATGGTGATTTCTAAAATCGGTTCAGTAGTTTTTGAATTTACTACAAACATTCAAATATTTCCTTTTTATAATACCTAGGTAACACTGAAAATGTTTAGAAAATGAAAAATGGCTTAATGTAGAAAGTTGCCATAACTTTATTGTTTTTCGAAGTAATCTCCGGTCCTCTCTACACATCGTCGCATTCGATGGAACCACTGAAAAAAGCAATGGGCCCATTCTTCCTTATGGGTCTCTTCTATGGTATTTTCGTACACTTTCACGTGCGAGTGCGCTGAAGCATTGTCGTGGTGAAAGAGGATCCTGCTTCGAGAGCGCTGCTGTCAAAAAAATCATTGACCGAAAATTTTCTCGCGTTAGGTTCATTTTCACGTGTAACAAGAGACAAATTAATGCAATATACTACATTTGGTTACCAAAGAGTTCTAAAATTGAAATTCAATTTTTTTTTATTTATCAATGTTTCTAACTGGCCAGTTCTTAACATTTTCAGTGTTACCCACGTATTAATATACATGTATATTCATATCATCCATACGGAACTGTCGTTTGAGTTTCAGCTCACGTTTGGTCGGTTTTTAAAAGAATTTTGAGAGCCGTTATTTTTATATCCGCAAGTGTGCAGATGCTTAGGTAATAAAAGGAAACACTATAATGTTTTAAGTTTTTACGAGCGTGATGAGGTGAAGGGAAATTCGAGGCTTTTATTATTGATGTAAAGTGAAATAAGCACCTTTGAATTTTTAATACAGCCTAGTAGAAAATGCGTATCTAGAACGTATTTCGCATAAATAAATATTGAAAAATAACGGCATTCAGTTTTGTCTGTACGATTTTACATAATAGTGAAGAAGTGATGTGGAATAAGAGCAAATATAATCTTGACTTAGCGCTTAGTCTGACTCCCGTACCTCCAAAATGTATTGGATTTTGACGGAGGAGTCTCCTATAGTCATAGTTCGCGCTTAAGTTTCGTTTCTGAATTACCACTTAGTGCCTAATTGTTATTAACGTCATCTATCGCTTCAAAGTTGGTATTTATACCATTCTGCTGGGTCTTTAAAATGTGTCTTACGTAAAAAGTAACTTCATTTTACGAGGTTATTTATTTGATAGCAAATATAAAATTTTGTACAATTAAGCCTATAAAAATATAAAGCATAATTGTCATGCGAAAAACATCAAATATAAGTACATACTTTCATTTGCTTAATTTCCTTTCCAAATTTTGCAGAATTAAAATGCCGAACGACATGACGACATGCGAACGACGTGGGAGGCCCCACAAAGCAATTAGGTAGGTTCATATTGTACCTACCCACGTTGTTATTACAAATATCATATAAAAAAAATAGGTCAATATTATTTACTTCTTTTATTGGTCTTGTATTATCAAGAGAGAATAGTCTAAATACCCAGCCAATTTTAGAAGGCTTGCATTATTGGAAAGAATTCATCTTATAAGTGACATCGAATATATTTGACATTAAATGTACGTACTGGCGTTATTAAAAAACCTAATAGCAAATATGAACATACGACATAAAGACAAAGCTTTATACGTACGTTCTTTTATTTCAGTGTCATTACTGAGTATTTTTGTATTGTTAAAAATATTTAACAAAAGGAATGTTGTTTCTACCGACATATTACAGGTACTCTTTATAGTTATTTCTTCCTGTATCACTATTTCTACTCAGAGCGGCATGTTTCATATAAATATGCACACATCAAACTCAAATTACGTGTTTGTCACTTGCACTGTGTGTTTGACGTAATTTCTAGCGACCTCTTCTATCCCTCAGTTGAAAACTGTTTAATCAAAATATCAAACATTTATTGCCAGTTCTCAAGAACTGGCAAGTAACTCTCCTCTACTCTTCTTGATCGCCTGCAGTATTGATAATGATTATAGGGTCCAACCGTGATTATGAATTCTCTTTTTTCGAACTTTTATTATAACTTAACTTAGATCTTTCTTGAGAAAGAAACACATTCTTGTTAAACATGTATTGATATATGAATGCTAAAACAAAATACAATTTAATAATATAGTATAGTATAATGCCACTTTAAGCCATTCTGGATTTCAGCTGCAGCATGTTCTTCGTCACTGTATTGATCCAGCGGTAGGTCAACCTACTGGTCTCCGAACGCAGGCTGGGAGCTCTGGAAGGTTACCGTTTCAGAGGCCAGCACTATTTGGGTTGCACAGCAATCACTCCGCTGAGTGAGGATTTAAATTTTAAAATATTCAACGTCAATAAAAAAATATAGACACTATTTACAGAACCTTCAAACAGGGGCGTAGCACGGACGAAAAGAAACACTCCGCCATTTTTTGAATCGTTTTTAGTTTTTCAAATTGCTTGTAAAGTGTTAGAGCTTTTACACCATGCTCTGTATGACATAATTATTAAAATAAAAAAAAATATAATTTAAATATTTTAGGCAGTAGGCATGGCATAAAAGTGAGAACAGTATCCGAACATATCTACATAGATACATTATAACCGATTGTGATTTTGTTTGAATAAAAAACATACATAATATTAGCACTATAGTAGGTACATACAGCTTAGGAACGAGCTAAAGAGCCTCTTAGATTACGTCGGGATTTCACTCCACATTCAATATGGCTTAAGGGATTTCACAGCACCCTAACGGCGAATTAACAAACATTGACTTACGATTACGAATAATTATAAGGAAGCTATAAGTTTCTAATGTATTTATAAGCAATTAACATTTGCTCGTAGCGTGAAAACATCACGAGTAAACCGGTTCTGTGTCAAGAATTATCACAAAAACGTATTGAATTTGACATAGTTAGCTAAGCGACTTTGAACCTAAAATCACAGTGTGAGGAACTAATGCTGTCCGGAAAATTTTGCCTGCTTAATGGCCTGACTATATAAGAAAATTTTCCTAGTGGCTTCAGCGTGCTGAGGTCGTAGGTTCGATCCCCGGCTTTGCACCAATGGACTTTTTTTCTATGTGCGCATTTAACATTTGCTAGAACGGTGAATGAAAACATCATGAGGAAACCGGACATGACTTAGACCCAAATAGTCCACATCGTGTGTCAGGCACTGGAGGCTGATCACATACTTGCCTATTAGATTTAAAAATGATCAGATACAGAAATCCGAGGCCAAGACCTAAACAGGTTGTAGCGCCAGTAATTTATTTATTTATCTAATATATAAAATTCTCGTGTCACAGTTTGCGTTGCCATACTCCTCCGAAATGGCTTGACCGATTCTCATGAAATTTTGTGTGCTTATTGTGTATGTCTGAGAATCGGACAACATCTATTTTTTATCCCCCTAAATGTTAAGGGTAGTCCACCCCTAAATATTTTTTTTTTATTTTTAGATATTTTTTTCTGTTTTTATGATTCAGCATTAAAAAATACATACAAACCCCTAACTTTCACCCCTCTACGATCAACCCCTATTTTTTTATTATAAATGATATATATGGCAAAACGACGTTTGCCCGGTCAGCTAGTTTTTATATGAGAAAATTATCAAAGAAGATACAATCATAGGCCAGACTCATAATGTGTGGCAGTGCCTCTGTATTATAATTATCTAGTTATGCTCAGACCTTTTTGGTGGCCGTAACAAATAGCGTCAAAACTTTAACTTTTAAGCTTCTATATAATTAGTACGAACTAATAAACATAATCCCCTTTGCGTAATGTTTTAATTTTGGTTAAATTTTTGTTTCTACATATTTTTATTTATTACTAGCTGATCCGGCAAACGTCGTTTTGCCATGTACTCGTATATCATTTATAATAAAAAATAGGGGTTGGTGATAGAAGGGCATAAACTTAGGGTTGTATGTATTTTTGAATATCGTATCATATAAAAAAAAAAAAAAAATTTTGTCAAAAAAATGAAAAAAAAAATTGAGGGGTGGACCACCCTTATTATTTAGGGGTGTGAAAAATAGATGTTAGCCGATTCTCAGACCTACCCAATATGCTTACCAAATTTCAGAGGAATCGGTCAAGCCGTTTCGGAGGAGTATGCAGACTAACATTGTGACACGAGAATTTTATATATAAGATTATCGTTATTTTATCTTTAGATTTTACTTTATTTTATTTTAGTTATAGTAACGTGTTATTTTTTTTTTGTTAATAATTTTTGCATTACTTGTACTCTACCCTCTGTAGGTGTTTCTTTCTCATTGTTCCACATTAGGGTTGCCTGGAAGATATCGCTTGCTAGCGATAAGGCCGCCCGTTGCCTTATAACTTTTGTAACCTGTTTTTTTATTTTGTTATGTGTATGCTTTTGATTAAGGTAATAAAGTATAAATAAATATAATTGTTATGTATAACAGTTACCTATATCTAATGACAGGAAAGATATTTTTTCATATTTAAGAAAATATTATTCACCATTAAAACTCCGTCCAGCTTTTCCTTCCCGTAACAGCTGATTGAATAAATATTCCAAAGAAATATTGACATAATAACGTCTTTTGAGGGAAGCTGCAGGCGAAATTCTGCGCAAAATCTTTTCAACAATATACTATATTCAAGCGTATATTAAAATGCTGGAAATACACATTTTGTTGGAGTAGATTCAAGCGTTTTAATTAAAATCGACTCCACATGTTTGCAAAGTCAGTGTTTGTATAATATGAATATTAGGACTTGCCAACTCCAGTCGTGATCGTATAACGATACTTTAAATAATATATACAGAAGGAAATTGTTCCGTTTCACTCTTAATTGTAATGTTTCTTAGGCATATGTTTGGTAGTTTAGTGTTTACTCTAGTTAAAACAATAAGGTTATATTTTAAAACGATTAAAAACAGAGAATTTAACTCTTTGTTTTTTCTACAATTACTCAGACGTCTTAAATGCAACTCTTCTCCGAGATAAATCTACGATTTAAACCACGCGATCGCCAGGGCCATGCGTTTAATTGTTAAGTAAATTATATAGGGTCTTTTAAATATTAATCTAACATTTTCTTTTTTAATATAATAGGAGGCAAACGGGCAGGTCACTCACACTGCCACAAGGATCGCAAGTGCGTTGCCGGCCTTTCAAGAATTGGTACGCTCTTTTCTTGAAGGACCCTAAGTCGAATTGGTTCGGAAATACTTCACTGAGCAGCTGGTTCCACATAGTGGTGGTGCGCGGCAAAAACTGCCTTAGAGAACGCTCAGTTGTGGAACGACGGACGTTAAGGTTAAGTTAACATATTCATATTTTATTAATTTTTGCATAACATTACATATAGCTTTAATACAGATATCGAATAAAAACAATAAAAATCCTAACCTATATGATTACTAGTATTTGTACACAGCATTGAAATACTTCCCATTTCAATATAGTTATATAAAAATACAAATTTAAACTAAACGTTAACCAGAGCAGAATTTAAATACAACAATGTACATTGATTGTGCTTGAAATAAGGATAATTGCGATCATTGTGCGAGTTTGCGGTCGTGTAGGCACGGTACCCAAACCATTAACGGAAAATTTCATTCTAATTTCCCCTTAGGAAAAAAGCAAACAACGTAATAGCCGGCTATTAGACATCTTTTTGTTTCGGCTGCTTAGTGACTAGCGAGATTTTCCCTTGGGGTCGTTTCTTTCTATCCCTTAGAAGTTTCTTTTCGTAATTGTAAACGGAGTAAAAGGGCAGCGGCATGACGGTTGACGAGACAGGCAGGAGGTCTGAAACAATATTCAAACGGAATATATTTTTAAGATACATTTTGTATAATTATATTTTTTTCGCAAAAAATACATACATTATCCTTACAGTACTAAGCCAATACGATAATGTCGAAAAATATATAATTTTAAATATATAATACAGTGCAAACTCTTTATAACGAATTTTAAGGGACCGAGTATTTTTATTCGTTATAGAGATGTTTCGTTATAGGAAGGGAAGAATTAATGTATGGGTATTGGGTTAAACCAAATAAACGTATATAATATTACTTAACGTTATAAAGAGGTTTTCGTTATAACGAATAATTTACACTATATGCACAATATCGCTATTGTGAACATATAAAGTTGTCGATAGTGTCGAAATCTTTGTTAACGGGGATCTGTGCAACAACCTTGGTCATCACCGTCGCACATATCACCTAGGTACAAAGAAACCGAGTTCTTGGAGATCACTTGGGTTGCTCACCACCCCCACAAGGGCATAAGTATATAGTAGGTCAAATAATAAGATGTTGATTATGTTCTTGGCGTCAAATGTAATCTTGCATACAAATAGATGGCAACACCGCGTTTTAAAAAGAACTTAATACATAACAGAATATTAAATTCTCAAGCATTTGAATCGGTGAAGCAATGAATATTTATTTATATGTGTGCTATTAACGCTTGCTCCTACGACACTGAAATCATTGTGAAATACTTCTGCTTAGGACCAGGAATCGATGGCTTGTGGAACATTGGGAAATGAGAGGCAAAAAGCAACCAAAGCGTTGTTGAGCCACTAGATTGTTATCATACAATATGTAGGTTTATTGGTTGCTATAATGAGAACAGATAATAAAAGTATTACGTCGAGTTTAAAATTGAATCAAAACACAATAAAACGGGGTTTGCAAAGTTAATAGAATATTGTTATTTTTAAAGTTTCGCGCGCTCGCTAAGCTTTTACTGCGCAACTTGGCACATCATTACCTCCTAACGGCTCTGTTTATTTGTTTTTGCTTCGTGCATAGTTTATACACACATATACGTATATTACAATTCCTTCAAAAATTACTAGAATGCACTAAAGAGATTTGGCAACTACTTAAGTTTAAATGATTAATTAAATCAAAACTACAATATGTACGATGTGTATTTTGTATATTAATATAACAAGTATTCAGATAATAAATATTAAGAGTAAGTAGTACAAAACAATTAGAGTTATAGAGTTAGTTTAACTATTCAGTAAAAATAACGTTACCATCATGAATGTAATATTCACTTGGTCAGGGAATTAAACAAATGTAATATAAGTTTTGAGATCGCTCAGTTTTTTTAGTATCAAATTGTTAGACGCGTGATAACATTGGAAAGCTATCGAACCTAAAACATACTTTGCACAGAAACAATACAAAACCAGTGATAAGAACATGAAAGTTTAGACATTTAAGATGATCCTTATCACCTATATATAAATAATTAATATTATATTTCAAAAATTTCTTTGAAATATTTTGTTGCAGTGCACGCGTATATTTTTATGAAGTTCGAGCATTTGACCATGGCCCGTTCGTACAAGGTTGGCTTACAAGTTGCACTCACCGCGATTGTGTCGCGAATTAAGGCTCTATGCAGACGACGAATGAATAAATATATAAAAAAAAATATTTAAATTATCGCAAAAATGTATAAATACGAATATATAAAAAGTTTGGGCAACATTCACTTATTTGTGTTATTTTTACAACGAAGTTTATATATATATGTGTGTCAGGGAATGCTCAGATTAGCAGGAAATGTTCTGATCGAGTCAACTGACGGTTGATTGTATTGTTGCTTTGGTTAATAATTGGGATTCCATCTATTACTTTGAAGAGTCATAATGTATTTTTAATAGATTTGTTTTGTTTTATACTTTAATCATTACTTAACGAATAACGTACGAATATTGTTACGACCAATCAAAGCAGAGCGAATGCCCCGAGTGGGGGCCCCTTCTTGACTTTGGATAGTGCGTTCAGGGAACGCAAGACTGAAGACAGTACTGATTGAGTATTCAGTGGAGTATTGTGGTGATGGCGCCCACTAAACCCGTTAATGACGATGTCCATATCGATGAATATATATATATATATATATAATGGTATCAATCGCTTATACGAGTACTGGGAATAAATAAGGCGCAACTGCGTTTCTCTGTGAATACAAAAGAAACAACATTTAAAGCCTATATAGGCTTTTTTAGAATATTCTATGTTTTATAAAATAAAATGAAAAAATTAAAACATCTTACATCTAAACATCTGTCAAGTCACAAATTAAACATCGTCGATCAGACGGCAAAGAAGAAAAATAAAATATAAAAAGAGCTTGTATAGGAAAATATGTTTTCCTTACATATATATATATATATATATATATTGTGTGTAAATAATAGAATTACAATGACAAAAAAAAATTGTAACGAATAACCTCAAAATTTTTTTCACCATTACAATATGTATCCATATAATTTTCGAAATATTTAATAAAATATCTAGTCGTTTGAAGCCAGGCATATGTCTTTTCATATAAAATAACTATAATGCCTTCCTGTCCCGATTTGTTTTTGCGTTTTGGACTAAATTTCGAGCTCAATCATCGATCATCGTAAGCTTTTGTGTGAATATTTACCCCATATGATGAATTTCTATTTTTAGTATAAACGAAATGTTTGGAAATTGTTAGGTTTTTAGACCGGTTCTGTTAATGTACTGATTAGGCAAGAAACTCATTAACTTTTTTAATGCTGTTAATTTTAACAATGTAATTTAAGATGTTTCTAAAAGGTTTTTGCTTCTTACCAATATGGCGTGTACATAATTAATTCACAACGCCTTGCGAAGCCTCAATTAATTTGTTTATAGTCTGACTCATATTTTGGCAGGTAAAATTAGAGTAGTATAAAGTATTTTTTAAAATAACTTCTATTAAAAAAACATTTGTGTTTTTGACAAAGCCCTTCTTAGATAGATGTACTTGCTTTAGAAATTTGTGAAACAATAGAACGAAGATATGTGAATGTGAATGAGGAATCGACGACCTTACCTATGTTTTTGTTTGGTAAATTATTTAAGTAGGTATCTAATATTCCGAATAACACTTTTGTCGTGATACCCAAGAAGCTTTTATAGAGTATAAATTTGTTCTATCCGAAATCAAACCTTTAACACACCTTTATAATGCTATGTGGACTTACTTAAGATAGAACAATCTTTTAATTTCAATAGCCCTAAATAAAAGTCTGGTTTAAGAATGTTTATTTGGTAAAATCAGGATGTCCAAATAAGTATAACGAACCGGTTTCAAGGCGAACAGATATACTGTTAAAATTTATTTAAATTGATATTGCTTTTTGTTTTACATATGGTTTTTCAACTTTGTACATTGATTTAATTGATTGATAAATATATAAACATCATAAAAATTAAAATTAATTCGTTTTCATTCCAAAGAAATCATAACTAAATATTATACAGATTCAATATGAATTTTCGATACTATTTCCATAATATAGCGTTTTATATTGACAAACATGTATTTCAAAAATAAAAATAATCTTAATGAACTTTGTTTTAGTCTCAAATAAGCCTTAATTGGTTAAATAGTATTTTTGTTACGTTGTCATTGCGTAAACTATGTTCAATTAAGCATTTTGTTGTAAAATCATCAGTTATTAATAAAACAAGAAAGAGTTACTATTATATAATATAGTTATACGTGAAGTTCTTTACATAAAACTAACCTATTTTCGAAGATTCCTAGCAATTTTTACAAAGTATCATAAATACAGCAATGTATGAAGAAATAGTGATATGCAATACTGAGAAACGTTTAGAAAGGTCGCATCTTGTTAGTATGAAATTGCATATAATATGGTTTGTGTCGCAATTGTATTTGTGTATAATATTCTTTATTATGCCATGTGTTTAACAATATATTGGCGGATTATTAAAATATTTAGCAAAAACATATAGTTAGATTACTCAGAAATAATCCAGTACCAATGGTGAAAGACTTTTTAAAATCGGTAGTATAGATGTGGACTAAATAATGGCTGATACTACTATGTATTTTTTTAATTAATAATCTAACAAGGTTCAAATATCTTCGATTACTCTATGCTTTGTTTAGTCGAAACCATCGTTATTATCAAGTATAAAAATAAAATAAATAAATAAATCAGTGGCGCTACAACCTCGTTAGGTCTGGAATCTGTTTCATGATCATGTTTAAATCTAATAAGCAAGTAGGTGATCATCCTCCAGTGCCGGACACACGCCGTCGACTGTTTGGGTCTAAGACATGTCGGTTTCCTCACGATGGTTTCCTTCACTGTTCGAGCAAATGTTAAATGCGCACATAGAAAGAAAGTCCATTGGTGCACAGCCGGGGATCGAACCTACGACCTCAGGGATGAGAGTCGCATGCTGAAGCCACTAGGCCGACACTGCACTTTTATCTAGTATAGTTTATATTATAATTCCCTTTTTAATAGAAATATAAGTGACATCAAAATGTATTATATATATAATATTATTTTCTATCCTTTAATCTTATTTTTCGAGAGGTCGCGAATTCATTGGGAGCCCTTTGGCAGAGGAGTTAGTTTAGTATTTTTCAGTTAAATTAAAGACTGCATTAATAATCAAAATCCTACAATTTATTCACTTGAATATAATACTGTTTGCGTGTATTACACACCTTAAATCGTGATAACAGGTGTAAAGTTCGCTTGCAAGGCTACACGGATTCCCTTTTACTTTAATCTTGGCTTGTTACCAGAAGGGGGGAATTATTTCTTAATATATTCATAATATTTCATGCTCTCAAACTCAATTAGTATGGTGACAAGAATATCTGCACAAAAGAGTAACTAATACAAAAACTCTTCAGCTATTAGATAAGTATACAAGGTAGAAGGTGGGTAGATGAAGTTGGGATGACGGTGAGCTGGAGGGCTGGAGACAACAAAAAATAAAAGGAGTTCCTTGGAGGAACATTTTTGGGGGGTTCATCAATATCTAGAATTTTATTTTATTACTGTTATGTCGTGTGTATATTGATTCTTTTATATAATTAAAAATAAATTATTATTATTATTATAGAAGATATTTAATAAGTTTCGTTGGTCATACCTGTAATTAGCTCTTAATAGGCTCTTATGAAAGGAATGTGTCTGCAATTATGGGGCGATTGGGCGATAGATTACACAGGATGATCGTGGTATATAGAAACAATTGTTGTTTATTTTCATATGTAAAAATAAGCTCCTTACAAAATCCTCCTACACACACACAAGGTAGTGTCATTAAAATTATTTTTCACGCTGCATATTGCAAAATAATAATTTCTGCCTCAGTATACGTTACATGCAAACCTTATCTAAACATGCAATGCAGCAATAAATGTTATTAATAAAACAAATATTCCGGCCGCAAATTAAATAAACCCCGAACCATAGTTCATTTTAATTATAATGGACGGTTAAGCAAACTCTAAATTAAATATACACAAATACTGTAAACGCGAAAATCGAATAAAATAAAACAAAATTCTCACCCGGTTTTAAAATATTATCGGGGTCGCGTCTGTACAACATCGCTAAGCTCCATGCGAAAAAATTACCAAATAACACAAAAAACAAATAAAAATTCATCCTTCAAATGGCACGTATATACCAGGATCACAGAACACGACAGGAGGTGATATTTCAACCTGTATTTATTTGACACCCTTCCGTGTCGCGGCGTGCGCTCTACTCGAATAGACTCGAATAAAGTATCGAATGTGTCGGTGACATTCTCGATACGGCCTGCCGGCATTGCGAGATCGAAAATCTAATATGAATACGCTTTTGGTAAATACGTTTTGGGTGCTGGCTGAGATCACGGCTCCGTAAATAATGCGAGGCATGTGCCTAATAAAATGGAGCTGCATTTCGTGTCGAGGTGAGAAAGCTCTCGACTCTTGGTATTCGGAGTTGCATAGCTGGCGAGTGTTGACTGCGAAAGCTGGGAATTGCTTCGATATTGAGTGAAGGTTTGCCGCAAGAAGTTTGCTATATATTGAATTGGCGAGACAGTCTTAGATATTGCGCTCTTAGTTTTACCTTTGATCTTTATTAAATAATTAAACTTTAGTAATGACAAATAGGTTGTGACAAAATTCATATCGCTAGTGCCCTCACTTAGTCAGTGGGACATGTTTAAAACAGTTTTTTGAGAAAATGTAGTTTATTTTTATAACTCATCAAACACAAGTCTTATAAGACATTAAGTTTTTGTAAATGTGTGTGTGTACGCATTTATTTAAGCGTGTAGCTAAGAGTTGTTATAAGCGCTGTCTGTGTTAGTTTTTGGCAAAGTCAAACTCAAATAATTTATTGGAACGAAGTTCCTTACTGCAGGCTTGGAGGAGATAGGGATTTTGCTGCGTGACCGAACTGAAAAAAATGTGTAGTAAAACCGTAAGAAAAAGTCCGTGGAATAAAACCGTTAAATGAGACGTGCGCAGGCGCGACAGTCGTATACACAAGCGAGTAGTGTATAATACCTTTCTCTTTCTCCCTCTTTCTTATATGTGTGTGTGTGTGGGTGTGTGTAAATTGTGTCGATTCTACATTAGCCGAAGGAACTTTGTTCCTACCTGGTGTCCCACGACACCACATCTTTTTTCAATTAGACCACCTAAAATGGCACTTTTGAACGTCAAAAAAAATACAAAGAAGATTCTAGTTGCCCCTTCCAAAAGGTAGTTTCGTGTGGAGAAGAGTGGGCAAGAAACTCCACACTTACTCTTTTAAAATAGGTTTACATTAGTAAAATAATTATATGTAAAGACACTCAATTCTACTAGCGTAAGTTTTATGTTATTTATGAGTTCGTATCTGGATAGTTTCACCATCTCAGAATCCATAGATTGGGAAATTTTATTATAAAGGAAGGGGCACCTAAATGCAATGATGTCTTGGAAAACACAGCCCTTCGTTTTGGCGTCGGGAATACAAAACGTCTGTTATTAGATGTGTCCGGATTTGTTAGTCCATTCAGTTTGTTATATCTTAAACAGATCGCTAAGATGTATAGCTTTCTTACTGAATACGCTATTGTTTCTAGATGGAGTTTGAATATGTATCTAAACGGACTGCGAAAGGCAATTTTTGGGATTGCACTTTCCAACTTAATCAGTGAAGATTCAGCCGTTCCTCACCACGCAGGTAGACAGTTTGTAAGAATGGACTGAACTTATTATATTATAGTTATTTGAATGTATAAGTGGACGTACATGAAGTAATCCTGCTTGGACAATAGATACAAATTAGTAAAATTAAAGTAATGTTTTACTCGACAGTCTACGTATAAACTAATTAATATTAATATTAAAGATAATATTCTCAAGCTAATAAGTAAGACATAATTAATTAGTTGCATTACACACAAGGTCTCGATCAATAGGAGCCATTCAAAGTGTAAATTAGTTCGGCGATAGTTGGGAGCCGTGGCAAGACAAGCGATGCACTCAATTTGTGGAATATGCAGATTAAGTTGCTTAAATTCAGAGAGTTTTCTAATAGTACGCATATCGATGTAGTGGTTTTCTAAGTATCTATGGTTCTCAAAAACAATAGATTATTTGGCTATTGTTCTAATCGTCTACTGTTTTTGGTGTTAGGAAGGAGCTTAGTGCTTCAATTTAGCAAAAGATACAATGCGGGTCGAGTTAGTCGAGAATGTAGAAGGACTTGTCCAAAAATCGATGATGAATTATAATAGAAAAAGTGGCGCGAGAGCGATACGGGGTTCAATCTCAGATTTCTGTTACCATTTTTCTTGAGACGTAGGTTCCAAGACATTTTGATTTTTTCTCAACTGTATGAGCGATAAAAAGAAAAGGTCTCTCTTCAGTCGGCAGCTCATGTTTGAGCGTCGTGGTCAGCAAGGAAGCATCTAGAGCGGACAATCTGCTTCCACCGGTTTGTCCAGCGCCTCTCTTATGACAGTGTATAGTTTGAGAACGATGAGTCTTTCACTTGGTAGGTACATCTGGTTGCTAGGCAGCCATGTAATTTTATGCTTTCTGTGTTACCACGATCAGTTTCTCCAAGTTCTCACCTCTGCGCATTGTATGGCCGAAATAAGATCTCTGATGGTAGACAGGCGAGTCCGTATGTGGTGTTGTATAAGGATCGGTGTTCGGTGGTCGCTTCGAGAAAAGGTAACAAAGAAAAATGCACTGCCAGACTAAAAGTCGCAAGCTCAAACCACGAGGTCTGTGCCACGTTCTGCATATGTAAAAAATATAATAAACACTATGTATATGTATATAAGACTTGTATGAATTTCGTGCACGAAAACAATTCGTAGTAATTGAAAACGTTTTCGTTTCAATACTTCCCTTACATTTATAGTTTAAACAAACAAAAAGTTTAAGAATAATCAGGCAACAGTTTACAATGCAATTTACTTCTTAGAAATCAGTTGAACTATTTCTTGGAAACACGCGAACCAAATGGATTAAGGTTAACGTCGAATATTTGAAACGGGAAAATCTTACGTTCATCAACGAGCTGCTGGCTTTTCTTTTAAACCAAAGAAAAACACACCGTCTGTAAATTTTGATATAATTTGTTTAATGAGTCATGTGTTGTTTTAACAAAAGAATTAATCTTTTTACGGTCCTTACAGTTTTGTATTAAAAATAAAATGTCCAAAAATGGTGTTTATAATGCCGGTGTCTTGTTATTAACTAAAGCGATAAACGATAAACAAATTTTATTTAATTGACATTTTGCGAGTCGATTTATCAAATATATATTATTAATAATATATATATATAAATAATTTTTGAAATTAATCAACTTTGTTAATTAATCAGTAGATTTAATATTATATAAAACACAATCTAGGACCGTTTCGCTTATGTTTCACTAAAAATCAAGGGTTCAATGGAATTTAACAACTTTTATGGTTTCAGATTTAATTAACTAAATCGGTCATGATTAAATTATAGTTCTATTAGAAGGGAAGTATCAAATACTATTTCGAGTATTATTCTTTTCATTTTGTAATTTATATATTATAATAACTTAGCAATAATAATACTTACTAATCCAGTAGCGCTACAATCCTATATTTTCCTTATATACAAGTAGGCGATCATAGTACTGTACCTGATGTCGTAGATTTTTTAGTTTTTAAGACATACTGGTTTCTTCTCGATGTTTGTTCCCACCGTAGGATTCAGAATGGAATATTAATTAGTTCCCAGCCGAGATTCGAGGGTCGCACTTCTCAACCCTGATTAGGCCCCTAGGACAACATGCTATTATAATAACTCTAAACAGAAACCTTAAAAAAATATACAATAATAAATGTACACTCATCTCCAAACCTATTAAATTATTTTACTATACTCTAATTCAAGTCGAACATAAAATAAATTTTTACTGTCAACTTGTAATATAAATTTGTGATTGCTTTATTAATAAATAAATAACTAACCTTAACATATAATAACTAAAATATATTATTAAAAGGAGTAACCCTTTAGGCAAGGTTCCGAAGATACTGGCAGCGTTCCCCCTTTGAATAGCTAGACTAATTCTTTGTCCGAGGTAGCTGCCAGATCTTCTGTAACCATTTTGATATTTCTTTAAAAAGCCTTAAAGCGCTTGGACCCCACGGACCAAGGGTCTCGACACCGAATGGGACAAAATCATATTCTGAGCCTAGACCCCTGTATTTGCATGCTTTAGCTTTTTCAGCCGCTTCACAAGCTGCACCAGCTCTGTTGTTGGCTCCATGTAGATGGGATGGGGCCAGCGTGTCGTAAGAGGTTGCATCCCATACCAGTACCCGGCCCATCTTCCATAGAATCAAACTCATACCGTCCGGTCTTTTGCCATCGTCTCTTGCAATACTACTCGGCTCAAAAAATAAATAAACAAATAAATTTGTTGTAAAAAAATGTAAAATAGTTATGTTAGCTGGAAACCCTAACACAAGGATTTTTACCTATAAGGGTCCCCGAATATAACAATACACAAATAAGAAGCTCGCCTTTAATTAAATTAGGACATAAATTCTTTTAATTGTCATATCACAATCAATAAACAGAAAACTGAAAAATAATTTGCAGTCGTCAAAATAATTTATTTATTTTATTTATTTATTTATGCACCAACAAAGTAAACACTAATACAAGCAATGTAACACAAACACAAACACAAGCCAAGTGCTACCCCAATTATAGGCGCATACAACATTCTAAAGTTTTATAAACACATTAAAAGAAGAAAAAATAAAGTTAAGATAAAATAAAATAAAATAAAAACATTACAAAATTAATTGAATTAATTGAATAACCCCATAGTCTTAATGAGTAATCAGCTGAGCCGCTAACTTTTTGAAAATTGATGGGGAGTTTGAAAACAGATCTATTTGGGGGAATTCACGACCCCCCCATTGCGATCCAATACCACCATCAATTTCAACGCTATGAATTAAATTATAACTCCTTAAAGATCTATTTAATGGAGCATTCTGACCCAGATTTGATTTTGCAAACTTAATTCTGAAAGGAGGCTTTGCAAATCGTTGCAGCTTTTTAGGAACAGAAATGTTTACTCTGGACAAGATATCAGGGGTATCCAAAATTCCATTTATAAGTTTATACA
Organism: Pieris macdunnoughi; assembly: GCA_905332375.1. NCBI lineage: Eukaryota > Metazoa > Arthropoda > Insecta > Lepidoptera > Pieridae > Pieris > Pieris macdunnoughi. The sequence goes on along the minus strand of CAJOBZ010000017.1, from coordinate 2,653,122 downwards.
GAAACATGATATCAAGCAGCTCTCTACGATGACGAAGTGATTTAAGGTGAAAATGTAATAGACGATCGTTATAACTAGGAAGTTTCCTAGCCATGTTGCAACCATAGGATAGGTGCCATAAAAATCGCTTCTGTACATTCTCCAAGCGCTTGATATAGATACCGTAATGCGGATTCCACACAGGACTGCAATATTCGAGAATACTACGTACGAGACATGTGTAAATTGTAACATTAGTGCTGGGATTCCTAAATTCCTTACAATTACGCAGGACGAAGCCCAACATCCTAAAAGTCCTATTTGTAATATCATCAACATGCAAGTTAAAACGCAATTTACCATCCAGAATCACACCTAAATCCCGAGTATGGCTGACTTCCTTAAGAAATGCCTGATTAATATGATAGACTCTGGTTGGCGAGCGTTTTTTCCTGCTGAATCGAACAACATGACATTTTTCAGGATTCAAATTCATTCCGTTTAAACTACACCACATTATCAAATTGTCCAGATCATTTTGCAGTGACATTGCTTCCTCGGGTGAGTTCACAGTTCTATATAATTTTAAATCATCAGCGAACATCAAGAATTTAGACCCTTGAACGCAGCTTCCGATGTCGTTAATGAAAATATTAAAGAATAATGGACCTAAGTGTGACCCTTGAGGCACTCCAGATATGGCAGTGAATTCTTTGGATTTGTACCCACCAACTACAACTACTGACTGCCTATTTGACAGGTATGATCTGCACCAATTTAAAAATATGCCATCAATTCCAATAGAGGAGAGTTTGTGTATCAACATAACATGGCTCACCCTGTCGAAGGCCCTGCTGAAATCGGTGTATATTGCATCATATGATTGCCCACGATCAACCCCCTCAGCAAGATCCTCCACGAAGGAAACCAAATTAGTCGACGTGGAACGTGACTTAGCGAATCCATGCTGTTCAGGTGCGATAAAATGTTTGAAGTGACTCGATATTATTGGGCACAAAATAGATTCAAAAACCTTCGCGAAAGTTGGAAGTATAGATATAGGTCTATAATTTAATACCGCACTCGTGTCACCACTTTTGAACAATGGTATTACAAGAGCACTTTTCCAAACCGTTGGGAATATTCCAGAGTTAAGAGAGCTATTAATAATAATGCTGAGTGGTAGTGCTAGTTCACTAGCACATTTTATCGCAAAAATAGAAGGTATTCCATCGGAACCAGCACCTTTCGAAGGGTCCAGTCTTTTTAAAACTCTGAAAACTTGATCAGTAGTTACCGATATTGAAGTTAAACAATTGGTTGACGAACTAGACTGGCCACTGATCGATATGTTGTCCGAGTTGTATACCGACGAAAAATGTGATGCGAAAAGATTGCAAATGTCTGACCCCGACGAAGCTACTTCATCACCTAAAGACATCCGGGCAGGGTAAGAGCTTATCCTTCCTCTTTTTGCTTGATAAAGCTCCATATAAGTTTTGGATTCGTAGATAATGAAGTCTCTAAGCGTTTTAAATATAATCTATAGCTTAAGTTATGGAGTTTTGTACATCTATCCCGTAGCATTTTAAAAGTAATTAAATCTCGAGGATTTCCGTATTTGCGATATTTGGTGCGATATTTGAATTTTTCGTTGATTACCTTCACCAGTGCCGCGGAGAACCATATTGGATATTTACTAGAACGTGGTTTGGATTTTGGAACATGTTTAGAAATTATAACTCTAAGAATTTTATAGAACTGTGCTACCATATCGTCAACGCTAGCACAATAGGAAAGGTCACTGTGCCAAGGAATATTATTTAGATCACTTGTAATCTTTTCATAATCTGCTTTATGGAATCGAAACCTGGCTTCTTCATGGGAATTGAGTTTTTCTTTATGAAAAATATCAATACAAAATTCAATCGGAGGATGCAGAGGGTCAACACTTGAAAGAGGATCTTTGCTCTCACTTACATGAGAGATTACCATAGAGCTCATTATTAGATCTAGAATTCGGTTTTTGCTGTTAAGGCAATTATTAAATTGTGAAAGATTATTTAACGACATAAAGTCTATAACCATGTTATTTAACATACTATTTGTCGTTATTGGTATTAACGTGGAATTAAGTGTCCCGTTCCAACGTAGGCTACTCATGTTAAAATCACTAATCGAACTGACTGAGTATACAAGAAATAAACGTCTTAATTATGAATGTATTTCTTAGTAATAATCTTCACAATTAACATGGATATAAGATGACACATATTAAACAGTTATGCTTGTCTTACCTTATACAGGTTGTGAGGTGATGTCATATATTCACAGGTGACTCACTATGTGGGATGTTACTGTTTATTAAGAAAACTCTATTTCCGGGTACTTATAAAATGGTATATAAAATGTATAAGATGCTAATAACGCAATTGAAAGCAAGGACCCGCAGAATGTAGTATATGAGACTCTGAAAATAGGGGAGTGGTTAATGTTTTGATGGCACTTTATTAATAATATTTAAATGATTATATGAAAATAATCGTATGTAATCATTATAGTTTTACCCCGTTATTCATAAACTAATCTAATTGAACCGTTTTACTAAAGTGCTATCTATCTCTTTTTATCTCAGCGTTAACATATTTTGACAGAAGGAGACGAAAGTTTTTACTTTAGTTAAAAGAGCGCATTGAGAATTACATAGTTTTTATGAATAGGTGAGTGTCTAATCGAAAAAGTGTTAAAATAATTCTAAATATGAAAAAATGTGTAGTCACATTTTAAATTTAGAAAATAACAATTATTTATTTTGACAATTGCGGTTCTTAAAAAGGCCTATCTGCGCAAAGCTTTGATAAATTTGTATAATACATCCTACCCTAAATAAGAAATATTATGATCATTTAGAAATTACATGCAATCAACCTTATGGGCCCTCAAAGATATATATTTTATTTCCCCAGGGCTCAAAATCAGGACCTCAATGACGGATGAGTGACTCAGTGATCAATTAAGGTAATTGATATGTTTTTTAGTAAGGAATCTTTAAACTGGTAAACTTCAAACTATGTACAACTTTGTTGCGTTGGAAATCGAAGAGGCGAAAACATCGAATACCAAAATAACGATAATATATATATTTCTATAATACTTTAATACTGCGTGATTCTAATAGATTTGCCTATCCAGAAGACTATTGAAACAAAGATTGTTTTGAATTGGAATGCACAGGCTGACAACATCATCGCGACCCCAAGTTACCCCAACAGTGACTTTTTTTTTTTTTTATAGAACGGGGGCAAACGGGCAGGAGGCTCACCTGATGTTAAGTGATACCGCCGCCCATGGACACTCTCAATGCCAGAGGGCTCGCGAGTGCGTTGCCGGCCTTTTAAGAATTGGTACGCTCTTTTCTTGAAGGACCCTAAGTCGAATTGGTTCGGGAATACTTCAGTGGGCAGCTGGTTCCACATAGTGGTGGTGCGCGGCAAAAACTGCCTTGAAAAACGCTCAGTTGTGGAACGTCGGACGTCGAGGTGATACTGGTGGAATTTCGTATTCTGCCTCGACGTCCGATGATGAAACTCAGCTGCAGGTATTAATCCGAACAACTCCTCTGAACACTCTCCATGGTAAATGCGGTAGAAGATGCAGAGTGACCCCACATCTCTACGCAACGCCAAAGGATCAAGCCGCTCGGAGAGGGATTGGTCGTCGACGATTCGAACCGCTCTGCGTTGTATACGGTCAAGTGGAAGGAGCTGGTACTGGGGAGCCCCCGCCCAGAGGTGAGAGCAGTACTCCATGTGGGGCCGAATTTGCGCTTTATATAGTTGCATGCGGTGGCCCGGAGTGAAGTACCGTCTCGCCTTGCTGAGCACACCAAGCTTTTTGGAGGCTAATTTAGCCTTTCCCTCCAAGTGACCGCGAAACTGAACGTCGCTCGATATGTCAACGCCAAGTATTCCAATGCTGGCTGTGGCTTTAAGAAGAGTGTTTTCGAAAAGAGGAGTAGCGACAAAGGGTGTTTTTTAGCGGAAAACGCGCAAACTTGTGTCTTCTTGGGGTTAAATTGGACTAGGTTTTGTCTGCCCCAATCTGAGACTCCACGTAGTAGAGTTTCGACTTCAGACACAAGTTTGTTCCGGTACTCATCAACAACTGCCCGAGAAATACCGGCCCGGCCAGTGTAAAAAGTATCCCCAGTGCTGTCATCCGCATAGCAATGAATGTTGCTAAGTTTCAACATATCATTGATATGCAGAAGAAATAGGGTCGGGGATAGAACACAGCCTTGTGGGACCCCAGCGTTTACGGGTTTTAGGTCGGAACATGCTCCGTCGATGACGACCTTGATGCTCCGATCGGCCAGAAAACTGGAGATCCAATCGCGTAATTTCTCGGGAAGCCCATAGGCTGGAAGCTTCGAGAGCAGTGCTCTGTGCCACACCCGATCGAAGGCTTTCGCTATGTCCAAACTAACCGCTAGCGCCTCCCCCTTGGACTCAATTGCCTCTGCCCATCTATGTGTAAGGTATACAAGAAGGTCACCAGCCGAACGACCACGACGAAAGCCGTACTGATAATCGCTAATCAGCTGGTGGCCCTCTAGATACCTCAAGAGCTGGCAATTAACAATGGATTCCATTATTTTGGAGAACAAGGAGGTTATAGCTATTGGGCGATAGTTGGACGGATCAGAGCGATCGCCTTTTTAGGGATCGGATGTATCAAAGCGGTCTTCCAGCACTTCGGGACAGTGCCGAGCGAGTACAGGTACCGGAAAAGGCGCGTTAAGACCGGAGCCAACTCAGGAGCACAAGTACGCAGCACAATTGGGGGGATACCATCCGGCCCGCTCGACTTATGAATGTCCAAGGAAGATAGTGCTTTGCGGACAGCACGTTGCCGGAATGTGATTTCCGGCATCGATGAATCACACCGCGAAATGGTCGGTGGTGATCTCCCTCGGTCATCCAAAGTCGAGTTGGACGCGAAGAGACAGCCCAAAAGGTCAGCCTTCTCCTTCGCAGTGTGGGCCAGAGAGTCATCTTCCCTGTGCAGTGGCGGAATGGCGGGCTGACAAAAATTCCCTTGGACAGCTTTGGCGAGAGACCAGAAGGCTCGAGTCCCTGAAGGAGTTGGGCCAATCTCTCGCCAAATCTGGCAACGTGCTCTGACTTTGCCTTAGTGATTTCCCGTTTGAAGGACCTGGAGGCTGAGTTATATGCTTTTTAAGTTCGCTGGTATTGGCATCACGAGATTTCGCCGCTTCCGCCCATGCCTTAAAGCATTCTCGCTTTCGACGCGAGGCCGCCTTGCAAGAACGTTTAAACCAGGGCTGAGACTTGCCACCGATCGGCACCGCAGAAAATGGAATAAAGAGTTCCATGCCCTGGAATCTCTCTCACCGCACGAAACGCGAGTACAAGAAGGCGAACCTTTTGCATCACTTCACGCCGGTTTTCTGAGAGACAGTGGTACTGCCCCGGTCGTGCCTGCCCATTTGGCTGAAGCCCGAAGGCAACAGCATGACACTCCCAACAGTGACGTGATTGGTGGGAGTGGTTTAGTGGATGTTAGAGCGAGTCCCACACTCTGTGCATTCCCTTCAACCTTTAAACTTCACTCTTAAATATTTAAAGACTGGATAAGATACAATTGGATAAGACAGATTTAATTATTGAATTTACAAAAATCTAATTAGTCGAGATAACAAGGGATAACGTACAAACGTTTCAAATCAAAATACTTTCATTATCTCTGAAGGACAAAATTTCTCACATAATATCCAGAGTACAGGTGCAAATTACAGCCCTGAGGGCGAGAGGACCCTTGTATCATAATACAACATACATCGCGACCAGTGAGCCGTGATCTCTAGAAAAGTCTCGACTGTCAAGGGAATGTGTTGAATTTGATGTGCTTCATTGGACAAGGGAGGTCCTATTATGCTGGCGTTAACTTGCAGCGATATGGCCACCGAGGGAAATAACAGAGTGTCGCGTGGTGAACTTATAGTAGCTATGACCCGGCACAGATACGTATTTGTGAAACATTATTTGAAGAGCGTAATTGATTCGGGAAAGGCTGGCTTAGCTTAAATAAGGTCGGATTTGTACTAACTCCCCGTGTGCACATTTTATGAACTAAAGCTTGATATTTATCCCATAAATCCGTCGAGGTAAACTTGATTTATTTACAAAAATAGAGGGTGTACGTAGTACGGTATTGTTGGACCGATATTGTTTCGACCGTAAAAAGACATTTAGACATAACATTTATTACTACATAAACACACATAATAACAATAATCAAAGAAGAAAAATATAATGAGAGATTACAATTATTTCCGTTTTCCCTTCAAGAACAAGGTTCGTTTTATGTGTGTGCTGCAGTTATAATTGGCCCTTGCTCAGCATTATGCTAAGGAGCAGACTGTTCCACAGCACTGGTTTTTGCCAGAGACCACAGCAGCTAGTTTGCGCCTCAGTCGCAAAACAATGCTATATTTGATGGGACTTATATGATTAACCGATTAGATACCAAATTTGTAATAAAACTTTAATGTATTGTTAATAACAAAATAACATAGATTATGTGGATTAGAGGAGAAATCCTGTAAGTTGAAAACGAGCTGTCCAAAATCGGTCAATTGTTGAAATTATTTTTAACGCAAAAATCGCCTTTATTTAAAAAGTGAGAAAGCTTCTTTTCGCGTGAACGGAAACGGAGGCGTGTTTCAAAATGTAATGAAAAGCGAACTAACATTTTTATAGGGGTTTTGAACGACTCTCGGAGCGGCAGCGAACGTTTTACATTTAAGGAATCCTCATTCTATTATATGCGGCGTAACACATCGGGTTTTATGTGAGACAAGTATCTTTATTTAGCTGCAATGTTTATTCATTTAAATTCTATTACGAGTGAACTTTGGACTTTAGGATGACTACTTTTATTGCTTGACAGTGTTTAATTGCTCGCAGGTAATGAAGTCAAGCTGTAAACGAATCTAAAGCTAATGAAAAAAAGGCCGGCAACGCACTCTCGAGCCCTCTGCCATTAAGAGTGTCCATGGGAGGCGGTATCACTTAACATAGGTGAGCGTCTTGCCAGTTTTCCCCCAGTTCTATAAAAAAAATATATATATATTAATATCACTCACTCACAATCATAATCACTGTTGCTCGCTTGATAGAAATTTTGCGCTGATGAAGACGTTATAGCCGAAACTGAAGCTAATTTTGAGGCTAAAGACAAATCGTACGTTAAAAATGGTATCGAAATTTTTTATGACAGCTATAATAATCGTTGTATCGCTCTCAATTGAATAATCAAATAAAATTCTATTAAAAAATATTTCTATGTTAGCCTACGAATTATTAGCTCACCTAATATGTTAGTTGAAGTCGATGCATAAAACAAATTTGGGAATATATTTTGTAGTACATTTGACGTACAACCAAATTGTTGAATTGACTTAATATAAAAATAAATAAATGTGGATAGGACAGTAGAGAAGTGTGATTCAACTACAAAACATATCAAGTATATGTTTAGTTACAAACATTAAACAACGATTCTGAATGTATAAAATAATTAGTCCATTGAAATGTTACAATCCGAGGACCAAACTGAACAGATAGAACAAAATATGTCTTCAAAATTTTTTTGTACGATGGATAGTTTAGGAGATATAGCCAAAAACGTGTTTTCACCACTTTTTCCAAGATGTCGGCCGGGGGACAAGGGTGCCAACCCAACAAACTTGGGTTTAAGCTTGTATTGACTACATGTCCCCCCCGCCCCTACATGTTCCATAAATAACATTGCTCTAACAAATGTTCAGCAAATGTAACATTTCAATGGACTAAATGTCAAACCGGTGACACTAGGCACAGTTCGTTAATTGCTATATTCCTATTTATGATTTATGTGCTTTACGAGAAATCAATTGAATACCCCATTTATTTTATCATCCTTAAACACATGAAGAATGTAAATAAATAGCGCACCGTTAAGGTCCGCAAAAACTAATATTCAATAAAACAAAAAGGGTACATCACGAACAAATGTCGCAGTGCATTCAAACGGTGCTCCATCAAAACGTCACGTCTTTGCTCATAAGGCGCCAAATATATTTCCAATATTTGCCCGCAAATGTAATAGTGACTATTTTGCGGTTCCTTTTTGCCTATTTTTTACGAGCGGTCGATATTACGCCGGCATCTGGTGGATGGTTATTATTTTTCGTGCGACACTGATTTCAGTATCATCCTGCGTGTTCGACCTTAATAGAATTGTATTAGTTTGATTAGAATTTTCTACACAGTGACCTTTTAGTCTGTTTGAAACGGAACAAAATAGTTGAATGTTAATATTTGTATCAATAAATGATATTCACTCACTTTTTCTTACTGTGATCACAGTATTTATGAATCGCATTGCACAGTGGACGGACTTTAGATGATTGTCATATCAAATCATAAACAGGCAATTATAAATTCTACCTAGCAAGTATATTTCCGTAGATTTACCTGTAGTTTTAGTTGCAATAATCTCTCATTAACTAGTCTTTAAAAATAATCTATTGTAAAAAACTTAGCTTTCCGGAATATTTAAATTTATGCTGACTGAGAATAACTGTCGTACCTCATAATGTTTTACAACTCAGCACTTGCTCGAAACGTAAATTCACAGCACAAATATTTATTTCATGTCTTCTTCACAACACACACAAGCACCTCCAGCTTCCAATTAATTAATTGGTTCGTGGGTGCAGCTGGACCATAGCTACGTAGTGAATTTTAGAGAATTGTACAAAGACTCATTCTCGCGTGGAAAATCAAACGACTTAATTGTGCACGGGGCTACATAGGACAAGAGAAAGTTTGAAGAGAAGTGCGGGGGCTTGAATTATAATTCGGATGATCCAATCACAGTAGGTAACGTCAAAATAAAAGCGCGCACGCGGTAGTTTCTAATCAGATTAGGGTAAAACACCACCTTCACCGAGGAAGCTGCCCTTCAGGCGATTGACCACCCCGAGTCGGCCCAAGCCGAGGTCCGAGTCACGCAGGAGACGCCTTTGCGCTAGTAACGGGAAAATGCTCATTCCGGACGCTAAAACAGCCTGCGCTGAGCTGTCAAAGTCCTTCTGGCTTGAACAGCAAGGTGAAGTCTGGTTAATTGAAGGATCCTTCGGCATTTCAAAATGTTGTTTGAAAGTTTGTTAATTTAGAAATGAATAGAAATTGCGGTGTAAAGTTCCACCGTATTTTGTAGGTATTTTAAAGCTAATTACGATATTTAAAAAAAATACGTTTTACAAATATTTTAAAACGCGGCTCAAAATTAAATATCTTTGTTAATTTATTATTTATAATACCAACGGTATGGATACACTTTTAACTTGTATAATATACACGATAAAAATACAAGCTCAATTATCTTTTTTTTATCTTCTGAAATACTAAACACATGTAGCACATACATTTGCTTAGGATTGTTAATATACTCGATAATGTTGCGAGATTTACAATCTACGACTAGAATCACAGCGATGACGTTATACGAGTATCGATAGCGCGTTAGGCACGCATACAAATTTTCCGACCGCTAAGTACGAGTACCTTAGTCACTGCGGCCTTCGGGCCAGTCAGTGGTAAGACTGATCGGGGTTCCTCCCTATAGGTCTCATGAAGAGCAGAACCTTCCCTTCTCCACTACGATATAAATGTACTTAATAATGTGCATAATAATAATGTGCTCAAATTAGTATTAACATGCTTATTGTAACATATTAACTCTGAAACTGTGAAGTGAGTAATAAACAATCAATTAAGGAACGTTCAAGTCAAATATAAAAGGTATATGATTATATTCGAGTTATTTCACATCCCCATTGTAAGTTAAAACTACAAAATTGTCTCTGTCCTGGATATATGTTTTAGAAATAATCTTATTCGTTCACAAATCATAAATATTTTTTAGTCAACGGGTATAGACATCTGTCGAAGTAAACATGGGAAGAAATTGGCTTTGCCAAAAGTTAACCTGGAATTGCTTAAAACACCTTTTGTATGGCAATCAAGGTTTATAAAAATTTACCAAAATCATTATAAGATCTTCCTATATGAGTTAAAAATCGACATAATGTACTACTTTTGGAAAAAAAAATATTATTCTATTAATGATTATTTGCGTGAAACATTATAAGTAATATTAATTTCATAAGGTTATAATATATTTTAATAATGTGATATTTTATCACTACAAATAATATAAGAATTGACTATATATTACGTCATGATATGACTCCTAGTGTACCTATGTAACTTATATGTAAAATTCATTTCAAGACAATTTGCACGCCATTATTTGTGGCTGAATACCATACCATATTCTTGGTAATAAATTATTATTATTATTACACATTAAACAATAAAAACTACGCAAGTCTCGACTAATTCTACCCACATTAAATAAAAATAATAAATTCTGGAGAGAAATAAAGTTGGATGCATTTAAAAAAATTACCTTATTAAAATAATGAACTGCGTAAAACTATTATTTATAATCCTTTTTTTAAATATACAATAAAGCTCATACGACCAAATGTTTGATAAATAATATATGCATATTATGTACCCTTAATATGAATGAGGGACATAATGTGATACATAATTCAGTAGTTGTCAACGATACCGGGTTAATGAATAAATATGCATTTGCGGTTAGTGTGTGATATGTTCTAGGTTCGATATGTTTCCTTGATGAAGGTATTTGGACGCACCACCTCAAGGGTTGAGAATCACTCGCTAATACTGTTTCAACCTGTTAAGACCTACTACTAAAATAATCTTCGGAAATGTTTGGTCAAAGCACCGAGTTCAGAAACACGGCATACAAAATTTAAAGCAACCGTGATTATCACCAACCTTCGAAAGCAGATGGGATTAGAAGAATCACAATCAAACGGAGTACACGGTCGTTTCGTCATACGTTGTCAATTTAAAAAAAGACTGATAAAGAGTGGGTCGTGGGTCAGTATGTTAATACTAAGGGAAACTTCATGAGATTTGAGCTTATGCTAAATTATATTTTTTTTATATTGACAACGCTGTAACGTCCATATAGTATAACTAGTATAAAATTTTAGTAAACAAATGAATTGTCGCGTAAGACATAAGTACTGTATTAGTTTGAATAACTGCCACGTATTTCTGCACAGACTATACATACGTTTCACAATCTTTATAAAACTATTATGATTGGGTTTCAGGGGTCAAAGTCCAAAGAGTGCCCGCATGCCACAAACGTTTGTTAAATTTTTGTTTTAGGACGGACGGCCCTCAGTAACCAAGCAAACGCAAAGTTTTAATTGTAGCTTATTTACTAAGTAATTAGGCCTCAACTGTAACTATTACGTTGCTAAATGACATTTCAATTGAAATAAACTCCAATTTCTATTGTTTATTATTCAGTTCTGGACTAATAAAATATTTATTTAAGCGTGTCCATTGTTTTCGTAATAGTATTGTATAAAATTACATTAAAAGTTTCATTAATTAAGAACTAAAAACTGTATAATTACAAGAGTAAATTGCTGCCAATTATTTGTTAATACGCGTAAACAATTTTCTTAAATAAAGAGAAAGTAATATACGAATTAGTGAATAATAACGATAACATCACGAAAATATATATTTCTTTACTTTAAATTTAGTTTCCATTGATATAAAAATTTTATAATAAAAAATTAAACGTTAATTGTGAGTTGTCTGAAAATCACAAGGTTCTTTCAACCAAAGAAGAAATTGTTTGACTAAATACCTTTACATGGTACCGAACGGAAATTTATTATATTAACATAATTGGTATGAATGTCATGAAAATTTCCTCATTAAATAAACTCTGATGTCAACTGTTTCAAATTCAATATAATATTAATTTCAGAACGGGTTCTAACGCGCCTTTCAAAAAACAAAATCTCATTACATGAGACTTTCATGTACTCAATTCGATTCCGAAGTTTGCCTCATGACGGGAACACTGTAATTACGTAAAACTTTTGACACACACTTTTCAGATTCAGATCTTTACAGTATGAAATTTATAATTTAGAGTTTGGAGCGAATAATTATTGTAATAGCTTGAGTATGAGGAATATATTACACACATACGTAGTATATACGAATATGTGTGTTTTTCGTAGAAGGCAACTGCTTTTAGATTCCATCCCTGTACTCATGGATTTTTGAAGTGAAACTTCTTTAGGCGCATGAGGGTAAAATTTTTACGGATGACACGCAATAATATTAGCGTCACGAAGATGTCCTGCGTTTTTGTCGACGAAAAGGGAGAGAGCGATTAAGACCGAATGAGAGAGAGTGAGAAAGGGCGAACGTAGCAATGTGCAAAATAATTTATTGAAATCTCAAATGACAAAAATATAAAATACTAATATTTCATAAATTCTCTTTAGGAAATTTTTATTTTAAAAATAGAATTTCGTATATTTTCAATTTGTATATCTATTTTCACAAATATAGGTATACAAATACATTGAGTGATCATAATGAACTGGTACATGTATACATTGGGGCTTTTACCTTAGTAATAATTAATTTACAAAAAAGTTTCACTTCTGACATGTGTATTTTGTACTTCGTACGCACTTTTTTTAATTAAAAAATCACTTACCTATACATTGAATTCATTTATGAAATATTTCATTACCAATGTTTCGTACGGTGAAGATAAACACAAGGTCCAAGACCCAAAAATCCTCAGTGTGTCAAGCGCACGAGCCGAAGAGTCAACTAATTGTCAACCTATAAAATTTTTTGAAAGCAACATTATTATATAATAACATAAATATTTTTTTATATAACACTGGCAAATGGGCAGGAGGCTCACCCGATGTTATGTGATACCGCCCATGGATTGTCCATGCCAGAAGGCATGGCCTTTTAAGAATTGGTAGGCTCATTTTTTGAAGGACCCTAAGTCGAATTGGTTCGGAAATACTTTAGTAGGCAGCTGGTTGTACATAGTGGTGGTGCGCGGCAAAAACTGACCTTAAGAAACGCTCAGTTGTGGAACGACGGACGACGAAGTGATAAATATATTGCATGT
>CAJOBZ010000017.1:2320000-2635000 GCA_905332375.1 Pieris macdunnoughi | reverse complement strand
ATGCACTTGTTGTACTTTAACCTCTGTTGGTGTTTCTTTTTTTGTTGTTCGATACTAGGATTGACTGGAAGTAATCGCTTATTAGCGATAAGGCCGCCCGTTGCCTAATAACTTGTAACCTGTTTTTTATATGTATGTTTTTGTATAAGGTAACGAAGTGTTAATAAAAGAATAGATAAATAAACACTTTCTTGTTTTATACAGATATATTCAGATAATATAAATTAACTTTCACAATTTGTTTGAAGTAACGAAATTGTCAATGATGCATGATCATTGCTCGATTGAATATTTTATGACAACTTATTTGTTTTATTTTGTATTATCGTAAAAGTTAGTTAACACCAAAAAAAATATTAAGTTGAACTCTGGAGCCACTAAGGGGCTTTAATTATGTGGTGATTCTGTGCCTAGGAAATTTACCTTTTTTAAGGAGCATCCAACCCAGGTACGCGGATTACCTGCGTGTTAACCAAGGCACAAAGGGTTACATGTTATCAACTGAAATATGTTATGTTATTGAAGGACGTTTCTTAAAAAGTCCGCCTCGTGAACTGTAATCCTAGACTTAAATTTTGTTCATCAGCATAATTTTTAACTAAATTTATATACATGCTAGCTGACCGGGCAAACGTTTGTATTTTTTTTTTATAGAACGGGGGCAAACGGGCAGGAGGCTCACCTGATGTTAAGTGATACCGCCGCCCATGGACACTCTCAATGCCAGAGGGCTCGCGAGTGCGTTGCCGGCCTTTAAAATTATTATTATTAATTAATAATTTTAAAATTAATTAGTATTGTCATGTACATTATTTCTAGGAAACATTTTATCTCATTTCAATAAAAATAACTATCTAAAATAATAAAAAATAGGGGTTGATCGTAGAGGGGTGAAAATTAAGGGTTGTATATATCTTATCACTTAGGGGTTTGAAAGACTTTCTGAATAATGAATATGCATAAATTTTATAAGAATAGGTCGAGCCGTTTTGGAGGAGTATGGGAACGAACATTGTGACACAAGAATTTTATATATTATATAGAAATATACAAAAAAAAAGTCGAGTTAGTAACACCATTTATAACTTCAAAATTATGATGATTTTCATTGGAATATCAGAATAAAGAATTAAAAGTTTGATGTAGAGGAAGGTTATTTCATTATTTGTTACATAACTTTGTCCCACAATCCTTTTCTCAGCTTGGACGCCATATATTAGAAAACATAGACACAAGGATAATCAAGACGTGTATGCCAGATATTTTGGCTCGTAATAATGTAGAATGCAAAACAGTGCATAACTAGTACATTTTTATTTCAAGAGAAGCCTATAATGATTGATACTATAACATTATTAACTTTTCGTTTCACAAAGAAATTCTGAATTCAAATTAAATATTGACAATTGTCGAATGCTATAAATCACTCAATATATTCGATATATCTGTTCCGTTTCCGTGAAATTTAAATTGTCATGCATTAATTGGGATACCTATATTAAAGTTCTGTACTACAGTATTAAGTAATTATTTTTGATTTGGATTATTTTGGAAAATGTGAATAATAAAAAATCTTAACCAGACAAAAGAGGAAATGTCAAGAATGTGGCCCCAAAGTATTCATGGCCGCTAAGGCTGAAATAATTAAGAGGCTTAGATAAATATAAATATTTCGGGAATTCCAAGACAATTTTAGAAATATATTTCATCCGCCCTACTCATGGTATTGTTTGTGAACGCCAGTTCATTGAATAATTTTATTTTCTCTCAATTCATATTGTACTAAATTACCATCGATATTTATCTTTAATAAATTTGGGTTCGAATCTAACGTATTAATTTACCGTTCACAATCAATTAAATACTGTTGTAATATTAAAGAGAAAAAAATGTTTTTTTTTTTTTTTATTTTTTTTTTAAATTTTTTCAACCCTTTTTTTTTTTTTCTATCCCCCCCTTTTGGTTTTTTTTTTTGGGTGGATTTAATGTTTTCTTCCCTTCTTTTTTTGCAGTGTCTTCAGTGGCTGCAGATTGCGACTCTCATGATGTTCGCACCCTAGCCGTACGAATGGACTGTTCTGTGTATGTGCGAAAACTCTCTTACGATAAAGAAAAACATCGTGAGGAAACGGCCCTTTGACCCAAAAAGTCGATGGCGTGTGACTTCGCACTTGTTTTTTTTAAACCTTAACAGGTCCATGACTTTAACTACATACTTAATGAATGTTTATTGTAGTTTAAAATAGTGTATTATTAAAGATATCCGCTACAAGGAAACATTGCCTCATTGAATTGCTAAGCCAATTCCTTGCCGAGTAAACGACTGGCTTCCGCGGGGTTTGTGTAATTAATTTAAATTGTGATACATAGTAGTATTATTGTAATTTAAGTATCGTTGTACTAATGATACGAAATTTGTAGCCTTTAACTGGTTAATAGGTTTGCAATGAGGAAATATAATAAAAATGGAAATACATTTATGGTCTAATAATATTATATTGTACAATAGTAAGTAATTAAATTTGCAACAAGATGCCATGATTTTATTGACTTTTACTACTTAATTACATTAATTAACTAAGTTATATATAGACGTTAAAAAACATGAGAACTTGTCAGTTTCTGACCAAAGTGAAGTCATTCTAGGTTTATGGTCTATGTATTAATCTATGCACTGGTTACCTTAACACACTTTTTTCATAATTATTCATTTTAACTTCTATGCTAAATATTACTAGTAAGTCTATCTAACAAGTGATGTATGTGATGTTACATTGATAAAAACATACCTTATGTTCTTAAGGCCCTATCCCAGCACGAATTGCTATGTCAGTGTCTCGGGGTGGACTGCGAGGCGCAGTGGAGAGCTGGAGCACTGAGGCGCGCCGGCCCGTAATAACAATTGGTTATGTAAAACATTAAATTTATGTAATTTCATCATTTTTTTTTCTGAAATGGATTACTTGGCTTGCTATAAAATATATCGTGTAAATTTCAAAATCATGTTCTATATACATATTCGTCATAAAATGAATTCAGTGTCAAAAATTGGCTATGTTTGGATTGTTTTTCTATCGAGCGAAGTTATTTAAATCGTGTATCAATCTTTCATGGATACATAAACTACTCAACTCCACCATATATTTTTTCCATTCGCCCTACTTCAAGAAACGATGACGAATAATGGAAAGAAACAATGCACTTTTTTGGAGTTTGGCGAACAGTCCTTAAGTCTCAATCTAGCTTAAAACGATCTTTACATGATTATAATTATACACAAAAAATTAATGAAATTGGTGGACATCTAATAGTTCAAACGTGAAACAATACTTCTTCACAAATACTTAAACGTTTGAAACTTTGAACTTTAAGTAATGGTCCGCTATTCTCGATAAAAATTCAGTTCCAGACGGATACCACTGATGAATAGTTTTCGCTCAGTAACCAGATCACGTGCGAGCCGCGATTTATATACAAATACGTCCAGTCGGCTGTATTTATTTTTCTGCCCTAATGCGCCCTCTGAAATATTCATGTGAGAGTCACGCGATCTGTCTTCCTGATGGCCTATGATAATGACGTAATGCTATGACAAGTGTAATGATGATTTAATATGAGTTCTTTGTCTTACCTTTTGCGTTTAAGGGGTATTAGGGTTTCTCATATGTTTGTTTTATTATTTACATTCCTATACAAATTTCTATAAATTTTTAGAAAGGCCAGACAAAGTGAGGAATTTAAACCAAAAGGCCTAATGGAATATGATGCTGTAATTGTAACGGTGAATGTGGTAAATCACAGAACAGATTTATTGATTTTTTTACTTATGTAGCTTTAATGACTTTGTGGTTTATGACATTTTCCTTTGAATAATTGTAATGTATATGGAGGGTAAAACTTGCTGAGTTTCTTGCCCGTTCTTCTCAGAACAAGGCCTCAAAGGCTCTTTCGCCAATTTTGTAAACGTTTTTGACATTCATAAGACGCATCTAAACATATTTTGATTGTTTGATTGATTGACTAATTTACAGCATCATATCCCTTGGATCATGACTATGGAACAATCATGATCCAAGGTTACGCACTATGGTTTTTGTATGTTCTTCGATAATCGTCATACCATGTGTGGCCACCAAGCAATGTCTTGCGTTCATTACATATAATATAGTGAAAAATTATGCTTGTAAAGTAAATAATCTTTTTCATAACGATAAGTTTTTTCAATATTGGAAAATTGTACAGATTTACATTCCGTTCGAATAATGGGCAGACAAAAACGTTTATAGCATTCCTTAAAAATGTATCTTTCTGTATTCGTACTGCTTGCATCTTATATTACGTATTGCATATATACGTTTTTATAGTAAATAACTACGTTGCAGTGTTGGCCTAGTGGCTTAAGCGTGTGACTCTCTTCCCTTAGGTTCGATTCCCGGCTGCACCAATGGATTTTCTTTCTATGCGCATTTAAAATTCGCTCGAACGGTGAAGGAAAACATCGTCTTGCCAAACTCAAAAGGTCGATTGATTGTGTCAGGCACACGTTGTGATTACCTACTTGCCTATTAGATTGACAAATCATGAAACACATACAGAAACCTGAGGTCCAGACCTAAAAAAGTTGTAGCGTCACCGAACAATTTTATTTAATAAATAGCTATAATGTGTTTGTGTTATTTCTAAAGAATTTGTATACACAATGAAATATTTAACCCTACAAAAAGGTGACTCTTATTAACGTCACCGAGTCATGTCCCGTACGTGGCTCTGTCACAGGTATTTTGTTAAGGTCAGCATTTTTGGGATAATATTAAAATTCACCTATTTAATATAATATTCAGGACTATCAAATTTCGGGTATAGAGATTTATGAATCACTCACACATGGCGTGCAAATTTCTGTTAAAAGGTAGAATTGTATATAGTTGTTGGCGACCATAGATTTAAGTAGTATTAAGTATGAGCATATGTTAAATATGAATATTGTTGATAGCTCATAAGTAGAAATTAAGTATAAAATAAGTTAGATGAGAATATGTAAAAATTTAAGGGAAATAAATAAAATGCTTCGCCGAATAAAAGGGTCGCGTAGCTCTCGTCGCGGTTAGCGCAGATGTCTGAAACAGCTCGCATACTGTTGAGTACTTAAGCTCGGCGAGATTCGCAAAATCCTCTTTTCTCCCAACGAACTGGGACCCAAATAATCGGCGAAGCAAGAAACAAGAACAAGGCCAGTTTCATTTCAAGACAACATCCACAATTACGCACTAGCAGGGGTGCGTGGGTCGAGGCGGTGCCACGATACGTCGAACCGTCTTGACAAAACGTACGTAGTCAAACCCCACCGGTATTCAAAGCCGCGCCGAGGTTACTTTGGTTACTGCACGGGTGTTCTCAAACGAACATCTAAACGTCTAATCCCGTGCAGGCCCGAGTCTCTGAGGCGACGTCGGGATTGGCTACAATAGTAGTACGTACGAAGTCAAACCCCACCGGTATTCAAAGCCGCGCCGAGGTTACTTTGGTTACTGCACGGGTGTTCTCAAACGAACATCTAAACGTCTAATCCGTGCAGGCCCGAGTCCTAGGCCGTCGGATTGGCTACAATAGTAGTACTACGAAGTCAAACCCCACCGGTATTCAAAGCCGCGCCGAGGTTACTTTGGTTACTGCACGGGTGTTCTCAACGAACTTAAACGTATAATCCTGTGCGGCTGAGTCCGAGGTGTCGTGGGGTTGGCCAACAGTGGTCCTTCGAGCCGGTCCTCCGGTTGTCAACAAAAGTGATACTGCGAAAAGAAAATGCCAGTCACAAGGTCACACGGCCGAGGGAATCGACACACGTCCTCCGCCACTACGTCCGAAGTCCGGACCACAGGCGAAGAGTAACAAGAGCAGTCTATCCGAGCACACCACCAGCCAGATCAAGTTTTGACTCTGGCACCAGCGGTTCCACCCGGCGGGCCGCATCGAGAGCCGTATCCAGACCAGCTCAAGAAGACAAGCCGAGGCCAGAGAAGAGCTGGCTCCTGCGACTGCGGGAGCCCCGCCCCACGATTAGAAGTAGAAACGGAAGAGAAAACTCCTTAGAACGCCGACATGAAAAAAGGTGGCAACTGATGCGCTCATCGCACAAAGGCCAGAAGAAATAGAAACAAAAGCGACATTCGACAGCTGACGCAATAAAGGAAGCCATGACGACACTGTGCCGCCCGAAGTACATTCAAGAGCTGCCGTTTGAAGGCGACAGCTCAATGGACGGCGTTTCGAGTCATATGAAGAACATCTCCGAGTTCTCTGGCTTCAGAATGGCCGCTACGTAAAGCGATTAAAGGCACAGCGAGAGAAAGCATTAAGTGCCTCTTGTACTCAGAGGCGATGCCAGAAGAAGTTATTAACGCTTTACGCCGAAGATGGTAGACCCGACGCGCTGTCTCAGAACTGGAGAAATTAAAGGCGCTTCCCAGAACGACGAAACCCAGGGACTATGCGTCTTCGCAGCCAAAAAACGGAAAGGGATTGAAGAGACCGCAATACCTCTACTCGCCTAAATCGTGAAACTAATAGAGAAGATGCCTCAATCCAGATCAGATGGTATGATTTCGCGCTGCGAGGGAGAGGAATCGTTCAGTGCAAAATTCCTCAATTAGAAGCAGACAAGCGCCATTCCTACTCGAAACAGCAAAAGCGTACACCGACGCACGATAAGAAGGCCATGACAACTACGTTAATATCGCTGAAAGGAGTACCTGAAAAATCAATCCCAGACTGAAGGCCACAAAACCAAACTGCCAAAATTCCTAAAAGCGGCGAGAGAGGGAAACAGTAAGAGGCAAGGTCTCTTCAAGTGTCTCGCTGGGAAGCACCGGAAAGAAATATGCCGAAGACCACGTCAAGTGTTCGAAGATGGCACCAAGCCACACTGTGACGTCGGAGAGCGAACAATGTCACGAAGAGGCAGCGACCGAGACAGCGACGGTCAAACAATAAGCACACCGAAAGCATTCTTAAGTGCTCAAGGTGGAGTACGGACCGGCTGGGAGCAAACAATACTGGCCTGCAGATGAAGGCTCAACGGTGACACTCTTGACGAAAACGTGGCTTCGAGCTCGGCCCAGGGTCCTCGCGAAACCCTGATAGAAACTTCGGCGGAGGGCAAATGAAAAACACGACTCCATGATTTTAGACCGAAGTGAAAGGGACCCGAGAAAATACACTCAAGAGGGCAAGAACTACAAGAGCTCAAATTAACCCCACAACGTAGTAAAGCCGACAAAGAAGTGTCTCACTTGCGGGGTTTACTACAAGACGTGTGCTAGAAGCTGAGGCGCCGAAGCTGCTCATTGGCCAACAATTGGGAAACTTGTCTCGTACAAATACGACTGGAAACCAGGGCGCCGGTGCGTCACGACAATAGGATGGGTTCTCCACGGCTCCACAACCGGCGTGTCTCCGATCAGTTATGTGAACACATGTGCACACCAAGCGTCTCGAAGTAGATAATCTGCGGAACCTCCAGAGTCTTGGGGGTTCACCGAAGAAGCCTTCAACGGATATCGAACACACCTGACTTTGGAAAGAACCAGCCGACAGTGGAGGATGCACGAGTCGACTGTTGTGGAAAAAGGAACATACAACTTCCAAACAATTACGCAGCAGCTTTCAACAGATCTCAAAAATAGAAGAAAAATACGTAAGGACGCTAAATTAAAAAATGAACATACCGCAGAGGTCTGTTGAAAAGCAACTGCTAAGAAGCACCGACTGCACATCTAACGAAAAGTGGTATCTGCCTAACTTCCCAGTGGTTCACCCCTCTGAATGAGAAGCTAAGAATTGTCTTCGACGTTGTGGCCAAATACAATGGAGTCACCTCAAAGACGTTATGCTGTCCGCCCGGACTCTGCATAATATTTGGAGTGGTACTGCGATTCCGTCAAGGTCCCGTATAATAGCGGGCGATACAAAAATTTTCTCAGGGAAAATATGTGAAGAAGATCGAAACAGTCTCAATACCTTTGGCGAAAAGACAAGGAAGCGCTAGTGAAGGATACAGTATGTTATCAGTGGTTTTGAAACTGCGGCGTCGCCGTCACTGCGATTTATATAAAAATTAAGAACGCAAAGGCCTTCTACATAAAATGAAGAACGGCCACCCTTCAATCATTTCTACTCACCCGCCTCCGAACAGCAAGTCGACTTGATCCAAAAAGGCACCTTCAAGTTACGAGGATGGCCCGAAGAGATCGTTAAGGACGACACCGAACGCGGAAGAGCTACCTAGAACACGGAAGAAAACAAAATCGAGCTGCCGCGAACATGCAACATTCTGCACTGAGGGGAGCTGCATACTTTCACTGATGCAAAGGAGACGTCGTTCACCGCTTGGAGTCTTGAACTGCAGGCAGCCTCATCACTCTTCGATCGCTCCACCTGTGCGGACGTCTCTCCTGCGCCATCCTGCTGCCATCTCGCCTCACTCGCTGTGAGTCATCGCCGCTCCGCTGTACAGTGCGCACGCGCTTCCGACCGCTGCCCTTCTGCCCGCTGCCCCTCTCTTGGTCGCTTCGCGTCTTCGGTGATTGGACATCGCGTTTGAAGGCTGCAATTTATGAGCGCGGGTTTACCTGCGGCCGTCCGATAGCCACCTAACGGTCCAAACGGTTATCGAACGGTTAACGCCTTGTGCGGGTGTTTTGTCCGGGTGCATACCCGTGCCTTTTCAAGGCGCGAATCAGCCCCTCCGCTTCCTCCAATCCGTCCAGCCGGGCCCAGTAGGCACTTATTAGGGAGTAGGCACGCCAACTCTCTCTTGAAACCGGCTTCAATCAGGTCACTTTGGACGGGTCCTGTCACATCCGCAGGGGCTCTATTTACCCAAACTCCTGCGGCTGGTTAGGTCTTGACAAACCTCACCTCCCTATCCACGGAACACTATTAGGGCAAACCACAGCTTAGGTACTCACACTTAGACGTAGGTACACACTCGCCGCCAAACTGTCTGGCTTCCCGCCTACAGGATGGCGTCCGAGGTTCAACGCCCGATCTAAATAAAATATTTTCATTTTTAAAAGAGCGTTTTCCTGACGCTATTAAAGCTTTTATGAGTCAGAGTGCCTGACTCACCCCGTTCGCCGTCTCCGTCGCCGCGTAAGACGAGAAAAAATGCCCCGCGAAGGCACCGCGCAAAATACATTTTATCAACCGACCAATCCCGTGCTCGCTCGCGCTCGCGCTCACCACTCCCTGAAGTGAGAAGCGCAAGCGATGGGGAGACGGATTTAGCGCGTCCTTTGTCGGCAATTCGGCCCAATTCGCTCCGGCGGAAACGGTTGACGAAGCCGTTTATCTTCATCCTCGGAATCCGACGGATTCCAAACCGTCGGACTAAGAAAACTCGGCAACGCGCCCACCCGCGAAAAGGCCTACTCAGCCGACAAACCCTCCGAAGAGGGATTTAAGTTCGTTGTTATCGGACAAATCGGACAAACCTGCGCCCTCCGCCCCCGCGGACGCATCAAAACCCCTCCGCCCGTTTATGTTAGGGACAAGGGCGTATGGCCCACCCTTTCTAAGCTTCTCGACACTAAGTCGATTAGTTATAAAGCCGACTTGAGGGATAACATTTGCTACAGGTGTCCACACCTGAGCCCCGGTTCCTTACCTCTTACCTTCGTTCCGAAGGTATCGGAGGTCACACTTTCCCCTTGCCCGAGGAGCGCGTCCTTAGGGTAGTCATTAAGGGCATCCCGAAGGAAATAGACTCGGGGTCGTCCAAGCAGATCTGACCGAGCAGGGATACCCCCGTAAGGGATGTATTCCGTATGCTAAACCGCACCACCAAAGAAGAGTACGATATGGTACTTGTAGTCTTAGACCCTACTCCGATGGGAAAAAGATTTTTAACCTTCGGGAGTGCTGTAAGCTCTCGGGGTTGAGGGTTGAAACTCCCCTCAAACACTCTTTTACACGGCAGTGTCTCGCTGTCAACTCTACGGGCACGCAGCCCGAAACTGCCTTTGCGAGGCGCGTCGTCAAGTGTTAGGCGACCATGGCACCTCGGACTGTAAGCGGACACTCCCGTCGCTGAGCCGCCGCTGTGTGCTTGCGGGCAACTGGCACCCTCGATTTCGCGGTGCCCTAAGCCCCCAAGGCGCAAAAGCCGTCGGCTAGGCGCAGGTGGGACGCGTCGGCCCGTCGTGGCATGGGAGCAAAGCCCACATACATACCGGCCCCGCCTCCCGAATTCAGTCCCTGGGCCAAGCCCCCGCTACGGAGGGCCCCTCCCCAACTCACGACAAAGCCTTCCCGCCTCTGCCATCTAAATCGGCAACCGCAGCGCCTTCCCAGGTCCCTCGCCAACCTCCATCCTAAAAGAGAGGCCCACATTAAATGCGAGCCCTCCACTAAAGCCCTCAGCCCTCCCGTGAAGGCATCTGAGGAATCAGGCAACGTCCGCGACGCTTTAATCTTGCGTTTAGCGTATAGCGCTTAGACTTAGACCACTCGTCGCATCGCGGAAGCATTTAAGTCCGCTAAAAGCGCGTCACCAAGTGGAGGTAATAACCGAGCACGCCCTGCTCCTTAAATCCGTCGGCAATTCGTAGATTCAAACACACCGCAATAGCTACGACCACGTCTAGGGTCAAGGCTCGATCACTGTCCGTATGACATTCAACGCAAACGGTTTCAAGCCACAGTCAGATTTAATTCGGGATTTCCTCGTTCGTACCCAATTGATATTTTCCTAGTACAGGAAACGTTCCTAAAGCCCAGCGTTCGCGCACCTAGATTCGCGAACACGTCGCGGTCGAAACGACCGACCTACGGCAAAGGCGGTACGCTCAATATAACTGCGCTTCACTGCTCACCGTTAGACCCGCCCTCCTAATCAACATAGAGTGCTCTGTGTTACGCGTGGCTATGACCGGTCATCAGCCGATTATCATCCATCGGTGTACCTCCCTCCCACTAAGGACATATTAGAGAGCGATCTTAGGACCCTGTTTGCACTGGGCCCTCGGTCTTACTGGCCGGGGACCTGAAACCACGGGGACTGGAATACTCAAAACAAAACCTAATGGGCGAGCCCTAGGCTTATTGACGTACTCAATTTTAATGTCATTGCCCCCATTCAACCGACTCGTCGCGGTATAAGTTGTAACGGTCTTCTCTCAACGGACGTTCTAGACGTGGCGTTCTACGCAACGTGGCACAGAGGTCTACACGAATTAGACTCTACCACTTCCCGGTTCATTTTGAATTCGGCCCCTCCTAACACCCAAGAGAAGAGGTACAAGTCCATTGTTGACTGGCAGAAACTAGACAGGCCCTCAAGCCCGTCGAAGTCTCTGACCTTAATAACATCCCCGACAAATTAGTCTCGTCCACTCACGCGTTAGACGCGCTCTCCTCGGTCACATATCACATCCAGACCAAGGTCGCCGAATCGTCCCGGAAGGTCCCAGTGAGTTCGCTCACGTTGGGAGCTTCCCCGGACGCAAGGCGCTTACTGACCGAGAAGAACGCGCGACTCGCGCCTTCGCTAGGGCACCGACCGATGATAACCGTAGAGCACTCCGGGGCCCGAGTTAAAGCGCATACGGGAAATTAGAAACGAACGCTGGGACCGTCTTACCAGCGAATTGTCACCCTTCGCACACGCCTATTGGTCTCTCCGCGTTCCCTAAAAACCGACACGGTGCCTCCATGCCCCCGCTAAAACGTCCAAATCAACCACGCATTCGATGACGACGAAAAAGCCGAGTGCTTACCGTAAACCTAGTAGAGCATCCGCCTTATCTCGACCATAGCGACCCGGCGCACGTTGAGCACGTGAACCGCGAAGTCCAACGCATAGTCGCACTGCCCCTCCCTCCCGAGCCGCTCCCTCCACGTCGATCGCCGAGGTCAAAACTCTAATCAAGGGTTCACTGCCTCGTAAATCACCAGGTCTCGACGCCATCTCAAACAAGGTCTTACGATGCCTCCCGCCCCATCTGATATGCTTACTAGTGGCCATATTCAATTGCCTTCTCGAAAACTCACCTTCCGGCGCAGTGGAAAGAGGCTATTGTAATTGGTATTCACAAACCAGGCAAGCCCCGTAACAATCCCACCAGTTACCGCCCTATCAGCCTTCTCAACACGCTAACAAGCTATTCGAGAAGGTAGTTAAAAAGCGCCTCCTAGACTTTGCCCTAGAAAAGGGGCTCATTCCCGATGAGCAGTTTGGCTTTAGACCAGCCACTCGTGCGTCCACCAAGTCCATCGAATCACGGAGCACATCCTTTCCGGGCTGAATAACAGCACCACGAGACCAAGAGCCACGGGTGCGCTCTTCTTAGACATAGCGAAGGCTTTCGACAAGGTCTGGCACAACGGCTTGGTTTACAAGCTCTACCACCTTCAAGTGCCATTAAGACCTCGTGCGTATAATACACGACTTCTTGTCCGACCGCTCTATGCGCTATCGTGTTGAAGGGACGTTATCGTCCCCTAGACCCATCATGGCCGGAGTCCCTCAAGGCTCGGTCCTCTGCCCCTTCTTTTCACGCTGTTTACAGGCGACATTCCTAGGGCTCCTAACTGGAACTACCCTCTATGCCGATGACACCGCTCTCTTACCACTCACAAGGACAGAGGTGTCATCGTGGATAGACTCCAGACCGCTATCACGTCGCTAGGCGAATGGTTTCGGAAATGGGGCCTCCAAATAAATCCCGAGAAAAGCGTCGCAGTTCTCTTTGCCAGGGGTAACCCCGGTCGAGCGCTCGTTCTCGGGAAAAATTCCGCCTCAAAAAAGAGGTAACCCTATACGGGCAAGCCATCCCGTGGCAAAAATCCGTCAAATATCTAGGAGTAACGCTCGATAGCGACATGTCTTTCCGTAAGCATGTAGCCGCCGTTCGCAAGAAGGCCTCTTTCGTCCTCTCTGCCTCTATTTCCTCCTAAACAAAAGGAGTAACATGTCCCTTAGACATAAGGTGACTTTGTACAAGGCCTGCATCCGACCGTGCCATGACATACGCTAGCTAGTATTTGCGCACTGTGCCCCCTCCTACATCCACCGGCTACAGGCGCTTCAGATGCGATTCATGAGAGTTGCGACCGGGGCGCCCCTCTATGTGAGAAACGTCGATCTCCACCACGACCTGGAGCTCCCTACCATAGCCCAATGGATGAAGTTGGCGTCCGCACGCCACTTCGACAAGGCTAAACACCATCCCAACCCTTTGGTGCGTAAAAGCATCAACTATTATCCTTTCCCGCCGGCTAAAAAAATGTCATAGGAGGCCCCGACACCACTAACGGATCCGATGATCCAATTACTGTAGCAAACAATAAATTAAAAGCCGCCCGCGCGGCAAATAATAACAATCAAAGTATTCAGACACAGATTAGGGTTAAAAACCGCCTTCACCGGGGAAGGCGAGGACCTTTATTTCGCACTTCGCTCACTCCAGTGAGTTTCCGTCCTGCCCTTCAGGCGATTGACCACCCCGTGACGGCCCAAGCCGAGGTTCGAGTCTCACAGGAGACGCCCTTGCGCTATCGCGGGGAAAAACGCTCATTCTGGTCGAGCTACGCTCGCCAAAACAGCCCGAGCTGAGCTGTCAAGGCCCTAAAGGCCAACAGCGAGACCCCTTTCAAAAAAAAAAAAAAAATCTCAAACGAACATCTAAACGTCTAATCCCGTGCAGGCCCGAGTCTCTGAGGCGACGTCGGGATTGGCTACAATAGTAGTACGTACGAAGTCAAACCCCACCGGTATTCAAAGCCGCGCCGAGGTTACTTTGGTTACTGCACGGGTGTTCTCAAACGAACAACTAAACGTCTAATCCCGTGCAGGCCCGAGTCTCTGAGGCGACGTCGGGATTGGCTAGAACAGTAGTACGTACGAAGTCAAACCCCACCGGTATTCAAAGCCGCACCGAGGTACTTTGGTTACTGCACGGGTGTTCTCAAACGAACATCTAAACGTATAATCCTGTGCAGGCCTGAGTCTCTGAGGTGTCGTGGGGGTTGGCATCAACAATAGTATTACATATTTCATTATAAAAATATAATCATATTCAATAAATAGGCTAATATTCTAGGCTCTGAATATGATTTTGTACCATTCGGTGTCGAGAACCTTTTAAGGAAATAGCTAAAAGTTTTGTCAACATCACAGGAGACCGAAGAGCTGGCAGCTACCTCGGACAAAGAATTAGTCTAGCTATTCAAAGGGCGAACGCTGCCAGTATCTTCGGAACCTTGCCTAAAGGGACTCCTTTTAATAATATATTTTAGTTATTATATTTTAAGGTTAGTTATTGTTTTTTGTTTTATTAATTTATGTTAGCTATAGATTAAAATAAAAGATTACAATTGTATCATCATACATTCTTATATCATTTTTGTAACTATATCCTTACATTATTAAAATATATTATTACACTAGCAGACTCGGTCAAGCGTTGCTGTGGCTAAGGTTTTTGTTATATTACATAGTAGTAAACTATTCAAGGGCAACGGTAGGAGAACACCAGTCATGGAGACCACCATGCTCTTTTGGTGGTTATGCCATTAAATTGTAGCTTATGTGAAACGTTTGTACCTACTTACAACACAGCGCCATCTGTTAGAATTGTGACTGTCAAATAATAATAAAAAAATAATTTGCAATAAAATAATTTTTCGGGTATAAATTAAGATGTAAGCTATCTTATCTTTTAAGTTAGATCAAACTGCACACGGTGCGTAAATTTGATTGAAATCGGTTAAGTAGTTTAGGAGTCCATAGCGGACAAACAACGTGAAGCGTGATTTATATATATTAAGATTATCAAGTTACTACTCGCTACTTACAAGTCCTACGTTTGATATTGTTATGCAGCTGCGTGTACTACACGTTACAGTTCGACCTTTATAAATATGAAGCTAAATTCAAACCGAATCCAATAATTAAATAAGAGTCAAGAGAGTTAGTGCGATCGCTTTAGGAATCTATAATTCGAAGCACCGAGTTAATTTCACTAAATTTTGTTAGAAAACGAGAGAGACAGTAGAGAAAAAAAGACTGCGAAGAAAAATAAATGCGGTGTAAGGTCGGGGCATACAAAATTAGAGTGAAGTAGCGTCGTGCTTGCCGCAAGTTATAAGCAAGAAATATTTCATGAATACAAATCTTTTTATCCACACTCATGAGATATGAGAAAATATATTTGATTATATTTTGTCTTTGTATGATAACGTGGAATTTTTATTGGCAGTTTTGCGCGATATTTGAGATCTATTCAGGCGATGACTTGGAATAGTTTGATTAAAATACAATTGTATGGTGTATTATATATAAATTTTCTGAACCAAAATCAAAATTTATGGAAAAATATGTAAAAACGTACATTTCTGTTCAGATATTTTAAACTAAAATTGAAAAAAAAAAATACTTTCCTCATAGAATTGTGATGAGACTATCAACTTGTGATTGGAGACTATTTTCATTATGGGTCATTGTTTGATTTTGGCTCGTTCAACTACAAGAATATTACAGTATGAATAGTAATACATTGGCGTTTGAGCAAAGTCATTTGATTTTAACTGAAACCACTATTGATGGACACACTGCTAAAAATTAATTAAATTCAATTTCAACTAAATTTTTACAATAGTATTGTTTTGCTAAACTGTTGTTGTGAAGTTGTGACCTCCAGTGTATTTCGTATTACAAATAATGTCACTTCAAAGTACATAAGTAGATACACATCCAAATTACAGAATTAAAAAGTAATACCTACTTAATAGCTTTAATACAATTACTAAAATATGACTGTCTGTCGCGCCTATCGTTATGGTTATATTGCGAATAAATTGTTAGTTAATGAATAAGTGTGACGTTATATTAACAAATGCTACCCACTGATCTCTCTAATAAAGTTTGCTTAAATTACTAGTAATAAATTTCATAAAGAGACCGCCGTCATGATTATGGTTAATGTACATGATTTCAAGCGAATGTTATAAGTTCGATATCCATTACATTATTTACAAAACTTAACATTTCGTGGGCTTTTCAACAGTTGTGATCAATGACCTCATGTGGACCTCCACATCAAGTCACTACAATTTGTTTTTTTTAATAGTATTTTTATTTAGAAAAAAAAACACAAAATTACATGGTTGCTATTCGTACAAACCCTTGTCCAAGACTGGACGCATCCCCGTGTAATGGGTGACTAAATTGTCTTTCGCGGTAAATGTAACGGTACTAAACAGTAAATGGTTTTATTAAAAGAAAATTCAAGTAAAACTAAACAAATTTATAATCTAAAAGCATTGTTATGTACATAATACAATTAACTCCCGTTTATGTCCGTTTAAGAACTTATATAAATGTAAACGCTTATCTCTCTCAAATTGGATGACATAATAAGTGCTTTAAAAGAGATATGGCTGAAGCGGGTAACTGCAGCGGATATGTGTCATCACCCTGGACTGACACGACATCGCGATTACTATATAAAATATTCAGTTTTTATTCTTCTCTCATTTGACTACCATTGATTGAGGATATACACAAAAATATTGTTCGCATTATAAATGTGTTCTAGACTATCTAAAAGCAACAGCTACGACCCTCCAACATAGTTAGATAACAGTTATCTACTTAGTCAAGTAGTGGTAATATTGAAAAGCCAAGCGAATCCAATCAAATGGATATGATACATCAACGTTGTGTGTGACACAGGCCGTCGATATTTGAGTCTTTCGGAGGTTCCTTCACAATGTTTTTCTTCAACATCGAAGTGTGCAAGGTTAAGCACAAACTAAGTAATATTAGGTAATAATTGAAATTTTACTAAAGGTGCTAAATGAAAGTTAACAGAATATCAATCAATTCGCATATAAACTTTGTATTTTATTTAAACAAGTCAACTGATATTAAGTATATTGAAAATTATGTATAAATTGAATAGATCCCAAAGCGGTATTTCTTTATTAAAATCACCTTTTCCTTTTGAAAGAAATTGCGAAAATCGCGTCAATATGCTATAAAAGCCTTTCTACGATTATGATCGATGGTCATAATAAAGGAACTTTGCCCTTTATTTATTCGAATAACACTGTAGGCGGGAATTTTTCATGCAAATATTGGACGTAACTTTCATAAACGCTCCTGTAATTTTATGAACTCCTATTACAGCTGGCCGAGTTATGAAGAGATAGTTTTACATTTTTATTATGAGCTAAAAAATATTTTTCAAATGATTTTTTTTACGTTTTACAAGTACTTGGTTTTTGTTGGTAAGTATTTGTAAGAATATTTCAATTTCGTAATAATATTTGTTTATAGCTTTACAAATCCTGAATCTTTTTACGTTATATCTTAATCCGACTAGAGTCTTTAAAAATCGAAATGGTGTATTACTTTTGAAAAAAATGTATTATTCAATAAATGATTAGTTGAACATGGATATAAATTTAATAATGTATGATATTATATGTACGATACAAATAATATAAGAATTAACCAATTCATATGCCTAATAATGTAAAATTCCTTTAAATACAAATTTGGCGCCATTGTGTGTGATAGAATATGCGAAGTTACAATGTACACATTTTTGTACAATATTCTTGCAATAAATTACTTTTATTATTATAAGATTTTAAATGTATATTCGGTTTACTAAGCTAACTAATTATGATTAACTGATAGTTATATAAAGCCATTTCTGACTTCCACTACGATTATTATTTCGCCGGGAATCGTACCTGTTGAGTTACCTTATTTGGATTCAAGAGCTATAGAGCAGATGACACTTGTAAACATAAAGTAGTACGCTTTGCATTTGTTTTAAAATCTACGTGCTTAACGATTACGTCTCGTAAATAGAACCTCGGTATAAGCTGTTACGTTTTCGTAACGGAAGCAAAAACTTTAGGCTATTAATAATCCCAACGTAGCGTGGAAAGAATATTTCACTCTTTTGAAGCCGCAAACTGGATACAATCAAATTACCATTTGAAAAGGTCTATTTAATGCGTTCCACCCTTATGTTAAATTGTTTTACGTCCGAATTTATATTATAATTAACCTTTCGAACTTACATACTTTTAAATTAAACAAAAAGTTGTTCCCTTTTCAGTTGTTTGACCTACTGAAACAAAATAAGATTGATGAATGTATGTACTGTTGATGTTGATATGATAGAACCATGCATATAATGCTGTAATTTATATTAATATATGTATGTTAACATCGTTTTTACACTAACTATTTTTCGTTAGTTAGGTAGTTAGTCCAGCAGTGTTGGCCTAGTGGCTTCAGCGTGCGACTCTCATTCCTGAGGTCGTAGGTTCGAGCCCCAGCTGTGCACCAATGGAATGTGCTTTCTATGTGTGAATTTAACATTCGCTCGATCGGTGAGGGAAAACATCGCGAGGAAACCGACATGTCTTAGACCCAAAAAGTCGACGGCGTGTGTCAGGCACTGGAGGCTGATCACCTTACGTATTAAATTGAAAAATGATCATGAAACAGATTCAGAAATCTGATGTCCAGACGTAAAGAGGTGGTAGCGCCACTGATTATTATTATTATTTTTCGTTAGTCGATTCGTAGTTTTTTTATTGATAAGATAGGGTGGCAAACGAGCCGCCGGGACGTCCAAAAGCAGCAGTCATCGCAGACCATGGATACCATTTTAGTGGGAATATAAATGCAATAATTCCTACGTAATACTTAAGTTTTATAATTAAACTATTCTAGGGCAATAAGAATATTTTCCGAATCCACATAGGACAGGTTGATAAGATGGTGTTTAAGAGTGTTAGTGAATGTTTAAAGTTTTGGAGCGTCAGTGAAAATGTTGTTTTTAAGAAACTGGGTTAACTGACCGTGACCACGCACGCTGTAAAGCACGCGAAACGTCGGATAAATTTAAAATTATGTTAAATAGTTAAATTTATAATAATACATAACTTTAATCCGGTTATAAAGTTTTTTCTTTAACTGGTTTAATATGAAACGAGAAATAGCGTTGGGTGAAGAAAGTGCGTTTGGGTTGTGCATTATGTGGTGTGTTCGGTGTTTGTTTCGAAAAAAGTCTGCATATTGAGATTTATGGAACAATCACCTTTGTCTTTGACATACTGTCTTATAATAGTTAGACTGAAACAGTGTTCTCTATCTGACTAGTACATGTATTAGAAGAAACTGTAGTTGCCTAACTATATTAGCTTCAAAGGTTCTTATCAGTGCCGGATTAAGCCAGCGCGGGGCCTGTAACAAATTCTGCTAAAGTACAGTCTCGGCTACGTAAACTCGCAAAATAAATGTATACCTAAATAAAAATAAAAATCTGAACGGAGGAACAAATAACATGCTAGTCTAAATATATCGATTATAATTAAAATTTGAAAATTAACGTTAAAAAGTTAAATACCTACTTATTTTTACGATTAAACTTGACGAAGCCGAGTTTATTTTTATGTGGAAGTGAAGCATATACTAAGCGCTTTGCGTTAAAGGTATGCAAGATATTTTACGCTCCTATCTAAATTAATACTTTTCTATTTCGATTAGACAGGCGTTGGAGCGCGGGGCCCCTAAATTCGCGGGGCCCGTAGCATTTGCTACTCTGGCTACGTGGCTAATCCGGCACTGGTTCTTATGGCGGTCTTTGTGGTGCTAGGGGTCGCTTTTTTCACAGTACACGTGCTTTCACGTTAAATTTTAACTTTTATGAAGAATTTATTGATCCGGGCCGATATAAAGCTCGCTTGGTTAGCTAGCTAGCCTATAAAACTTTTACAATGAGAAAATTTTCCATTCCTGGAATAATTTTATTGTAAAAGTAAGTTTCCTCATATCTCTCAAAGATATTTAAATGGTATTGTTTTTGTTAATTAAAGCGGGCCGTTACAGAAAACAATCGAGCCTGGTCTAATCAAGCCGTTGTTTCACAGAATCATAAATATTGAAAACTTTGACAAAAGAATCGCTTTAATAAGAAAGTCAAGATATAGGCTTACTTTGTCTACTGAAAAAGGCAATCGAATTTATATCTTAATAATATTTAGATTATTCTAAATTAAGTTATGGCAACTGCAAAAAATCATTGGCATATGTTTTTAAGAAGCTTTAAGTACCTTGATAATAATACAAACAAAGCATTGTATGTGTTTTAACTGCATTACCACAATATCTTTCAAATGCTAAACATTTGTATGAAATGGTAATCATCGTGAAACAGTGTTGGCCTAGTGGCTTCAGCGTGCGACTGTGAGGTCGTAGGATCGATCTGCGACTGTGCTCCAATGCTTTCTGTCTATCTGCGCGTCTAACACTAATTAAAACAGGAAACCAGCATGAATTAAATCAAAAAATGACTAGTCAATGAAATAAAAATTATCAAAGAAACGCATACAATCTGAGGTCAAAACCTCAGATTGAGATTGAGATTTTTATTACTAAAATCAGATAGTAACTTCGTAGTAACTATAAAATAGCTAAACTGAAAATTAAATATTATCATTCTAGAAGAAAACATTCTTTTCAACTATTCAACAGTTTGAAAAAGCATTTTATTCCCTCCGTGAAAATCTTATAATCACGAGATTAGAGGCGCAATGTATCTAAGTGTCCAGAATCGTTGGAACATTTAAACACTCTTAGAATTTATCTAGAGTTTTCGTTTCCTTAAAATGTACCTACGAGTGAGATTTTTCAGTTAGTATCTAACATTAAATTTCACAATAACATACACGCTGTCTCCTAGCCTAAACGGTCTAAGAAATATTAATACGGTATTTTTATTTAAATAGAGTGATTGAAAAGGAAATTTGTCTTGACTAAACTACGCTTTCTTGTTTTCACAAATAGCCTATAACTTATAAACAATACGTTCCAGGCGACCCAGATATAATGAATAAAAATAACTAACGAATTCAGGATTTCAGCTATATTTTTAATAATACGCTGTTTCAAACATATAGTTTTAAAAATATATTTCAAATGAATCTTTTAAAACTAAAATCCACTAATTCACAGAATATTTCATTTAAAATCCACTACCGGAAACAGAAACTATACGTATGTAGCGACCTCAGACGCAATTTGTTACTGGATTTGAAGCCTACTTCCGGCTGACGTTCGTTTCAAAACTCGATTTGAACAGTTTTAAATATAGATATTTTACGTTCTCTAAAATTAAAACCTACATTTTTAGAATTGTATTGTTTTACTTACTTAGTGGATTTAATTTTTATTTTAACCTCTCCTTTAGTTAAATATTAGTTATATTATGCCAGTAAATTAGAATATTTCTAATAAATTTAAGATGTGATTTTTTTACATTTTATTGGCTCAGAGTATTTATTATCCCAGGCCCTAGCTTGGGTACATTCTATATTATGTTCTGTTTGATTGATACTTTGAGGCTCAAATAATAGAGAGTAGAGCTAAATATGAAATAGAAGGACTGCTATTGGCGCACTGAGGGATTTTCTTTTTAAATAGTCGTATTGTGTAGATGTTCCTACATTTTTAGTGATAGTGATTATATCAAAGCAATCTATCATTAGCGACAAATATTGTTTTAACAGTGTTTCTCTTTGTCTTGGTTCTGTTCCACTGTCTCCTTAATAAACATCTCTTTACTCTAGGTGTGACAGACGGTCCCTTGTACAGCGGTTGTCTCAAAGCAGAGGAATCAGTCACCAACGTAATCCTGGAATGCGTGGCGCTTCTCAACGAACAGACATCCTCGGAGCAGTGAGGTGCGAAGGTCCGTGAAGAGTGCGAGAAATTTCTGAGCTTTTGGAAAGAGCTGTCTAAATTTGCCAGGACAAATCAGCGTGTAAGTGCGGAAATGGAGACCACACTACACTTGTTGACAAAATTGTTTTTTTTTAAAGAATGGAACGTTGTTCAGAGTTACATATGCACATATATGCAATACTATTACAAGTACATAGGGTTACTGTGCTACAGAAAACTTATGTATTACGTAAATCATTGTGTATACAATCTACTAACGAGATGCAACTCAATGTCAGTAATATTATATTGAATAAATAGAATGAAGCCGCGTCGAGACAAGTATTTGTCGCGGAGTTTGCTCTAATTTGTCAACCCTCATTACGTTATCATTCTGTCGTCTCTATTTGTGGAGTTTTAGTTCGCCGCTTGCTTTACTGAAGTGCAAGTGCAAGTGTACATAATATTTCGCTTAATGATGTCTTTAAATAGAGCGTAGTTTAATTTTACAGATTTTTATATAATAACAAAATACATAGATTTTCGGTTAAAGTACCTTAAGCATAGCTTAGCTTTTGTAAAGCTAAATGTAGATTGAAACATTAAGCTTTTAATTAAATTAAAAAACCTAAGTATTGGAATTACATAAAAATAATTACTACTTGATGCGGCTACCTTTATGCGTAAGTTAGAGCTATTAATATCGCTTGTTTCACAAAGTCTTCGATTCATTAAATTAATAAAAATATTAAGTAGTTTTTTACTATCTATTTAAAGAAGGCTCATTGTTTAAGGTACAGCAACTTCAATAAACACCATTAACCTATTACACCACCACAATACACTCTCACTTAAAACTAAGACATAAGAGAAAAATAATATTACGTAAAAAAAATGTTACGTTCTATGTATCTTAATTTAAAAAAAAAAGATTTTCCTCGAAACAATAATCTTCTTCAAAGTATGAGAGATTTATTATTGTAACAACTTAGTTAAAAGAATACACTAATTGAAGGACACTTCTAATAACGCCATGAAGAAATACCTTCCTTTTCTATTTTGCAAATTATTCAGAACAAAGCGGAGATAAGGTAAAAAGAAGTTTCACTTCAAAAGAATGGTTCGTTCATTTGTTTATCAGGGAATGAAAAACAAAAGTGAAAACACGGCGAAGTTCTTTAACGATAATTGTAGAAACAGAAGACCGTATTGATTCAAGGTATTAAACTGTTGCTTATAAATTAATTTAATTCCGCAATATATTCGCATATTTATATTTGTACTGTATTTAGGATTTATTGGTTATAAGATTTTAAAAACTTATATCAAGCATAAAACATTTTTAGATTTTAATTATGAAGCATCTTCATTAATAATTATTTAGTGATTCAGTATCAAGTTCCGTAACTCACGGGAAACAAATGAGCGTTTGTTTCATTGCAGTTTTGATAATTTAAGTTCCACTTGTTTGCATGCCACACATCGTCATTTTATTTATATGATGAGTCAGGGTCAAATGAGTATACATATAGATAAAATATTTGTTTTTTTTAAAAGGAAATAGCAAAAAGGTTAGTCGACATCACAGGAGACCGCAGAGCTGGTAGCTACCTCGGACAAAGATTTAGTCTAGCTATTCAAAGGGTGAACGCTGCACGAATAACGAATATTTTAGTTACTATATTTTAAGGTTAGTTATTGTTTTTCTGTTATTTAGATATTTGTAATATATTAATAAAGTTAGCAATATCATATTATTTCAATAAAAAAAATTCTCGAAATAAATTACAACTCGTATATTAGTAAAACAGATGAACAGATCTTTTATAGAGGTTTATAAATACGATAATACTTAAAGTATTCATCAAGTAAAACATTTATTTCAAATATGGAATAAACATTTAAAACGCTCTTAAATAAGTATCCGAATAAGCGTGTTTAAAAATCTCCATATTTTATTCGATAGTGTAATAAATCTTCGAGACGGGCTCTGGTAAATGTATTCAGATTGCTTCGATTGCTTCAGTAAACACTTGCTTCTATTACGATTAAGTTTATATTTGTGTTAAAATGAAATGTTTTTGATGTGAAACATCTATAGCCGCACGTAAAACCGATTTCTGGCGTGGCGACGCATGCCGTGGCGACGCGTTGCCACGCTATATGATGGTATATAATACAGTCTAAATGCAGTAGTGTGTACGGTGTGTGTATTTCGAAGTCACTGATTAAACGAATTAAGTAGTCACGATTTGAAATAAATTCGTAAATTTTTGTATTTAATGAAAATAAATGATTATTCAATAAATATTCATCGTTATCTGGAAAAGAAATCGTAATATTTTATTTTATCATTATGACATATTTAGTTCCTATCACAATCTGTTCTTTTCTGCATATTACTTCTACAAAATAATGTCGATGTTTCACATCTGCCAGGCGTCCAGTGACGGCTCACATTTTTTTTTAAATTATAACGATAATCATTAGTAAACCTTTTGTGTCGTTAGAGATGGTTTTGTAATTCAAATTAAGAAAAATTAAATGCAAACAACCAAGCAGAACACACAAAATTCATCAAAATCTGTCCAGCCGTTTAGGAGTTTTATTACGAACACGTCGACTGAAGATTTATATATATATACAAGCTGTTTATTTGCTGCATAGATAAATAACCTAGATACTGACTGCAGCGCCATCTGCCGGGCTAATTTGTGAATCTAAACCATCCGGGGCGCCACCCAAACGCATAAAAAAAACATTCAAATCGGTCCAGCCGTTTTAGAGGAGTTCAGTGACATACACACATAAAGTAGAATTATATATATAAAGCATTTTTAAGCACGTTATTTACATCTTTTAAATCTTATTAGTAATTTCCACTAATGCGTGCTTATTATACTCTGATTTTTAATTCCGTAGAATTCTGACAATTCATAAGTTATGCTACTAAAAAAGTTCTCCAACGAAAAAGGGACAAGTTTGACTTATTTGAGGGCAATAAAAAAAATGCTACGTATTTTTTATGTTTTACCCACAAAAAGGTAAATCTAAATATTTACTTACTCAAGTGACCTAATACAAAATTAACAAATATTTTAATATCACGAACAATGTATCGAATTAACTTTAATTAATTTATTTTATTCTTTAGCTGGCATCACTGCCTACTAATTCCAGGTTTAGTCAACCTTTTAAAAAAAATAAAATGTTATCTTTACTTGTGCGTTTTTTACTGTTTCTGATGAAAAGGAATGTAATTAATACTCGCCGTTAAACCACGTTTAATGTGGAACACCGCATTTAATAAAATGGGTACATTAACTAACAATAAAATGTATGTATAGACTCAGATTTTCAGACTCGTATTGAAATTGAAAAATGTGCCCGGCCAAAGTCCGAATGAATGTCAAAAAATCTCTTAGAACTATATTACATTCCAAATTTAAAAAAAAGTGATAGCTGTCAGAATTCTACTTATGGAACTAAACATCATGAGTGAATTTGTTGCTAGTATTGCCTTGTTGTCTATTTTCGAAACCTTTATAGACATAACGTATATATTAACACACATTATCATTTTTAAATATGTTTAAATTTTTTTCAACCTGAACTATTTGTGTTTTTTCCCTTCCTTCGAACCTTTATAGACATAACGTATATATTAACACATTTAACATTCGAAATTTAAAATATGTTTAAATTTTATCAGACTGAAAAGTTTTAAATAAAATTTTTTTTTTTCGTATTCCTTCTTTTCTATTTTCACTTTATAGACTGAACATTATGAATGACATTTGTTGCTTTCGTATTCCCTTCTTTTCTATTTTCGAAACTTTATAGACATAACGTATATATTAACACATTAGACATTCGAAATTTAAAATATGTTTAAATTTTATCAGACTGAACAGTATGAATGACATTTGTTGCTTTCGTATTCCCTTTTTTTTTTTTTTTTCGAAAATTAAATTTAATATATATATTAACACATTAGACATTCGAAATTTAAAATATGTTTAAACTTTATCGGACTGAACATTTTGAATGACATTTGTTGCTTTCGTATTCCCTTGTTTTCTATTTTCGAAACTTTATAGACATAACGTATATATTAACACATTAGACATTCGAAATTTAAAATATGTTTAAATTTTATCAGACTGAACAGTATGAATGACAGTTGCTTTGTTTTTTCTTTTTTTTTTTTTTTTTTTTTTTTTTTTTTTTTTTTTTTTTTTTTTTTTTTTTTTTTTTTTTTTTTTTTTTTTTTTTTTTTTATTTTATCAGACTGAACAGTATGAATGACATTTGTTGCTTTCGTATTCCCTTCTTTTCTATTTTCGAAACTTTATAGACATAACGTATATATTAACACATTAGACATTCGAAATTTAAAATATGTTTAAATTTTATCAGACTGAACAGTATGAATGACATTTGTTGCTTTTTTATTCCCTTTTTTTCTATTTTCGAAACTTTATAGACATAACGTATATATTAACACATTAGACATTCGAAATTTAAAATATGTTTAAATTTTATCAGACTGAACAGTATGAATGACATTTGTTGCTTTCGTATTCCCTTCTTTTCTATTTTCGAAACTTTATAGACATAACGTATATATTAACACATTAGACATTCGAAATTTAAAATATGTTTAAATTTTATCAGACTGAACAGTATGAAAGACATTTGTATGCGTTCGTATTCCCTTCTTTTCTATTTTCGAAACTTTATAGACATTACGTATAATGAAAAAGCTTGGTGCATTGGCAGACAAATGCGGCATCACGTTTCCGGTTCTGAGCGTCCAGACAGGCATTTACATTCGCGATCCATTGCACTTAACGAGTCCGCTTTCAATAAATTCTGAAAATCCTCTGAATCTTGCAAAACATTAGGGGTAAGGGACTAAATCCACTTAGTAGTGATATATTATATTCATGTTATATGCAATCGCCATCGGGGCTTAGTTTATTTTTTTTCTACGAAATCTCTCTTGACTATCAAAAATAACTAACTAAATACAATAAACCATATATAAATAATTGTAAATTTATAATAAACATAACTTTAATCCGGTAAAAAGGGTTTTTCTTTAAATGTGTAAAGGTTATGTTAATCACAGACAATACTATGAATAACAATTTAAAAAAAAGTATATCCAAAAATGGAATACGTATTATATAAAAAAGGAACTTAATTACGGAATAAACCTGCTCGGATAATACGTAAAACGAATAGTTATCGTAAAAGTATCGTAAATATATATTTCTATACATATAATAAGGCAGCGCCTAAGAGCTTTAAGTGTAAGAATTAATAGTACCTAATATGGCTGTTTTTATTTTTTTTTACTGTCTACACTCTACACTTTTAAAAACCTAAAGAAACTATGATTTATTTTACTATGAGGTATTTTACTATATCGATTATTAACTCTCTATTTATAATAAGCTTATAAAATAATTGTGATCAATGGCGCTTTGTCAAGGTATATTTTTTTAATGTATACCCACCTCAATGATCAATATATATATAATGCAACTTCTTAAATTGTACAGAAAAATCTAATGTTTAATGCCTCTCATTACGGGCAATTAACATTCTTAACTTAATTAGCGAGCTGAAATGAATATTAACATTAACTTAATTTAACGATAGTATTATCGTTGAAATGTAATATTATCTTTGCGTTCTCACTGGTTGTCACCCTAAAACGCAACAACTGTCTCGTCAACCAAGCGTGATTGTGACTAGCGTTTGATGAATCGCTCCTCTTTTGTCGTCACTGTTATACGAAAAGCAACTCTATTTTCTATTGAATAATATCAAAGTTTAAAGTGCATTTAATTATAACATTGTTAATGAAGTTAAACATTGAGATGAAATTTTTAGATTATGGAAACTTTTAGTCTGTTGGGGACAAAGAAATCTCAAAAATCTGGACGAATTATTTTAAATTGCTTAAGATATATTAACGTTAAACCTTAATTGTACTTTTGTGTGTTTTACACGCGTCGCCAACACTTGAAAGACAGGTCAAACATAAAGAAAAAGAACACTTGCGTTGAATAAATCATACAATTTACAACAAATTTGACTAGAAAAGTCCAAACTTATGATAATAAAATACTTGCTTATCCCTTTGTACATGTGCAGGAATTAAAGCTATAGATTGGCAAATGGTAGACGGTACTGGTGGCCCCCTAGCTGGTGATTTATTCGCTCAGCGCCGGAAATCTCTCAGAGATCTGGCGGAGAGGGCCAGGCAGGTCGATCCGCGTCACCGTAAGAGACCAAAGCGTCGCCGTTCCACCGTGCAGTTTTGAGTAATCCTGGGCACGCAGATGCTTCAGCGTCATGCGTTTAAAAGAAGAGATAGTAGCTCTACAAACTTGGGCGAATTGGCCGATATGAGTATGGCCCTTGCTGTGCCAAGGAGCATCCCACATAATTCTTGGCCGCATGGGATCTGATTTCATCGGCCGATCGCGTGGCTGGGTGCAGACAAACTGTTACCGCTGCCCTGCTTCAGGTGATTGCTGATGGTACCATGGGGTTTAAGTGGGTATGCACAGTAGCGAGTCCTACATAACCCTTCACCACAAAGCAGTCATTACATCTATGGGAATCACCCTCGATATTATTGGGGTTACAGTATCAGGTGCTAGTAGGATCTTTAGCTGACGACTGCTACGAAGCACTTTTATGGTACACTACTTTTTAGATACCAAATTATTCTTTTCACATTCACATGTACCTAGTTTTGCACTATATTATGGTCGCGTTAGCAATACGATACTGTTTACGCATCGTAAAATCATAATATTTTTTAAATTGTTGTTCTATCTAATATGTCATGTTTCTTATCTTTACTAGTGTAATATACAATTATTAAGCCAGCTTAATGTATTATTTTATTTCTGACGTCAATGTCAAAATTGTGTTTGTGTTTTAATGAGAAATAACTACCTTAAACATATAGATCAATACAATTTCGCTTTTAATTTCGTCAAAAAATACATTTCAACGTGTAGTACTGATGTCAATTTAAATGCTAGTTTTCTTTCAACATTGTGCACTATAAGCGTATGTTACGATAATTGAAAAATATCTATAGGCGTTTAATAAATTTTTTACGTAATAGGATACCGCCGCCCATAGACACTCACATTGCCAGAAGCAAGTGCGAAGAATTGGTACGCTCTTTTCTTGTAGGACACTAAGTCAAATTGTTTTGGACAATTTGATTGGTTTGAATCGTTTCGGCAAAAACTGCCTTAAGAAACACTCAGTTGTGGAACGACGGACGTCGAGGTGATACGGATGGTATTATGTATTCTGCCTTGACGTCAATGGACCAACATAACTCTTGTTAACTGTTTCGCAAATTGTTATTAAAATAAGCTGCATTTTGTGGTTTTATTTTGATAAAAGATCGTAAATTAATAAGTTTAGTCGTGGCCCGCTCCCGTGCCCAAGGGAGGTCATTAAAAACTTCGCCTAGTGACGGCGTTTACTCACTGTGCATCATAAATTCCTTTCATATTTATTACTTTTCGATCAGGAAAATTTGTACCTAGGTTACGTACAAAATTGACTTACGCCCTTACTTAGGGTTTTTGAAACCACCTGATCTGCGCACCTCATGATCGAGGTATATGTATAATAGAAAGGGAATATGAAATATATATAAATAAGTATCTTGGCTATGGTCTTCTTAATACACAAGCTGACAAATTGATTTTGAGTCTAAGTCATGCTGGTTTTCTCACGACCACGACGTGCGCTGTATTAGCCAGTACTGACAGATGAATATTTTTTTGAAGTTAATACTTCTTTTGGCGCGTTAGGGAAAAATAATGAGAGTACATTTTTTCTATTGTTAGTGTCGGTTTTTATTCAAACGTAGAATAAGGCGAAAGATAAAGTTTTTGAAAAGATTTTGATCTTGATATGCCAAAGAAGTATAACGTCTAACACGTGTACATAAGTACACAAACTTTTTTTTCATAATACAGGGGGCAAACGGGCAGGAGGCATATCGGATGTTGAGAAGGCGATTTCGGAAATACTACAGTGCGCAGCTGGTTCCACATAGTGCTGGTGCGAATATACCTTCAGTCCAATTGTTTCCTTATTGTTTATACAGTATGAAGCAGGGACAACTAATTGCAAGCTTATCATTCGATCTATTCTTTCCTTTCTCACACCTATTAAAATTATTGAATTTCTCCTATTACGAAGGTTTATCTAAATATTATTCCCGTGTATTATGTCATATTGGAAAATAAAAGATTGCATAGTGAGTTAACCCTATAAGAGCAGTGAGACCACGCGACCACACCTCGCCTCTTGATTAGTTTTTGATAGACTTCGCAAGGATAGTCTATTTTTTAATAAAGTTATTTTCGCTTTCATATTATGATTAAAAGTTGCAACTCAAAAGGTAATGTAATTTCGAGTTGTCGGCAAAAGTTGTGAAATTGTTCTTAGCTTATTTATTTTTTACTTGAAATTATAAAGTTGGTATAAAGGAAATACAAATAAATAGTTCAGAACGTAGTACATAGAGGGAAGATATTTAAATAAAGTTTCCATTCGTTAAAAATAGATCTTGGATATTTCAAACTCAAACTCAAAATAACTTTATCCATATAGGCAAACAAGTTCACTTATGAACGTCAGAAAAGAAGTTAAATTAATTGTAAATTTACATTTACTACCAGTTCGCAAGTCAAGGGCGTAGAGCGGGCAAGAAGAACTGGCAAGAAACTTTCCGCCACTCTTTTTAATCGCCTTTAAGTCTTAATTAAGTCATACAAATTGTTTGAACTGGAGCAAATCAATCCCAAGGATAAAGACCATTTAAATATTCGTCAAATTTATAAAAAACTTTATTTATTAATTTACGTTTAACGAGAGTAGGTACATCAGTCCAACTTTTATCTAGCCAATAACACGACGATCTGACTACTACACACTACCAGACTAAAATATGTTAAATAGTATATGTATTTATAT
Organism: Pieris macdunnoughi; assembly: GCA_905332375.1. Classification (NCBI taxonomy): domain Eukaryota; kingdom Metazoa; phylum Arthropoda; class Insecta; order Lepidoptera; family Pieridae; genus Pieris; species Pieris macdunnoughi. The sequence continues at coordinate 2,604,219 of CAJOBZ010000017.1, read as the reverse complement.
ATTAATTAAGCTATTGCATAGATTTTATCGCGGGCTTTGAGCGCGGCGACCGAATCAATAAATTCCGTAACGAAATAAACCTAACACACGATGACGTAATATAGATGCGGCCGTTAGAGCGGGACAGAACGCATACTGCGTCTCACATCGGTTTAGCGTGATCGGATAGGCGTGTTAGTCTGGTAGAGTGGTAGATTGAATTAATATCAAAGAAAAAAATAAAAATAATAATATTGCATAAGATTGCCGTATGCCTTTTATTCAAGGAGCAAATTTAATTTTTAAACCGAAAGCCGAACTCCATACCCATCAGCCCCCGTATAACGTTATTTACCTCGAAAATGAATCTATCAAATGCAAGCCTGTTTAAAAGAAGTTGGATGTATTCGTATTAAGGATCATAAATTATGTTCCCAGTTTCAATAGAGGCTGAAACTGGGTCAGTGCGGCAGGTACCTTCATTCACACTCATGAAAATCTTTATTTTTCAGTTAAGCTTTTTTGTTGGCGATTTTGAGTATTGCCTCTATCTGGATTGAGTGCATCAACATTTACTTTGTCTAGTTGTCTGGTTATGTTTGTGTTATATGCGATTGCCAAATATTGTCGTAAATTCATTTCGTAGCCCCTATCTGAAGATAGGTATACATTTTTTTTAAAACAGTGGTGAAACAGTGACAGGATGCTTGACATCTGATGTTAAGTGCTATTGCCGTCTCCATGGACCCTCAATGCCAGTGCGTTTCTTTTTGAGAATTGGTTTTCTCTTTTTTTCAAGGATTATTGGTTCGTATTTATTATATAATGATATATGTTAACACAAATGAATATAAATTTGTATAAAGAAAAAGATGGGTTAAAAAAGACAACATTAAGAGGAAAACTACATTATATAATTATTAAAACATGGTTGTAAATAGTAAATCCGCATCAAGGATTGTTTTTATCTATTTTTTTTGACGTGACAACGTCTTATAATTCGATGGAGCCGGCTGCACGCACGAAAAAACATGACTCATGCGGCGTTACCTCGCTCTGAGGCGTTCCATTTAAGGCTTAAAGTGCAAGCGAGAGCGCGGAACGAGCGACAAAGAGGCACAATCGGCCTCCGCTACAATTATGTCAAAAATTTACATAATTGTATTTATGCGTACAAATAAATGTTACTTGATCCATAGTATCATGTCAACTATCGTCAGTAAACCGACTTTACAGACAACCGATTTTTTTTGTTTTTTTGTTTTTTCATTATTTTCTTCCACAAGTTAAGTTCAGTTCTTCCACAAATTAAACTTATATGAAATGTTTTCTTTGTTTTGTTTCTCATTTCTCAACCATTCAATCACAATGTGCTACGGCGAAACGTGGCAGGGAACAGCTAGTTCTGTTATAAATTTCATTATTATGAGCATCTCCTACGTCTGGCAGCGTCTTGACAGCCAACTACCGAATCCAGTACATTATAACCATAGGTCCCACATGCTAGGCAGTAATATATTGCCAACATCATAGCCTACGTGGCCACTGTTCCTAGTCGATGTAGTGTGGTCGATGAACGTTAATACATTAATTTAGTCGCCAACTCCCCCGTCGTACCACATGCCAGTGATAAACGACGGAACGAATCGATTTTATTATCTAGCAGTATGGAAGTTTGGCTTTATTTTAAACTAACCCAACACGACTGGACATTTTTTCAATATTTTGAAAATATATTCAGCATATTTTATGTCATTCTAATGGTCTAGAAATTGTTGAAATCGATACAGTACTATGAACTTTATTTCTCTTAATTCCAGTGTAAATACATGTGTGAATTTGTTCTATGGAGAATTGTCGTTTAAATAAATGGAACATGGTAAACATATATCTGCGTTTGTTTCATTTATTCTTTCTCACTTTAATAAATCTAGAAACGAATCAAGGGCCTCCAAGCTACACACTAAATGAAACAATTTCACTTTTATGAATAAAAAGTATTATAATAGGTTTTCCAATAATTACATATATATAATATGTACTAGTTAAACGACTCACTAAACATCATATGTAAATTTATTTCTTGCCTACTTATTTATTTATGTTGAAATCCTTCGGCTAACATAAATAGATATAACAAAAAAATATACTAAAGATATAACCAAAGATGGAATACATAATATGTACACAAAGGTTTAGACAGAAAAATCTTGACAAAAATCGATAAAAATTATTTAAACCTAATTATAGGTATTTTACCTAATTCGGCTGTATTGTGTGATGGTGTGAAAGTGAGTGTGTGTATGTAGGATGTGCTCATGGTGCAGGTTATTTTGAACTATGGATATTCCTTTTAAGCATACTCCGCGACAACATAAGAAATGTTAAGGATTTTCAAATCTATCGAAACAATCTATAATAATAATACATAATCTAATTAGTAGTTAAACTTATACTGGTTGTCGCTATGTGTGTTTTTATTTAATTATTAATAATTAACTACTAAAAAACTATTAAAAATTAATAATATTAATATCGTACAGTACGTTAATTTCGCAGAAGTTACTACAAACGTTAAAACTTATATTGGGCGTGTATTTGAAAGACTCACTTTAGCGCTAACATTTCCTAAAACCCGAATTTTAATTAGAAAATTAAACATCTTAGTCAAAGAAATCAAATATTGATATGTTTATTTTAAATTATATTCATTTTGGTATTGAAAAATAAGTTGAATTCTAAAGCAAACAAGTGCGGGCTTCATTAAGTAATTAATAATGTCTAGCTCTCAATGTAAAACCGTTAAATAAAACCCTCTATGTAGATAGGCTTTAAAGCAAACCAGCCTTTGAATAGAACCTTCAATATTTGCATTCCGTTTTACAATATCACGGTAGTGTGGCAATCCTTGGCAATTTCTTATTGTTGTCTATCTTTTGTACCGCATTATACCCGTCTTTACGCGGCGTTGCAGCATTTTATAACAACCTTACAAAGAATAGAAAGACAGCGGCATTTTTAAAATACGTTCTGAAAGAATCTCTGTTTTGTAATAGGTGAAACTATGGTTATGTTGAATGTTATATTATATATATCACAAGGCCATTTAAGTTCCTAAACTAAAAAGATCCAATAAAAAAGTGTGTGCGTACTTTGTAAGTACACATGTCAGAAGTGAAACTTCTTTGTAAATTAATTATTACTAAGGTAACAGCCCCAAATACATGGAGTGATACTGGTAGTATATGATCACTCCATGTATTTGTATACCTATATTCACACTGTTTATACACTGTATACGTACTAATTATTATATAAATAAATAAAAAATAAGAAATGTTAAGGATTTTCAAATCTATCGAAACAATCTATAATAATAATACATAATCTAATTAGTAGTTAAACTTATACTGCTTGTCGCTATGTGTGTTTTTATTTAATTATTAATAATTAACTACTAAAAAACTATTAAAAATTAATAATATTAATATCGTACAGTACGTTAATTTCGCAGAAGTTACTACAATCGTTAAAACTTATATTGGGCGTGTATTTGAAAGACTCACTTTAGCGCTAACATTTCCTAAAACCCGAATTTTAATTAGAAAATTAAACATCTTAGTCAAAGAAATCAAATATTGATATGTTTCTTTTAAATTATATTCATTTTGGTATTGAAAAATAAGTTGAATTCTGAAGCAAACAAGTGCGGGCTTCATTAAGTTATTAATAATGTCTAGCTCTCAATGTAAAACCGTTAAATAAAACCCTCTATGTAGATAGGCTTTAAAGCAAACCAGCCTTTGAATAGAACCTTCAATATTTGCATTCCGTTTTACAATATCACGGTAGTGTGGCAATCCTTGGCAATTTCTTATTGTTGTCTATCTTTTGTACCGCATTATACCCGTCTTTACGCGGCGTTGCAGCATTTTATAACAACCTTACAAAGAATAGAAAGACAGCGGCATTTTTAAAATACGTTCTGAAAGAATCTCTGTTTTGTAATAGGTGAAACTATGGTTATGTTGAATGTTATATTATATATATCACAAGGCCATTTAAGTTCCTAAACTAAAAAGATCCAATAAAAAAGTGTGTGCGTACTTTGTAAGTACACATGTCAGAAGTGAAACTTCTTTGTAAATTAATTATTACTAAGGTAACAGCCCCAAATACATGGAGTGATACTGGTAGTATATGATCACTCCATGTATTTGTATACCTATATTCACACTGTTTATACACTGTATACGTACTAATTATTATATAAATAAATAAAAAATCTGCGTTTACTGCACAAGATGTTTGTTATGCGACAGAATTGCCATTTGAAGTTCAAATATGTAATTACTAAACGAATACATCGACTTTGACGACTCGATCTTTCTCACTATAGCACTTTCCCTACCTCTCCATGGCACTGTGAGTGATGCGACGTTCACTCTATTTTACTCTCTCTCTCTCTCGATCTCTTTCAATCGCTCTCTCCCTTTTCTTCGACAAAAACGCTGCACATCTTCGTGATGCTAATATTATTTATCAATGTGACGCTTTATAGTTTCACTTAAAAAACAATTGGTACATTTTTATTTAGGAACAGTTTGCATTTATAGAAGGCTTCATGAATAAGGCTTAGAGCTTAGCATTTATTGAATGATATACTTTATTTACGCGAGTTCCACATACATGACCGTTAAATTAATAACAAGTATTTATGGATATATAATGGAAATTCGATGATTGACATATATTATTTTGAAGTATTTTAGAACCTAGTTTAGTGATTCATGACTCTTAAGATTAATTTTTAGTTTTTATTTTGGTTTTGTAATTATGTAAGACTACATCTGTAGTGCTTTTTTAATTAGTGATCCACTGTGATTAATAAAACCGCAAGGTATATATGCATAAATAAAGAACTACATTAATACACCAGCCAATCAATTCAGCTTGCTTTCTATAAATGCAAACTGTTCCTAAGCCAAAACTTTGCGGTATTTTTAATTGGTTCTTACATATCGTACGAAGTTTAGGAACTTAATTCGCATCGTGGTATCTATATATATATTCAACAAAATCATAGTTTTACCTATTTACAAAACAGATTCAGAACGTATATAAATAAACTTTTAGGCACAGAGAAAAGTCGTTGAAATCGTCTGGAAAACGTTATTTTAACTCTCAAAGGGAATTCTTCATAATATCAATTGTAATCTCATCAATCTTTCATACAACGAAGAATTCATGTCCTAAATTTTTCCAAATCTTTCTCTTTTCGTTACAACCATTACGATACAATACAGCGTAAATAGCTCAGAAAATTCACAATTCATATTGAATTATTCCTTTGAATATTTTGGTAAAACCTTCATACAGTTTGTATGTGATGTGAATTTTATTGAGCTATTTTTGCTATTAGCTGCTACTAAGCGTGGTTTGGATTCTTGTTCTATATATTACGTGTTTATGAAAATATCACAAAAACAAAAAGTAGACTCACGCAATCGTGTTTAAATGCCATTTTACATTTTCTGATTGACAATCTAATCCATATCTTTAAATATGTCATACTACAGTAGTTATACTATATAATATATGTAAAGGTCAAAGTTCAGTGGTCCCTTATTCTCCAACCAGCGTAAAAAAGGAATGAATTATGCATGTAAGAAATATTCCTGTACCTACTACAATATGTTAGTAAGTCTGGACGGCCTAATAAGAGGTACAACGAACATATTTAAATAAAAATTTAAATTGTTCTTCTCTTACATATCACTTTATTTCACTACAGACTTTCCTTGAGTGACACTATATGTTTATTTAAACATATAACGATTGGAAAATATAATTTTACGTTTAAAAAACAGCTCTACGCTAAATGAAACAAATAGGAGTAATAAAGGCACACAAGAACATAAAACGGCTAAAGAGAACGATGATTTATCCCAGCCTGAGGTTTTAATAAAACGAAATTGAGCTTTGACCGTCACCGGGTAAAGAACTCCGTCAAATTTATGAATAGATTGGACAAAGCCGAAATTTTCGCTTAAATGGAATCCATCTCGCACATCATTCGATTCCAAATTTGAAATGAAAAAGGCTGGAATGATAATATGAGCTACAAATTCAGACCCATGTCTTTTTAACCGTCACATGTCTGCCAGATTTATACCTAAAGGAAAATGTCTTTGGCGCCGAACGAACGCTTTTATTGAAATTGGCCGCATTACCATAATAATATTAGAGGGATTGGCAGCCATCGGCGAAGTGTAAAATCTTAGTATACTACTCTCTGTTATCTCCTTCAAGTACTGCAATCTACATACATTTCTTTTCCCCCGCTATTGTGAGGAATTCAATTACTAAATCTTTTATATTTCAGGCTTGTTAGCTACCGTTTTAGTGTTGGATTTGTCAAATTCTTTACGTTTGTGATGTAATGCGCTTTATGTCTTTATGTAGGTGCGCTTTAATTTCGGATTTTTTAGATAAAACAAATTATAAGACAATGGTAAAGGAATTTTAAAGCTAATGACGTTGCTATGGCAACTGCCGCGTTGCTAAGTCTATTACAAAAGCTGACGCTACAACTTTTTTAATAGACTTAACTTTTATTCAACTTCGCTTGGAATTAATACAAAATACTGTACACGTTTATGAAGTCGGTTACGTCAAAAAGTTAAACGAATCCTAATTTACATTTACTGTCAGTTAGGGCGTACAACGGAAACCTAGGACAATTGTTTATGCATTATAACACTTATAATTTTTATTTAGTTAAGTAATTATAATCACTAAAAATTTGTATTGCGTAAACTGATCGAAACGAAATAAATGTTTGAAATAGATTTAAGTAGTACAGCATATGTCAACTAAACGTAATTTATTTCTATTATCTTTACCGTATACTTTACCCCGATTAAAAACATTTCATGAGCACTTTTCATATACATACAATCGTAAATCTTTATCACTCTCAGGTCGCTTGATATAAAAGTAACAAAACAATTGCGATTTATATAACGTAATATTTCTTTTACAGCCTAGATACTTACAATGTTCATATAGTCTTTATTAGACATAAGAGGACAGATGAAGAGCTCCGAATATAATACAACATTTAGCGGAGACGAATACTGACATTATCTACGATTCCATTTCTGTGAGGGCGCTCAAGTTGTGGCACGTAAAGCGTCGCCATTTGTTCACTTGTAAGTTGTGTTTATTCTTTTTTCGTATCCTTTTCGGTTATGAAAAATGGAAGGATGGAGAACGCTTGACACGGACCAGGCTTTTATGAAATATGTTTATAATAGTTTAGGGGCGTTCAGCGTATTGTGATTTTCCGTCGGTCTATTGTGCGTTCAAAGATTCTTCCTATTATATTGTATAATGCAATAATATTTCCATTTAATATGGTAACACAACGAAGAAAGGTTTAAAAGTGGTATTTTACAGGTTACTAAGCATAATAAAAGAAAGATTAAGACGTATTGGTTAGCAAAAATTTAATTCTCATAGCAAGGACATTCTGAATCATATTTAGCAAAAAGTAAAAAAAAAACAGCTTATTAGTTAAAGATTTTTTTATGTAACAGAGCGCAAATGGGTGAGCAAAATTTATTTGGTATTATATTATTAAGTTTTTGTTGATGTCCTTTTTGTTTTAAAGTTTTAATTCTAGAATTGTGAGTGGTTTTATTGCAACCTTTGAACTGGGTGAGTTTTCCTATTTTTTAAATAAAATATAAACATGCAGGCAGGCGGCTCACCTGATCGGAGGAGGCTGGCCCATAGACACTCACACAGAGGCCTTGAAAGTGAGTTGCCAGCCTCTAAAGTATTGGTACGCTCTTTTAATGAAGTACCCTAAATTGAATTAGTGGTGGTGGTGCGCGGCAAAACTGCGTTAAAAAAACTCTCAGTTGTGGAAACGACGGACGTAAATAAATTAGTTGTGTAATTCATTTATATCTTTTGGTATTTTAATTTTATATTTAACATTTATTGTGTTACAAAAAAGTATTCTCAACATTCTTCGATAAGCTTCAGAAAGGATACCTGAAAAATAATTTTTCAAAGGCTATACTTAGTCTCTAACACATAAACCGGCGATGAATGGAAAATAGTAAACACGGAAAAACTTTCACAATCAAGATGAACGCGGATGAAACGTCTTAAAAATACTAGTTAAAATTATCTTAAAGCCGCAAAAAATTAGGTAAAAAGCAACAACAATATAATTTGTAACACAAGTTAGTAGTACAGTTAAGATGAGGGGTCTTGAAAACATCAAATGAGCAATGGGAATTGTTCGGACAGTAAAGTTAAGTTTGTCCAGCGATGACAAAGGAACAATGGCTGACCTGGATGTGAAAAGTAGGCAAGTTTTTAGGAAACTGCGGTTGAGGCGAACTTGTCATTATAGAAATACAGTTGAAAGGTGTTAACTATAATTAAAAATGTTGCGAACGCTTTGTTCGTGTCTTTCAAATCCCGCTTTTGTTTATCATAAAAGGCAGTTATCAAAAATATTAAAATCATTTCTTAATGTTTTATACATTATATATTCACAATAATAAATATAATAGTTTTGTCTATATCCAAGGGTAAGAATTCCATTTTTCTCTAGATAATGAACCATTCATTGTAAATGTATAGCTGTAGTACGAAATACAAAATTGCTTATTTTCACAGTATGTCCCTACGCATACAGATGCTGTGGTCGAGGCACCGAGGAAATTATTATAAAAAAAAAACTTTAGGTAGGCCATAACTGCCTTAAGCTTCAAAATACGACATCTCCACTAAATTGTTCCTTTCGATAGTCACTGGAATTTCCCATTTTTTTTCTGGAATCCTATAATCAATTGGAAAGTTTGAAAAATTATAAATCATTTACGAATATGCTCAAGTTTATCACGGAGACTATTAGAATTAGATTGAATTAGTAATACAAAAATGACAAATGAATTAGTAATACAAAAATGACAAAATTATAAATTATCACAAATTATTCTTTCATACATAATAAATTCACAAATATATCGAATATCAATTTTCGCTTCAATTAGTTATGAAACAAAGAAAATCTGAAATATAAAAGAGAAAAGCTATGTTATCGGATAGTGACATAAAAGTAATGAGTTCGCCTGAACAACCAATTTTTACCACAATATTATATGCCACGAACTTGTTTTATCCAATATTTTACATTGTTACTTTTTTCCGATAAATAAGATCTTCAACGTTATATTATTATAGCTTGAGTTCTTAAATCTAATAATAATCGGACACGGTTACATAATGATTGATTGTTGTATTTTTGTCTATCATAAACACATTGATTGGGTGTAGATAATATATTTAAGGTAATCTTTGCTAAAACCTTTTAGGACCCTTACATAGCACTACATTTTTAGAGGTCTGGGCCTCAGATTTGTTAATGATTATGAAACATATACAGAAATCTAAACTTATAAATTAACATATACGATAGGCATATAGGTGATCAGCCTCCTGTGCCTGACGCACGCCGTCGACTGTTTTTGGTCTAAGGCAAGCCGGTTCCTTATGGACATACCGGTACATTGTGTAACCTACACGAATAAATGATTTTTGACATTGACTTTGAATCAAACATAGAATACGTAACTTTTGATCGTGAGAAAGTGTCAACCAAAATACCAAAAAATTCGAGGTTTACTTAAAATGTGTCATAAATGTGAAGCGAACCTATTTATATTTCTGTACTTTGTAAACCATTTTCCACCTTTTAAAATACAAGGTCGTTTCATTTCGACACGTTTTCAATGTACCAGGCAATAATAAAGCGATGAAAGGCGAACAGATGAATGCCCCAAGAAAGGCTTAAGACAGAATAGATAAGAAGCCGTATTATCCGTCTCCATTAATTCAAACAATAATCTCCGAGGAAATTAACGGTTGCCATATTTAGGGAGCAATCGCCCATCACTGTTTAATTTACTTTACGTTTATTTTTAGGGACTCTTAGGAAAATTAAAAGCTTAGCAAACAGCGGGGGCTTAATCGTTGGCTAAAGTGGAAGGACAGTCGAAATGACAGGCTAAGTACGATGTCCTTATACATTATTGTTGTTTCGGTTTTTTGACGAGTTTGCTTAGCAAAAAATACCTATTAATATTGTCGTCAGTTCACCCATTTGATGTGAATAATATCTGAAAATATTAATTTGACCTTTGAACTTACAAATACCCGTAGGCGAGCAGTGTTGGCCTAGTGGCTTCAGCGTTCGACTCTTATCCCTGAGGTCATAGGCTCGATCCCCGGCTGTGGACTTTCTGTCGATGTGCGCATTTAACATTCGCTCGAACGGTGAAGGAAAACATCATAAGGAAACCAGCTTGCCTTAGACCCAAAAAGTCGACGGCGTGTGCCAGGCACAGCTGATCACCTACTTGCCTTTTAGATTAACAAATGATTATGAAACAGATACACAGATAACAGATACAGAAATCTGAGGCCCAGACCTAAAATGGTTGTAGCGCCACTGATTTATTATGATTTTATTTTTAAATACCCATATAGTTACAGCAGTTGTGTTATTGTATTGAGACTATGTTTTATGATTTATATTATACTAGCAGACTCGGCCAAGCGTTGCTGTGGCTAAGGTTTTTGTTATACTACATAGTAGTCATCTATTCAAGGGAAACGGTAGGAAAACACCAGTCATGGGGACCACCATGCTTTTGTGGTGGTTATGCCATTAAATTGTAGCTTATGTGAAACGTTGGTACTTTCAACACAGCGCCATCTGTTAGAATAATTGTGACTATCAAATAATAAACAAATATTTTGCAATATAATAAGCTATCCTATCTCTTAAGTTGGATCAAACTACTCACGTTGTGCAAATTTGATTGATATCGTTTCGGTAGTTTAGGAGTCCATAGCGGACAAACAACGTGACACGTAATTTATATATATTAAGATTATATTTATATCTTTTAGGTTCAAAAACCGCATTTATATCTACCAGACAGTTGTCTGAATTACAAAAGTGCATCCAAACAGTTGATTGCGTGAATTTCGTGGGTTTAGCGAAGACTGAAATATTTAAGAGCACACGTCTAGAAGCAAGTCACGCGCTGTTGGGCCAGTGATTTAAGAACGTCTAGAGTCTAGACCAAGACATATTTCCTGCCTGACGACGTAGGCCAAGCTGTAACGATTCACTTCTCGAATCATTTATTTTGTAAGATACATGACTTCTGTTGGTCTTAGGTTTTATTATTTTAAATTTGGAATTTCGTTGAATTTTCGCAATAGAAATGAAAGTATGGAGTATACCAGATTTCTAAGATAGTAACTAAAGTTTATAATTAGAAAAATATAACTAAGTGATATATATTCATTAATATATAAAGGGCCATAAGACTGACACGTTATATATGTTATTTTAAATTATATTTACAAACTTAGGATTTTGATAATAACTTAATCATACCAAATGACCCGCCCACTTCTACTTTTTCTTGACACACACACACACTCACAGATCACAGGTGGACAAAAACAGTAACTATATGGAGAGGACCACCAGGCAAACGATACAGAGGCAGACCCTACGCGCGATAGGATGATGACATCAAAGAAATCACGGGTCCTCAATGTATCCAAATAGCTCGGAATAGAGAAAAATGGCATGCTTTGGAGGAAGCCGGAGAGGGTTCCTGATACATACTAACTGTTAAAGATATTCACTAACACATTAGATAATTAGACATTTTTGTATTAGGAAATAAGTAAGGCTAAAAATAAATTAACATAATCATACCAAGCCAATCAAACTAATACAGTCCACGCTTGAATTCCATGGCATGAATACTATATGCCTTCTAACAATAATCATTGGCATACAGTTTGGGTCAGTTAAGCTGGGTATTCAAAGCACGTACGCCAGGCATCTTGGTGAGGCGCTCAAGTCTTCATCTTGAAATACAATGCGCACGCTTCTAAGAATACCTACTAGGATTGTATGGAAGGTGCCGGATGGTAGATCCAATTTGGTGTCTAAAAGGACATATATTGGGAAATGAGTCATTGGGCTAACTTGCTTAGGTAATTATGGCAATATAGACATTCAAATAGTTTTCTCAGATTGATGTGGTAGTCGCTGCCCAATATTGCTTAAAAGCACTCGAAACGACATGTACTTTTAATGTATTTGAATAATTTCAATGTGTTATTAACATATTCTGAATTCACAAGGATTGCATTATTTATAATTAGTTATAACAAACAAACAAAAACAAAAATTTCTTTATTAAGTAAATAGTCTTAAATGAACATTTTAGTACATCCCTTTTAAGTTCAAGAACCTGTGTTAGGGATATATATATATATATATATATAAATGTTTAGGTTTTATGTTTTTACTTTTGTTTTTAAGCTATTGCATAGATTTTATCGCGGGCTTCGAGCGCGGCGACCGAATCAAGATATTCCTGATGATGCGACCGAATAACGAAAATAAAAACCTAACATACGAAGACGTAATGTAGGTGTGGCCAATACGCGTTAGAGCGGGACAGAACGCATACTGCGTCTCACATCGGTCTGGCGTGATCGGTGATAAAAAATACTATTACAGCTTTACCGCGGCAGTCCTCGAGTGCCACACTTTTTTTTAGTTTAGTTTTATATTGTATTAGTGTTAAGTTACTGTAAAAGTAGGAAATAAGGAAAAAAATAAATAAATATTGTATGACTTTAATATGTAGTTAAGAAAACGGTTAAAGGTTGGTAGACTCAGTTTCCGCACTAACACTCTCATTAGGTCCGTTATGCGTCCTGGCTAAGTCAGCCTTGCTCCTTCCAGAAGCACAAAAGTCTCCTGGACACTTCGCAGGCTTCAAGGAGCGACCTCACTGCTCAGAGGATTTCTATACTTTGTTTAATATGTAGTATAATTAAGTAACGGTACCCAAATGTATCGTGATATTTGAGATTTTTAATAATGTTTATTGTAATTATAAAAAATATGCCTTTATTGCTGTACCCTAGACTAGGGTATTTTACTACATTATTTACTATTATTGCCCCTAATCAACTTGTCTCTCCACAAAGGCGAATCTCCGAATGTTGATCTGTCCTTAGGTATTAAATACCCCGGCTTATGTCGTCCTCCCAACTCCTCACCTACCTTCCCTTGCTTCCTTTTCCATCTCTGGCGTACCACTGATACCTTCTGTTTAGATTTTTCCCTTTCTTCGCTTACCATATGTATTATTGTAATTACGTAAGTAAAAGTAATGTTTAAAGTTACATTAAAAAGTTACATTTATCATCACATAAAATATAATATTAATAATTTAAAATGTTATCACACGCATGTCAACTTTTGACGGACAACTAACGGATTGTGTTGCATAGATTAACAATTGTTAATTTATAATGTAAATCGTGCGAAATTTTTAACAAACCAAAAAACCAGTTCCGCTACAACGCACCAAGCCTCAGATTTCTGTATTTTTTCGTGATGTTTCTTATTTTCTAAGGAAAGTAGGCCTTCTGTGCTTGACACACACCTGTACTTGAAAGAGATGCGGCTGTCCATTAGTTCACAGCCGGGGTTTTAACCTTCGAATTCTGGGGTGTTAAGATTTTTACAAGTATAGTAGATTTTAATGTTATAGTAACTGTAAAATCAATAAAATTTACGCGCATAGAAACGACCTACAGATCACAGTACGATCACGATCTACAGTATTATCAAACTAGATTATACTCTGTTTTGGAATTATTTATTGGAACTAAAATAGGAATCCATAAAATTTACCTTAATATACGCCAAACGCGAGCCACTTGAAGTTTGTAGGTTAAATAGAAATCTGACCTAGTATTACATTAAACTAATGTTTTAATAAAGAAATCTTGGCTCCACTCCAGAAGTTTTTTGTTAAACTTATGCACCCAGTTGCGGAGCGTAAATAGTAAAATTATGAACTGTTTAAATTAAATAATTAGATTAAACTCAAATGCTTTTAACGCTTTAAAAATTAAATTTAAAAATTAAAGCAAGGCATGTTAAATTACTTTCTAAACGTATGTGAGAGGTGAACAGTTTTGGAATTTCATGTACTTATGTAAACTGTCATTATTTTTGTACATAATATGATAAGATTATTATTGTACCTGGAAGAAAAGGCTTGTTATTACAAGTTACCTGATTGCTTGTACTCTTAATGGCACATACTCATACATAAATCCCTCCTCTAAGTCGGAACACATTTTTTGAGTAAAATTGTTTTTTGTACCATTAGAACACTATTGAACAGCATTACACAATCCTGAAACCCAAATTTTAATATTTTCTATAAATAATGAGTTTTTGAATTGATAATAGTCGTAACATTTGAACGCTCCCCCAAATCGTCGCGCTTATAGTTCCGACGATGTGCTCCGATCTATTGACCCACCGGCCAATCAGACGCAGTACCGACGTCGTAACTCGTATGACACGAACTAGCATGCACAAAGTCTCTCTAATTTAAATGTTGAAAATAATATTGATGTTGTGTTGTTTTTGTTTACTTTTGTTAGTTAGGACGTGTGCAATTATAAATTAGTGAAATACCACCTCTTCGTCTAAATTTTGAAATTAGTGTTAGATAAACCCAATCCAAACACAAGTATAACCCACGAAAATTTTGAAATGGTAAGTTTTACTCTATTTTCTTACATTATTATTAATTCACTTTTTATATATGATGAGAAACCATCATACGAATAAATTATATTAATAAGTGTTAGTGTTTATAGACCTCACAATGTATCCCTCATAACGTCGGAAGGTCTATTTACGACTATATGCGTCATTCATCCTACAGTGGCCATTAAACTTTTACTCCAAAAAAATTTCTAAAGTCTAACTTACACTTTCGACCATATGCGTGGTTGTAGTATAAAGATAAATAAACGTATAAAGACGGATCACAGACATAAGACTTTATGCTTTGTTATATAATGAAGATACGATTATCTGCTATTCAATTGTACTTAAATATCACTAAAATTGAACTTTTAATTCTATTAATAACTCTATGTATTTTCTCTAGTTTTTAACTAATTGACTTCAATATTTTCAGAATCACCTCCACTTGAAGCTGAAGACCATATCTTACAAGACGATGTTTGGGCACTCTTTTAATAAAAGTAGCATATATTGACAACAGTTTTGTAACAAGTATTCACAGGTAACGTATAATACGGAAGCAAAATCCTCACTTCTCTCTATCCAAATGAAAAAACTATAAGATGTATGATTCAAGCTATTCTGAAAGTTTTCTCCAATCACTGATATAATAGAACCTTCTTTACCCAATGCCCTCCCCAATAACATTTTTTCGAGTACAGTTGGCCACTTCAACTCCTTATTTAGAAACTCATCTATTTGTGATGATAATAATTATGGTTCAACTTTAGTGTTAGTAGAGCACACACCACACTTATAACCTTCGAGTCAGGATTCTTCTTATGTTCGTCAAATGAAAGTACACCTCACATTGAAGAAACTCACCTCCCTATAGTGGAAAGACTAAAAGAAAATTTTAAAAAATTTAGGGAAAGCCTATTTAAGCAAAATGATTCAGATGGAAGATTTTGAACAACCTTCCACTACTTGCCGACTTAAATGCTTTACAAAATTTAATGCACAAGAACGGAGCGTATATTTTGTTCTTTTTGGCAAATTGAGATCACTCGCAATGATTACATCGTCAATCATACCAATACACACTATATCCTTCTACTTCTAGACGTAAGAAATCCATTAAGTATTGCTTCCTCTTTTAACCAAACTCTCCATACCTATTAGAGTGTTTGTCTCAAAACGATGTTCCTAAACACACTTTCTGTAGGGGAGAGAACTTTCAAACAGCATTGGCAAAATGAGTTCAGGTGGTGGGTCTTTTTTCCTATCGGCTGGTGGTACCAAACTTTTATTGACGACGAAATGAAACAATGTTTTAAGACTGTCAAAACGTTCCACCTTTAATCTCATTATGTGCGTAAGGACACTACTAAAATTTACTAAGAGTGACCTATCATTTACAAAATGTTTTCATTATACAATGAGTGGTGTACATTAAAATATAACTAAAAACAATGACATAACAGTTCGAGATATCATAAATCAAAATTTATTATCATTTCACAAACCGAAAAAGACATCTCATATCCTTTACAATACAAACTTAAATACAACAGAAGAAGAAAAACAAAACAATTCCTCAAATAAGACTAAAGCTAGAGAAGTGAAGGCAAATATAAAAAGGAAGCTTTGGAAAGCAAAGGAAAAATAGTTACGGCTGTTTTGATTTCCAAAAAATTTTAAACTGTCCCCATGGCAATGTCGGTTTATTTTATTATAAAAGAAAACTTCAATTTATAATTTTACTGTGTTTGATCTAGCTAGTCAAGAAGGTTATTGTTACATGTGGTCCGAGGTTAATGGCAAACATGGCGTTAAGTAGCAATTGCTTGTCTAAATTTATTAAAACTAAAGTTAGTCAAGGTCCAAAGAATTCAGGTTTGGTCCGATAACTTCCGCCAAAATAGAAACCTATTTGTTTGCATGTTATACCTATGTAGCAAAAAAGTATGGTATAACGATATTCATAGGTTTTTAGACGCGGCACACCAAATAACCACTATTCATCTTTGATTGAGAGAAATGCAAAAATAAACTTATATATACTCCTCACAGTGGTTTGCCTTAGTTAGATGGTCAAAAGTCAACCCCCAAATTATAATGTAATTGAAATGAGTGTTACATTTTTACAATTATAAAATTTTGCTAGACGGTAGAAATTGGGCTAAAAATACTAAAAACCAAAAAATATCATGGAACAAATTAAGAAGTTCAGGTAGTGTCCAACGAACCCTATATTTTGAACTATCGTTATAATTTTGAAGAAGTAAATAACATTATGAGTTTAATAACCAAAAAAATTATTCATCAAGAAGGAAAAATAATAATTTATTACATACATAAATTTTAGGTCCATTTACTCTGACCATTTACCTATTACATTAGCAAAGTTTAATGATTTATTAAGTCTTTTGTCAAGGACGTATAATACCTCAAGAGTACCATAGTTTTTATCAACAGTTGTCACACAGCGGCAATGTTGCAGAACAGAACAGTAGTGATTCCTCTGAATAACCGTCAATTACATCACTGATATTCTATCATAAATCTAAAGGTCTATTATGTATAAGATGATTCAATATCTAATTTAAAGTAATTTTCATTTTATTTTGAAGATTTAAATATTTTTTGTTTCCTTTTAACTTGATTTATCAGTCTTATTTTTTATTTTTTATTTGTAGTCATTTTTTATTTCATTAATCTATCTGTGCTCCAAAGACTCACTGGCCAGTTTTAATTTTATTAGTGAAGCTATGTTATTTTTTTATTAAACGTTTATTATACTGTTCATGGTGTAATGAAAGAAGACTGCATTATGTTCCTATACTTATAGATATTTTAATAAAGCTAGTTTTAGCCTACACATTTTTTTTGTTTTTATTCATGAAGTACCACCACCACATCGACCACCTTTTCGAGATACCTTATGGCAGTTTACGCTAGCATAATGTCGTAATTCAAACATACGACTTTATTCGCGTTGTTTATAACAACCTGATTAAAAGCATAAAGTCGTAACAATAAGACACGACGTTTTTCTAGTGAGTATAAGGTCGTATGTAACTAAAATTAGTAATTTTGCATAAATATAATTTTTTATAGCATCCAGCTTTGAGAGCAATGTTTTGTAACTAATAATTAATCGCATAGTGCAAAAATATCGGTTAAAAATGTTTAACAAATTAAGTTTATCATTAACGTACACAAAAATTGCTCTCCTAAAAATGCTTTTTTGCCTTACGACTTATCGTGGACGTCGAAATTAATACCGTAATGTAACTTATTCAAGCCGTCACAAGAATATATTAATAGCTGTATCTTGTGTTCTTGCACATAAATACACATGAAGTATTGGTGTTGTGGAAATTTTTTAAAACTATTACATCTTTATATACTTAATATAACATACATTATATACTTAGGTATCAAAGAAGTGTAAAACCCTTTACTACAATAGACAATGAAAAACAATAGATACATTTTCTGATTTTCCGCTCTTTGAGCCTTCTTCTCAACTTTGACGTCGTTTCTTTGAAATACAGCTGTGGACCCATATATATTTCTTTCTATGTACGCAATGAATACTTCCTTGTTCGGTGAAATTAAACATCGTGAGGAAACCAGCATTCCCTGAAATCGACGACAAGCTAGTGTATTAGGCACAGAAGTCTGATCACCTATTTGCCTTTATATTGATTAGTAACCCAATAACAAATTTTATCAAAATACATATCAAATGATCAATTGAGTAAAGCGGTCATGTTTTAACCTATTTAATATTTCGATATTGAATAGCGACTCCATTCTCGTCACGTACACGTCTTGCCATCTGGACTGTAACACTTCGTATCTGTTTGTTTCCAACTGCACTAGTTTTAACTCTTATACGTGACTCACTTGCTAAATGAAATTTGATATAAGTTCATTCTTGTTATGTAATTTTCAGTATCATTCCAGTCTAGTAATACTGTTAACGAGTGTTGTAGACAGGTGTTATTTTATCTCGAAACTTTCTTGCTTTATATTAATTATTGTGACCTGTACTATTTGTATTGAGATTTGAGAGGATTATATTTGAATTTCTAGAACTGAAAACATAGTTAGCAAGTAGACTTTTTTTGCGTTGTTTATTCTGACTAAGCTGGATCTTCTTCTTCTTTTTCTTGAAGTGCCTCTCTACTAGTGGAGGTTGGCGGTCAGCTCATCATACTCCTTCTTATTTTTCGCATCAGCTGTTCTACGCTGGCCACTCCCGTCCATTCTCTAATATTGCGGAGCCACGACTTCCTCCTTCTGCCAGCGCGCCTTTTCCCCTAGACCTTGCCCATCATGATTTCTTGAAGAAGTCGGTACCGTTTGTGTCGAAACACATGTCCCAAGTAACTTATCTTCTTTTTAATGTTCAACGTGAGTTCTCGGGATCGTTTGGCGCGCCGTAGAACTTCTTCGTTCGTGACTCTATGGACCCAGCTTATCCTCAGCATTCTTCGGTAACACCACATTTCAAAGGCGTCAAGTTTCTTAATGGTTGCCTCCTTCAAGGTCCAAGCTGGATAGTAAAGGCTAAAGTAATAACTTCACTTTTATTAAAGTTTTCGTCTTTTTAATAATATCCCTACCTTCCTGCACCTCACATACAAGTGTTTGTCAATAAATAAATTCAAATCACACGTGAACAGAAACCTGCTTGCTTAAACCTACTATAACATAAATGATTATTTTAATGATGTTAGTAGTACTTGGCTGTGATTTGCTGTAGTTCATCACTATATAAACAAATAGGAAATAGATAACACGGCTGGATCTAACTAACGAACTATTCTGGCGCTGTGGAACACGACTGCTCCAAAGCATAATGCTGAGCGAGGGCCAGTTACAACCACAGCTCGCATACATTACACACTTAAAATGTACCTTATTCCTTTTTTTCTTCTTCATAATGTTTAGTTATTTTTCTTTTTTCATTATTATTTTGTGTGTTTCGTAAGTATTAAATGTTATGGTATCTTCTTGGTTGCTTTTCCAGAGTTGGGGTGATCGTCAACATCCAAGTCTACTTTAATAACTAATAAAAGAAAGAAAAAAAAAGAAAGAATAAAATTTAATACACATAATTGTAAAGGGTGTGTAGTTAAAAGAGAAATATTAAAGGGCCTCTAAAGGAGAAAACGCATTGGGTGAATTGCGTTTTTGGGTCGCTTATACGTAGGTTTGCGTTGTGTATGATGTGGTGTGACCGGTGATTGTGTCCAATAAAGTCGGTACATTGCCATTATAGTTGTCGTTGTTAGAATTTTTGTTTCTTTGTACAATTTCAAAGTTGAGTAGTAATGGAATTTCCATGTGGTATCAATTAATTCTAATCTGTCAAACTTCATAGTTCCAGGACCGTCCAGCACAGTAAATGTCATTGCTTGTGGAGTCGTCCATGCGTCGGATTGTCTTAACCTATAATATGGCGATGTCTGGCCATTCGGCGTACTCGTGAACAAGCGCTATTTGTATCTATTCGTATATTTATCGCGACTATGTTGGCTGGGCACTTTGAGCGCATGGGCCCAGATTGGGTGGTGAAGGAGGCTTACCTGCGCCAGCCTAGTGGTTGGAGACCACTAGGTCTGCCTACGTACCGCTGGATCGACAGAGGAGGACCTACTGCAGCTGAAAGCCAGCAATTAGTGGGAGGTAGCATAGGAAAGAGAGTGCTGGAAAATGCTTATTTTGAAGGCGAAGACACTGGGTCCCAGAACCAGTAGAATGCGTGAGTGATTTGAAGAGTGACGGGCAGTTTGTTGCCAGTGTTTTCCGTCGGATCTACGCCCTTGATTTTAGATCTGTCAGTAAATGTAAACTTAGAAGCATACATTTGTTTGAAATCATGTAATGACCAAGCTGTTCCGTTTCAGTTTTTTAATCCTTAAACCTCCAACGAAATATGATGTAGTTTTCTATGCCTGACAAATCGCGGATACCGTATCTTGCAATATCAGGTTACCGAAGCAATGCAATACAGGCAGTCAACTAACATAGGTTTAATTCAAGTAAATGTATTTTAGTGCTGTAAAAACGTAATATTTCTTATAAAATTTCATGTCAAATAGGTGTCACGCTCGCCCAAAATTCGATTTAAAATAAAAAAAATATCGAAAATTGCCGTCGGCCTAACAAAGTCAAGCTAAAAGTTAGGCCCGTTACAGGCACCCAGTTGCTATCCGTTGCTCTGAGTTTTTAATTTTATTCCGCAGCCACTTGCGGGAAACCTCGTTACAAGTTTAAATTGGCATTTCTCAGAGTAATAGTTAGACGCCATTGGACAACTTCCTCCGTCTCCTTCACTTGGTAATTCTTATTTAAAATGTATCTTGTTGGAGCGTTGTTTGACACTAAATGTTGCATGCACTCAAAGTTGGTAAGCGTTGGACGAACGATAATTAAACAGACGTTAAGTATCTTTGTTCCTGAGGTATTAAAGTGACAAATTTGCTTATATTAATAAAGTACATAAAATTCACCAATATTTACGTTGTTCTATAGTTAAATGTATTTTATATTTATCATATTATATGCCATTTGTTTTATATGTTAAAATCGTACTTTATCTTTCAGAAAATAACGATATAGGGATATAGGGAAATTAAATATGTGTGATGGTTTTTATAACACATTTTAATGCGTGCAGTGTTGTTTCCCTTATTAGGCTTTAAAAGGCAAAAAAGTATTTATTTAACATATTTTTAAACCATTTGTTTTAATCGTACGAAATATTGTACAGAATATTACATCAAGTTCTTGATAATGGGGAAATTAAATATTTTTGATCTGTTGCGTCTAATTCTTTATTAGACATTTTAAATGCGTGCAGTGTTGTTTCCCTAGTTCAACTATAGAACTTTAAAAGCATAATTGTGGCTTTAAAAGGATATTTTCTTCTAAGTATATATAAAACCAAAAAAACTTAAATCTACTGTTTTGCTATGTCAGGAGACTAATTGTAAACGTACGTAAGTTGTTAAGTAAGTTGGGTACGGATTTGTGACATTAGTAAAATGTTATATTTCTGTAAAAATCTTTCATTGTGCTAATCCTGTGTAATACGTATAGGTTATAATAATAATGTAATAAAGAAAAAGTTTATGTAGTTTTGTATCGGGCCTAACATTTCATTATATGTTTCATGATCATTGGTCAATGTAATAGGCAAGTAGGTGATAATCCTCCTGTGACACACGCTGTCGACTTTTTGAGTCTAAGGCAAGCCGGGTTCTTCACGATGTTTTCTTTCACCATTCAAGCGAATGTTAAATGCGCACAGAAAGAAAGTTTATTAGTTTACAGCCGGGGATCGAACCTATGACAACTAGGCCAACACAGCTCTTTGTTCTTTATTTTATTAAAAAAAATATATAAAGCCGTGACCCTAGAGCCTTCATTGCCACTGGGACAAAACTTTTTAAATTTGTTTTAGTTTTCTATCCATTTTTAATATTTTAAATACTGTATAGGTTAAGAATATTGAAAATACTGTAAAAAATATAAGCTAATTTCGGAGGGATAGTTCGCAAAGTTCTAAATTTTTATATCTATTTTCCATGTTATGTATTTAGATTTTTACCGAAAAGTATAAATTAAAAGATATATAGATATACTAATTATGTAAACAGCATATCTCTACGTATATATCTCGAACTGAGTTCTTCTAAATATGCTCAAATAAATCGTATGTAAAGTGCACACCTGTAGCACAAAGTACAACGCTGGAAGGCTGAAAATAAAATTACGCAAAATATCCTGTAGGATCATAACAATAATTCACATTAGCGTATAGAATAATGTATCCCATTAAAAACCCTTCTGCATTATAAGAGCTGAGGTCTATGTAAAGAGTATTTAGCATAAAGTGCAGTTTTTAAGACACCCCTTATATTTACACCCTCAGCAAAATTCACGAGTTCTCCTGAATAATAATAAAAAACTGCGCGCCTGAATTTTTAGTACAAACTAAGATACACTGCATAATTTTAATTTTGCCATCGTTTGTTCTATGTAGTGAAACGAGGGCCGTTAAAAGTGTAGAAAAATAGAAAACGGCGCGTTTCGTTTGTTTGTTATTGGTCTAAAAAAAAGGAACACGTGATTATGGACTAGAAATGCTGACTAATCAGCCACGCCAACGTTTCATTCTTTTCATAGTTAACAGTAACAGTTAAAAGTTGTTGAAAGGCTCTTTAACCACAAAAGTTTTGTTAATATTTATGATATTACCTATTAAAGCAGGGTGGGTCTAGCGGTTTCAGCGCTTGACTCTCATCCCTGAGGTCGTAGGCTCGATCTCCGGCTGTGCACCATTGGACTTTCTTTATATGTGCGCATTTAAAGAAATTCAACATCTTACGGATGATAGCCGAAAGAATGGAGTGCCCCTATTTACGACACTGCTCCGACATCTCCGCAGGGCTTTGTACCTGATAGTTTTTATTTAACTACTTTTTCCTTATTTTTACTAATTCTCTAACATAGATCTTAAGAAACTATTGTTACTAATTCACTAATCAATCAATGGACTGTATTTGTCTGATTAATAAAAATTATTATTATTATTATTATTTAACATTCGAACGGTGAAAAACATCGCGAGGAAACCGGCTTGCCTTAAAAGTAGACAGCGTTTGTTAGTCACAGAGTGAACTCCTACTTGCCCATAAGATTGACAAATGATCATGAAACATATACAGAAATCTGAGGCCCAAATCTAAAATTTTGTAGCGCCACTGATTATTAAATTACCATTGAACGGTGAATAATTAAAAAAAGTATCAATAATTAATTCTAATTATTACAAGTGCCAACACAGTTGGCGCCTCTGTTTGAGTGCTATTGGTTTTTACTCGTGTATGCCTAAAAATGCAAAAGAATAATCGTTGATTTTGATGTCAACTGGTTTTAGGAGCGCGACAGTGCTCCTGGCAATTTTGTCACATAGGATCGCGATCGCGCTCCTTGGCACTCAAACGCTTAAAAGACGTTTGGCGCGCTTAAAGAATATAGGTTTGTGTGTTATTTGTTAAATTATTATACTATTTATAATTTATTGATGTTGTTTCTTTGTATTTTTTAATATTTTTGTGTTGTAACTGTAAATAGTCGGTCAAAAAAATTAATTATATACAAATGTTTCTGTGTTAAAGATTCTATAATATATAAACGCAAGCTATTGAAATTGGTTACGATTCACCAGATTATTAATATTTGACTGTTATAATATTATATACTAACTACTACTAATATAATTATAAATATTTGACTAATATTTAACAAGTGTGAACTTGTAGATAGTTTCAGGGCAGTTATTTAATTTATTAAGTTATTTCAATAAAACAGTCTCCTTAAAATAAATTCGTGTTTATATCGATTACAGGAATTTGTTTCGAATGGCACAAAGCTAATATAGTTATACCTATAGTGAATTAAATTATAGTGAAAGGATTATCAGGAGATGGTGATCCTTAATAGCAATATTCTGATCATTACATTAGCTAATACGGCTAATGTTCTAGACAACTCATTAACCACAGCATAGTGATTAATATTGCTAACGAAAATTAGTAATTTCCACTGCATTAGGCTAATACAATAGTATAAATTTATATACACTTTATTTATGAATTTTATACTTTACATTTTTAAACAGTAACAGTTGTTGTTGTTGTCTTGGACTACCCAGTCCTATCTAATTAAGCAAGTCAGGCTCCTTCCACAATCTATACTTAATTTACTGTATTAATTATACACAAATCATTTCTAAACGTATTTGGCAGACACAATACAAAGATAAAACAACCATGACATTATGGAATATATTTATATATCCCAAATAATATTAATTTTAATCAAAACTATGTTAACAATTCAAAAATATGTAACATTGTCTTAAAAATCTTATTTATATATAAAATCGCGGGCGCACGCTCTTTTTTATGAGACAGGAGGCAAACATGCAGGTGGCTTATTATAAAGTGCCTACCACCTCCCATGGAATTTTGCAAGACCAGAAACCTTGCAAGCGTTACCGGCCTTTAAGGTAGTGTTGCTCTTTATCTAAACCTTGGTGCCTACCTCCTGTAGGAGTATCATCAGATGAGCGTCATGAATAAAATTATACATAGAATTAAGTACTTAAGTAGTTTTCCAAGTCGTTTAGCAGTACCAGGATGTATGTATCAATTTCTGTATCTCATAATACTGAAGGCTACAATTACTTAGAAGTTCGTCTCTTTAAATACTGTCCAGTACTTGAAGTTTCAGTTTCATATTGAAATAGTCTGCGAAGATCTCGAGTTGTTTAACTTTTCTTTCTTTCCTTAATATTTTTTCTCCACAGTTATAGTTCTGTGGATGCTACTTTGAACTAAAATTTTGAAAATAGTTACATATTTAATTAATAAAAATATTTAAATAGTAGATCTGATAGTAAACACAGTTTTTGAGTCCAGAAATTGCTATTACTTATAAATGTCACACTAAATACAATTTCATCTATGAGATATTAAATACTAATAGTATAAGATCCCGCTATATAACGACCTTCACCGAGATGCTTATTTAATGAAACGTATTTTATATTAAATTTAATATGTCAATAAATATAATCCATATGGGTTGTCTAGCAAATTTCAGTCCAGAGTATGTTTAATTAATAATTTTAAAAAAATATTTTTTTAAACATTTCACCGGTATGATTATTAGATAAATTCTATACCAATCGAAAGTATGAAGCCCATAGAATATGCAAACTTTATGCTGCCCATTCTTTTCCGGTCACAACTATCGGGTTGCCTGGTATAAACAGGTAAATCTGTACTAGCATTTTGCAACGGTCTGTTTATTGAATGAAATTTAAATGAAATTAAAGATTATTTTATTCTGAACACGGTGGTATAGGGTTGTCTGCGAAAAATCAGTCCAGAATTGCGGTTGTCCAATTTTAAAAAGTAAAATATTGCTCCAAGTGAATGTGTGCGACTGAGAGGTCCCAACCGACCATCCCATGCGATAGAAGAGGACACAGCATAGCAGCTGTTTAAAGTCCGCCCACTTAAAGAATGAGAGTGCGCATGCTATTTGGGCTTGGAAAAGCAAAGGACAGCGATGGACTCGTATAATTATGCATCATTTTGGAGTAGTTTATTATTTAAATAGAGAAATATTTATTGAATTTTTTTTTAATCAATTAATTATTTATGTGTATATTTTTTATGTGACACTAAAGTGTATATACATCTTTAGTAAAAAAGAAGGTTGTAGTGATTCATATATAATAATACCCTGATTAAAAATATTGATTGAAAAAAATTAAAAAATTTACCTACTACATGCAAATTATAAATCTATAAATGTAAACAGAGAAATTGAAATCAATTGAAACTATTGGAAAAAATTCAAAACCCATAAAAGTGAATTTTTTTAAATCAGGGTAATCTTGCAAATTTTATTTTTATTATAAGAAGACAAAATAAAAAAAGGATGCGTGTACTTATGTACGCGCGTAAACTTCTTTGGCTTTCTTTATTTTTTTAAAATATTAAATAATTAATAACAAATATTTAACGTTAATAATATTTAATATTTAGTATATTATTCAATTATTAATTAATATTAATAATTATTTATTATTTTATTATATTATTCATTCAATTTAATAACTACTTATGTTTCATAACCTTTTAACTAAGTAACAATAGGGCTTTGTGAAAAAGCATTCCTAAATTTATTTGAAAAAATAATTAAAACTCCTTTATTTGTTTAAAAGGTAAATGTCATTATGGTCATTCAAAATTCTTAGCATAGCTGCTAACTTCACGCATATTCTATTTCTTTCTACTTGTAGATTGTCTTATTTCCATCTCGCTCGCGCACGCTCGGCGCCCATACTGATAATTTAGTGTCACGGTGCGCACGCATCGTAAAATTTCACTCTCATCAATTTTTCATAACGCGCCTAAAGAAGTATAACTTCAAAAACAACAATTAAAAAATTACTTCTACTTTTTTCGACAATGTCTTTAAAGGTGTCTGATCCCCAATGAATCCTGCTGGTTTTAAATATTCATCTAAGAACCGTGCGCAGTTCTCAGGCTCAAATTTCACGCATATTGGATCCGTTGCATTAAGCCACATGGAATTTACGAATATAAAATATATATTTTAATATATATATATTATATTTTAACATAGAAATATAGAAGATGTATTAGCTAAGATAATTTTAAATCATAATAATTTTAGCAATATTTTACTTTTTAAAATTCGACAACCGCAATTCTGGACTGATTTTTCGCAGACAACCCTATACCACCGTGTTCAGAATAAAATAATCTTTAATTTCATTTAAATTTCATTCAATAAACAGACCGTTGCAAAATGCTAGTACAGATTTACCTGTTTATACCAGGCAACCCGATAGTTGTGACCGGAAAAGAATGGGCAGCATAAAGTTTGCATATTCTATGGGCTTCATACTTTCGATTGGTATAGAATTTATCTAATAATCATACCGGTGAAATGTTTAAAAAAATATTTTTTTTAAATTATTAATTAAACATACTCTGGACTGAAATTTGCTAGACAACCCATATGGATTATATTTATTGACATATTAAATTTAATATAAAATACGTTTCATTAAATAAGCATCTCGGTGAAGGTCATTGTATAGCGGGATTTTAGACCATAACGTAACTTAAGAAAATTACACACTCACACATCATACTGAGAAATGCGCACGTGCGAACGGCGAGGCAGAATACGAAATTCCACCCGTATCACCATACAACTGAGTGTTATTTGAGGCAGTTTTTTCCGCGTTCCACCTCTATATCGAACCAGTTACCCGCTGAAGTAACCGAACTAATTCGTCTTTGCGTCCTTGAAGAAGAGAGCGTACTTATTATTTAAAGGCCGGCAACGCACTCGCCCTCTGCAATTGAGGGTCACTAACATGACTTAACAACAGGTGAGGAGACCTTAAATTGCATATTCTCATAATGTTTATATTTTATTCCAAAAATAGAAAAGCCCACAGCAGCCAGCGAAGGTTACAATAAAACAACCACTCACAATTCTGGAAATAAAACTTACACTAAGAGGCCATCAACAAACCAAAACCTTATAATAATCAAATAATTTGCTTAAGATGCGACGCGCGTTTTTACTAAATTCTACCCACTACAAACGTCTCGATACTTCAAGCACTCGGTATTAAGCAGCGTCTGTTTTCAACAGTACAATCCCGCATCCTTACCTTCTTCGTATCTCGGCGAGGTGATCAGTCCATAGAACGCCTTGTCGTTTAGGGGACGGTGGATGGCACTAGACCGCGCGGAAGGTCACCTACGCGTTGGACTGCCCAAATCAAGTCTGCCGTAGGATTCACTCAATCAGTGCAGCAGGATGACCTCTAATAGGCAACGATGGCGAAACGTCGTGAAGCGCATCACATCTGCCCCTTCTCTTACCACTACTACATAGCGATCACGCTCTGTCAAGAGTGTACCAGAAGAAGAACCCACTATGAATGGATAACGATATTATATACACGAACTCCTCCACTCTCAATCCAAACATCATTTCCACATTGAATAATGAAAGCTGTAGCCAAAACAAAGTTGACCGCAGTCATATTTCATCGATGTTATGTGCGAAATATTACATTATGCAAATGAGGTGTACATTAAGCATCGTGCCGACTTGAATATTTAAACCGCAAACGAATCGCTCGAAGCACGGCCTAACGGGGATAAAATTCACCGTACGAACATAACTGGAGATCATAATTTTGGAAAAAAGGTCCTTTCGGTTTGCTGTACGTGCCTCGTTTACAAATAACTGACTTTAAATGGATGCTTTATGCGTTGATTGCTATTCGATGGCGATTTTACTGGATTGCGGAATTAATCATTTTATTACGGTAAACTTTGAAAGCTTTTACCTTATCATACCGTGTCAGTATCATTCAGTAGGTTTTTAAGATAATTATTTTTGATAAAATACAAGGTACATTATCAGCTAACTAAATTTAAGTTTGGACAATCGAAGTTTCGGATGATAACAGTAGATATGTGAGATAATAAGTACTTATAATCGTGGCGTCGCGTGTCAAAGATTTTTTTTTATATTTCTTCATCGACATACCATGAAGACGGGCGAATTGCCGGTAAGCGTCTAGTTTATATAATAATAAATCATTTAGTACATTCAGATTGAATTAATATAAAAAAAAAATGTGTGCGTGTACTAGGTGTACACACGTAAGAAGTGAAACTTCTTTATGACCTTATTTTTCGAAAAATGATCTACTATACATATTATAATAATTATAGTTGTGTGAAATTTTATGCAAGAAATACTGACTGTTATATAAAACCTTTGTTGTACGCAGAGCCATAATTGGTTTGTTTTAAGTTTAGAGGTCCGAAACTATTACTTTAAACACAGTAAATTTTGATACACTGCCTAGCATACAATTTACAAATTAATTGCTGCAAATTGCGATTAGCAAATTTCAAGTCGAAAATGTAATCCGTTGTCAAACTTCAAAGTCAAAAACATACTATATGTCATATTTTAACGCCGATAAAGAAGTTTGACTTCGAAAATGTAATCCGTTGTCAAACTTCAAAGTCAAAAACATACTATATGTCATATTTTAACGCCGATAAAGAAGTTTGACTTCAAAAAGCAACATGGCGCGTAACGGAAAAATGTGATGCGTAACGCAAAAATGTTACACTAAATTTTTTTCCCGATAAAGAAGTTTCACTTCAAAAACGCATAATTAGTCATATAAAATAGGCATGCAAATGTCATAATAATTATCATAATAATAAGAATAGTTAAGTTTTTTATAATTGTTGACAAAACTTATGGTCTAAATACTCTCCCACACTGTGTCGCCTTGCCTCGGTAGATATTAAAAAATGATCTTTTTACGAATTCGGATACTGTTTTATTAATACGACGCATTTTTTTTGTTACGTACTGCCATGTATTATGAGCTCACGATTAGCAATGGGGGCATTCTTCAGTTACGGAGGCTACGGCTAACTTTGAGTCGCTGTAAGTATTATTCTACGATCTTTTTAATATAACATACTATGGATAGCCGTTTACTAAGTCAGATTATCTATATTACTAATATACTTCATAATAAAAGCATGGCAACTTCGTTCTTACATCAACTTTTAAAAATCATATCGAAAAAACTGATAACTACGCAAAAGAGGCTTTACTCATGAATATTGAATCATGAATTAATATTTTATCCAGTAGGTCAATATTTATAACCGGTTCAGTCACCGTGGGTTATTATAGCATATATCTTATTAATAGACAACTAGATCTCAGACTTGATAAATCTCACTTGGTTTATTGATCGTGAATTGGAAGTCTCGGCTTTTATATATTTTTGACCTTAATATAGGTTTGGTCTATTGTGAAATGTTTCAGGTCTCAATTCAGTCAAGCGCTTAATTTATGTCATAGACTCAATTCCTAGCGCAATTCCTCCCTTTAACAGTAAAATGACGCCACAAAAGAATTTCTGTATTCTCCCTGGCCAGTGGTTAGTTTAGTAAACAGGTTGTCTCATCCAATAGCATTAAATTAGTACCAGTATTAGGCATCAATGCAAAAAGTCTAAATATATGACAATAAGCCGAACCAGAGCTTTTCACGCAACATATTTACCTCAAAAATCAGACCTTTTAACGTGTCTCGAAAATACGATATCTAGGCACAGTGATTGATGAAAAGGGTGACCATAGCATCGAAATCAGAACACCTTTTCAAAACTAAAAAAAGTACTTTGTGACAAGCGCCTAAATTTACAGCTTAGAACTCGCATTGCGCGATGTTACGTCTTCTCTGTGCTGCTCTACGGCGTAGAATCTTGGACGCTGATAGAGACTATCTCCAAAAAACTGGAAGCGTTTGAGATCTGGATTTATCGACGTATGCTTAAAATATCTTGGACAGACCGCATACGAAATACAACCGTGCTGGACAGAATGCAGAAGAACAAAGAAGTGCTTATGACGGTTAAGAAAAGGAAACTTGAGTATTTCGGACACGTTTTACGTTACTCCAAAAAATATGAGCTCCTTGTTTAGAAGCGTGGCATCCAAAATCAAACTAGCCATGATGATCGCCAACCTTCGTAAGGAGATGGCACTATAAGAAGACGAAGGACCATAAAGCAAATTAATTAAACGTGGAAACCCAAATTAATTTGGAAATCTGAATCCTGGAAATACGAAAGCATAATCGTTTAGGGTCTTGTAATACAAATTGCAATTTGTACATCGATACCAAAGTACTCTTTCAGAGCAATTTCAATAACCAGGTTGTATGGCATTGCTGAATGGTACTTTTAATGGCAATAAGATTAAATTCAAGAAATTCGAGCGACGTTATTCACTATCGTATTTGGAAGTTTACGATCAATACAAGAAGTAAACTATTTAAACGGGCATTTGAATAATTTATTACTTAATAATTTATTAAGTTAATATAAATCAGAGAGGACTTCCACTTTGGAAGTGAAAGATATTTAACAAAATAATAATTATGTTAATAAGAATTTGAAAAAAAATGTGTGAATCAAAGACAAGATCAGAATTACGACAGTAAATCTTACTTTAGACTTTGCTAAATTAATGTTTTATTATTTTCATATATATTTATTGTTAAAGCGTAAATAAAAAAATCAGTGGCGCTACAACCTCTTTAGGTCTGGGCCTCAGATTTCTGAATCGATTTCATGATCATTTTTCAATCTAATAGGCAAGTAGGTGATCACCCTCCAGTGCCTGACACACGCCGTTGACATTTTGGGTCTAAGACATGTCGGTTTCCTCACGATGTTTTCCTTCACCGTTCGAGCGAATATTAAATGCGCATATAGAAAGAAAGTCTATCTACCTCAGGGATGAGAGTCGCACGCTGAAGCCACTAGGCCAACACTGCTCTAAAGCGTAAAACACAAGTTAAAAAATGTATGTTGCATAATTTAAAACACGTACTCATACAAAAAAGCGGTTCAACAGAAAACCAGAAAAATATAATAATCGTATTATCCATAAACTTTAAAGAATTAAAAAAAACATATTCCATTTTAATCAAGCTATAAAGATAACATCAATAATGTTTTCTCTTTCCGAAAACTCTACATTAATACAGCTTTTTGCAAAATAAATTCGAAAAACCCTTTGAAATATTCGCAGCGTAACTGTATTACGTTTTCAGTCTTTCAAAGAGCCGATACAAGTGCAAACTATAAATTATTTTGCTTTGACTAACGTACCGAGCGAGAATATTTACGATTGGCAAGTTAACGATAGCTTACTGTTTTTGAGTACCGCTAGGGTGTGTCAAGGATATCGTGCTGGTGACAAGGTACGTATTAAAAAGAGAAAAGCGTTTGAGAAGATTTAGTAGTATTGGATTTATGATTTGACACGTGACCGTTGTGCACGGACCTTAGTTATTTATATCCACGTGCAAACTTAATATTTGGGTGCCGGACAATATCGTAAGAACGTCTAAGAAGTGATGAAGAAAATGAAATATCTTATACCTCTGGGGTTTATAATTTTAAAAAAATCAGTGGCACTATTACCTCTTTAGGTCTTGGCCTCAGATTTCTGAATCTGTTTCATGATCATTTTGAAATATAATAGGCAAGTAGGTGATCAGCCTCCAGTGCCTGACACACGCCGTCGACTTTTTGGGTCCTTTGGGTTTCCTCACTTCATCGTTCGAGCAAATGTTAAATGCGCACATAAAAGAAAGTCCATTGGTGCCGGGGATCGAACCTACGACCTCCGGTAAGAGAGTCGCACGCTGAAGCCACTAGGCCAACACTGCTCTCTCTGGTTATTATAATAATAATAACTTACCCTATGCACAATAACTCAAAGACGGCGAAATATATAATAATAATAATAATAAAAGCCCGTTTATATTCCAATCATGACAAAAACACAGCTTAGATTGTTTTACATTTCATACATTGTTTTGATCTTGTTATCCTATATATCCTATATCCTAGCTACATTCAGTATCGAGGATCGGAACCCCTTCACTGGTAAAGGCCTCCTCCAGCTTTTTCCAACTGACTTTGTATATGGCTTTCATTCTCCATTCGCTTCCTGCTACAGCTTCTATTTCTTCTATCCATCTTTCAGGGATACCCTCCTCTAATTCTTCCCCTTGGTCCTTTCCATACAGTTATATTTAAAGTAACCGGAGAAAAAGCAATGGAGAAAAAGGAAAAAGAAAATGGGCGGTCTTACTGCTAAAAACAGTTTCTTTCGGACAACCCAAACATAATATAAACATTAAACAAATATTGTAAAAAATACAACACCGAACTACAAAGGGTTGTGTGGTTCTTTATTTTTGAGAAAATATTATCGTGAGTGTATTTAACGAAATTTATAGATGTATTATATTAATAATTTATTTATTTATTTACACTTTGTTGCATTATAATATAAAAATTTAACGTAATTACATATAAGGGAAAGGCAACTGGCGGCCTTATCGGCATTCGAGCGATCTTTTCTAGGCAACCACTGTGAGAAAAGAAAAAAAAATTATCAAATTACATAAGGTAGGCAAGAAGAGCAAAAATACATGTATTACATATAGTTGTTAAGAAAAAGAAACTAAACAGGAACAAAAATTTTATTGCAAGAGTATGGTACAAAAATGTTTTAATGGTACAATCGTAAGTTCGCATAGTCTGCCTACACATAATTTTACATACAAT
Organism: Pieris macdunnoughi; assembly: GCA_905332375.1. Lineage (NCBI taxonomy): Eukaryota > Metazoa > Arthropoda > Insecta > Lepidoptera > Pieridae > Pieris > Pieris macdunnoughi. The sequence continues at coordinate 2,570,713 of CAJOBZ010000017.1, read as the reverse complement.
TAGTAATTTCTTATATTATTCGTATCACACATATCATGCGTTATCAAATTAATTTTAATTATAATGTTTCACGCAAATGTTCATTTATTGAATAATAGTTTTTTTTCAGTAATACATTAAGTCGATTTTTAAAAACTTTAGTCGGAAGATCTTTAAATGTATAATTTGCTATGAATTACGTTAACTAGCTATTGAAGCTACATAACTGTTAGCATAGCAAAAGCACGAATCATATACCCTTGATTGCTTTTTCGTAATAAACATATTTAAGGATAAATTGGGGTCTTAAAATCTCAAACTATTTCCTAACTAAACTTAATTACGCCGGGCTATTAGCATCTGCGGTATTATTCTATTAAGTTTCTATTCATCATGTAACACTGGAGTTAATACTGTTTAATAATTAATTTTAAGTGACTTGGAGTAATGTGGAGCCTTTGATGTGAATCATTAGTTATTTGCATATATCCCTTGAGAGAGTTTTGCATTAGTTACTTGCCGTGTCTAGTTTTTTCATCAGAGTCTCTGCTTTTTAGTTAATCGAAAATTTTTTGCTGAAGCAATCAGTAATCTATTTATAGTAGTTTAACACTTTGTACGTAATATATTTTATATACAGCCATATTTATGACGCTATGTAGGTTTTAATGAATATGAAAGACTCATATATATATGAGTACAGCCCTGCGATTCTGTAACTCACTTTTCGAACTCACACAGCGGTTTTCGCATCGGCGGTCGCTCTGAAATCAGTCGTGAAGCAGTCATTTTACGATTTGGCATTCTAATAAACAATAAACTACAAGCTCCCACCTTTTCAGAACGCCAAATCATAAAATAACTGCTTCACGACTGATTTGAGAGCGACCGCCGATGCGAAAACCGCTGTGTGAGTTCGAAAAGTGAGTTACAGAATCGCAGGGCAGATATGGACACGGAGGCATATTACATAGACATTACATTTATACCAACGAAACACATAAACAAAATAATAAAAATCAAAAAAGAAAAATTAATAAAAAAATATGGAAAGAAATGTGTAATGTGTATGTGTTGCGGTTGTAACTCGTCCTGGCTCTGCTGCTATGGAGCAGACGTGTTTCACAGCGCTGTTTATTCTGTCATAGACCACAACAGTTATTTTTGCGCTTCAGACGTAAAAAAATAAAAAGAATCTAATAATAATAATAGATACCAACACATTTTTTTACTGTACACTTTAAATGGTAGTGCAAACAATATTTTAGTTGTGTAAGTGTGGACTATTTTTACGTCACAATGCCTGAGCGAGCTGTATAGTGACTAAAACATTAATAACCATATGGACTTATGATTGTCTGCTTTAATAAATAAATAATTATTATTTATGTATTTAAAAATGTACTGGTTTTATTAATTATATAAACCCAATTGTAGCGACAACGCGAGAACATTGTCGCATTGCAATTATTACGAGATTTGTAAATGTTTGCGAATAAGTTTATTGCCCTTAACCACGCGAACAGCGGAACTAGGCTATACTCACCAAGATCCCATAGAGATTACGAGGTGCTGCGGTATGAATATGAGTCGGTACTTAACATAATTATGGTACATACTTCAGATTTATGATGCTCTGGTACACCGTAATTATTCAAACATTTTTTCCCGATAAATTTTATGAAGAAGTTTTACACGCAACTCCCTCAGAAATTTAAATGAAATCAGGTCGAAAATTCCAACGTGGTTACTGATAGGCTGGACTAGCGGCTATAGCAATTAATTAAAACGTAAATAATACTTGAAAACATTGTGTTTAATTGTATATGAGAAAATATATTACATAATGACACCGCACACAGTAAAAAAACATAATACAAATTCAAATGCAGTGCATTATAGACAATTATACGTGGACAGCAGCACGACCTTCCAACAGTTACTAGCCCGTGGATAGTAGCCATTCATTTCGATATCCGTCGTTCTACATGTGAACGTTCTAGAACGTTTCGTAGAACCCGTCAAATATACAATAGCCTTAGGTGAAGAGAAGAGCGTAGCTTATACGGCTGGTAAGACAAACGAGAGCTTTTTTTCAGTTTCTCTACGCCCCGTAGTATAACTTGAAATCAGCTGGTTCCCTGTAACTTCCAATAGTAATACCAATGTTTTAGAATGCAATTTTGATATAGTCTACATTTCCGTAGTGCAGGTTTTGCAACATTGAGATTACGCCGAACAAAGAGACTCTACATTCAAATGGTAGCAGGTGTTTTAATAGCAAATAAATTTGTAACATATAATATATTCAATATAACACAATAACAGTATTTACAATATTATTAACCTACAAGATAATAATAGTAATTACAAATGGATAAATAGAAAATTAAAACAAACTTAAAAAGTTTGGTCCCTGTGGCACCTTTAATGCTGGCAGCATTGCCTCGCTGTATTGCGATACTTATTCGTTGAGTGAGGAAAGCACCAGCTCTGGAGACCCTACGGCCCAAGAGTCTCGAAAGGGAACAAGTTGGTGGAAAGACTCTTTTATTTGATTGGGATGGAAACGGAAACTAGATATGTCTGATCATTCATGAACCAATAAAAAAAGAGGTTATCATCTATGTGTGGTATTGTCGAAATCGGACAATATTTGAGTATAACTAAGCACGTTCTTAGGTTTATATTCTAACTTTTTTTTTAATGGCTTTTATTTGTGCCAATTGGACACAAGGTAATTCGCCAGTGTCGTGTAGATGGAGAAGGCACGAAGAAGATTGATCGGTGAAAATAATAGTTAAAAAAAAAAAATCTAACTTGTATCTAAAGAATAAGTAAGAATCAAGAAGATGTAGAATCTCGTAGCGAGCACTGTCAAATATGTCAAACTTCATACAATTACAACGACAAAAATGTTTTGACAGCTCTTGAAACTACATTTATTTATGATTGACGTCTTAATTTTCTAAGTGCACTTATGTTGATTGGTATATTTGAAACAAAATATCATATCGAGGAACATGCTTAGGTATACCACTTGGTAAACAGTGTAAGCTTTATAAAAATCGGGATTCGCATTTCTCAAGGGGACTTATACAATTTAGAAACTTAGGTAATTTACTGTGCTTAAAGTAGGTAGAGTTTTTCTAAATGTCTTTTTAAAAGTCAATGTTTCAATATTTCCTTCCAAGCCGATATAAAAATTGGAAACACTCTGTTCAATAGAAGTGTCGTGTAAAAAGTTATCAATTCAACGTCGGTTAACGATCAGCCATGTCACATAAACAACAGAAAAATCCCACACGCTATCACAAAACAATTCGTATCCGATTTTCACTATATTCTTCCAAATAAATTATTATTATTATAAGTGAGTGAAGTTAAAATTTTCTGTAATAATAATATTAATAAATCGTTTATTTGCAAATAAAATGTTACATTTAGATCAATTAATTATACAAATACGCACAATCAGCCATATAAAAATAGGCAGGCAAAGGCAAATGTCATATTAATTTTCATAATGTCATATAATAAGAACATAAACATAAAGTCATATTAATAAGTTGAGTTATTAATAATTGTTATCAAACTTATGGTCCTTGCCTTTAAAAAAATATTTACCTTCCCCTTGAAAGCTTTACACGGCTTTGATTTATAACTTCAAGGAAGGTGATTTAATTGTTTGATAGCCATGGCGTAACAATTTTTTGAATACATTTGCAACATAGATGCACATACAGCCGTGTTGGTTCCCTAGGTATATACAGGCAAGTATTTTTTAAACGTGTTGAACAAATTTGGATGCTTTTTTTACAGACATAACTGCTTCAAGGATATACATTTTTTCATAAGAAAAGAGCTAGTCTATATTGTCTCGTTTCTATTAGTAAATACAGCTGTTCAGATTAAACCAGTGCCAACGAGGTGGTGAGACAGCTACAGCCCTGCGATTCTGTAACTCACTTTTCGAACTCACACAGAATTCTGAAAAGGTGGGAGCTTGTAGTTTATTGTTTATTAGAATGCCAAATCATAAAATAACTGCTTCACGACTGATTTGAGAGCGACCGCCGATGCGAAAACCGCTGTGTGAGTTCGAAAAGTGAGTTACAGAATCGCAGGGCAGCTCTTTTAATACTAAATAAAGCACCACGCATAAAAATTAAAATCCGTTAACGACATACATATATCCTATACTACAGAACTTGATGGAATCGTAGATCTCTGTATCTACTTATTGAATTATTTTTCACCACATTTTATAACTGACAGAAGAAAATAAATTGGGTATACAACGCTCCAGGTTCCTCACCAGAAAATGATAATGACACTTTGTGTCAACAAATTTTCATACAAATTTAGTTTTCGACTTTCTACATACACTACTTTTAAGGCATTTTGACTAAGCCCCCATTTCACACACGTTCTTGTCTTGAGCACTGCTGCAGGCTAAACGTGATCCTGTTTAGTCACGTCCCATAAAAAGAAAAACACCGTAGTGACAAAACAATTCGCAATCGAAAGTTTAGTATAACTTAAACAAAGCGGGAGGAACGTTTAATGAAATCTGCATAAGTCCTCAGAACAACAAAGAACGTGGAGACGCAGTCTGCATTTCATTGGGGAAAAATATGAGGAGAAAATAAAATAGACTACAGGGCGGGGCGCAATCAACATCTCATTAGTGAGAACCTAAATTCCCTTGTCTCGAGAGACCTATGGCAATTTGAGGTAGTGAGTAATTCAATTCACTATTCGCTCGGTTTTTGGATTGCGGGGATATTGGATTTAATACTGCGCTATTTTTATCGGAGATTTGTACGGATTGCGGTTTTGTAATTTTTGTTCAACTTTTTTTTACTTGTGGAAGAAAATAATGTGCATTTAATGGGTATTTCGAAATGTCTTAGCGCAAACAAGGATTATTTATCGCATATTAAAAACATCTGTTGACTTGCAGTATAGATATTTTAGCTTAATTACTTTTTGCTTACTAATTTAATTACTTAGTAAGTAATAGTAATGATATTTTCAACGGTCGTGTTTGAACCCGTTTGTATCAACAGCGCAATCAGTGCTCATACCAAGACGAAAATTACAAGAGAATAAGACAAAACCCGCGAGCGTCCGGTACAAATTGATCTCGTTCTTACCAAAATAGATAAATCAAGAAAATAGCGATCTGTGGGTTGTAGCACCACTAGTATTTTTTCATATCTGTTTCCAGTCAACAAAAACTCACGACCAAGTGTTCTAAGAGAACGTACATTATTTTATACATCATTAGTATCGAAAATTGTCATTAAAGTTGGTAGTAAAAATGGAATGAACGTCAATCGAGAATAAATTGAGTCAGAGGAAGTTTAATGAGCTCCGGTGGAAGCCAGCAGAACAATTTGCCTGTATCGCGAGATGGATAACATTCCCGACCGATTTATTGCTTTTGAATTTCGAAATATTGTCCAAAGTTATCCCATTTCAATGTTCTGATTTTATAATTATTTGTACGTACTTGGCACAGTATTTCAAGTTAAAGTTACTTTACTATCTATTTTTATCTAGATATTATAAATTCATTAAATACACAAACAATCTATTTACTTCTATAATTCATTCAGAACGATTAAACTCAACTACGAATAATACTCTCTATTTCACATTGATTGAATTTCTCTCTTAGCTTCCAATTAGATTTATGTAGATTTTTTTTAAATTCAAAATTTCTTGTTTATTACATTTATTGTACGGTAACGGAGCGTAAACAATCCAATTCCAACATACCATAAAATAAATAAGATAGTTGAATTATCTTAAAAGCAGTCGCATCGAAACTACGATCAGATCAAAGGAATCAGATAACACTCAAATATTCACAATAGAGTAGACTGACAGCCTTTCGACTTCCCGATCTCACGCGGCCTTACTCCAATCTCAGTAATGTGATATGACCGTATCCGACCCTTGGAAAATAGGAAAATGTTTCGTAGTATCCTTGTACAACTTCTATGAATTCTACTTATAACAAATGCCAAATTAAACAGAATTACGTTAAATTAATTAAAATAAATAGCATTACATATATCTGCTTGACATTTTTTTTTAAATTCACATTCAATAGCCTTTCCTTAAAATCTTTGGCAAAAGAACCCTATAGCATAAACTTAAAAATTAAATTAATTATGCTTGAATTTCCGACCACAACCGACTCGTTACATATGGTAAAACTATTGAATGGATCTGCATAAGCAAAGAGCTAGTCTATATTGTCTCTTTTACTTAGACTTTGATTTATAATTGTTAGTTTTACATACTATATCACTTCCAATAGCGGTGCAGACGTTCATGTATCCAATCGAAATATGGTTCGTCCCAACCATTGCACTCAATTATTACCCCTTACCGACACAAAAGGCCCCAACTTGTCCTAACGGATGCGGATGATCCAATCCCTGGAGCTATCGACAAAATACATGCTTGCGCGGTAAATAATAGTCAAAACCAGATTATGATAAAAAACTGCCTTCACCGGGGAAGGCCTATTCGTACTTTGCTTACTCCAGTGAGCTTCCGTCCTGCAATTCAGATGATACACCTCCGCGCGATGATGACCAAGATGAGGTCTGAGTGTCGCAGGAGAAGCGTCGTGGCCAATAGACGTTTTGGGTCTTTTACGACAGCAATGGCTCATGTACATTTCATACAAAGGCTTTTGTACATAATTTGATATGAATTAATTATAATGCTTGAAGTTATAAATAAATAAATTGTTTATTTGCAAAGAAAGTTGTACATTATAAAAATCAGCACAATCAGCCATATAAAAATAGGCATGCAAATGTCATATTAATTTTCATAATGTCATATAATAAGAACATTAACGTAATGTCATGATAATAAAATAAATATTTATAATTTTTGTCAAATTTACGGTAAAAATACTCGCCCACAGTACCATTACAGTAAAACTGTGAACAAAATATAACACATCCGAAAATCGCCACCGAAACATGAGAATTTGCACTATTTCTTGTATTATTTATGGGTCTACATGGGAATACAGTTTTCCTCGAAGCTATACGTTTATTAGGACATGTTCAATGCCTACTTTTTATCCTAATTTACATCGCAATCTCTCAAATAATAATTTCTAACGAAGGCCAATTGTGTACTTTCTTATAAAAAATATCAATCAAATATATGCAGACATTTAAAACCAATAACAAAAGTTATTTTGACGCCACCTACATATTTCATTAACAAGAGCTTAGGGAGCGTTCAAGTATTACGTCACGCAATTTTTGAAGATTATTAACCCCCCCTCCATGTAATGCGCCGTAACCTTTTTCTGTACCCAATAGTAAAACGTTTCGTGACCACCAAAGTGACTCTTTATACCTAAAAGTACCATTATGTGGAAGTAACGTAAAGTACTGGAAAGTCGAAAATAATATTAACAATAACCCGTAATTCAATCCCCGCCCCGCATCGTAACGTTTTACAAAATGACCCCCCCAAGATTCGTTGCGTAATACTGAACGCTCCCTTATAAAGTTGATTTATGATATTTTGATACTTTAAAATTATCCCATAAAGTTCAAAGCGGTAATTCCTAATCGTTTTTCAATAAATTCCGTTTTAAAACAATAAGTCTAAAACGAAAGGGAACTCGAAACAGCTAATTTTAACATTGACTGTAGAGAGCATCTGTTCGCCAATTAGCGAATAGCGGGTCAGCTCATTAAATTACTTTGCGTGAGTTCTGCTACCCTGGTACCCTTATACAACTACCGAATATACTCATACATTCAGTCTACTCATTTATAACAGTCGAAGTTATTAATTATGGATTTTATATAAAAACTAGCTAACCCGGCAAATGTTGTTTTGCCATGTATCTATATTATTTCTGGGAAACATTTGAAAATTAAGTGTTGTATTGTTTTTTAAATGCCACATAATAAAAAATAAAATAATAAAAAAAATTATTTGGTGGGTTATCACTTAGGTAATCTAATATATAAAATTTATTTTATAGGGGTTTGAAAGATAGATAGTAGCCAATTCTCAGACTTACTGAATGTGCATATAAAAATTTCATAAGAATCAGTCAAGCCGTTTCGGAGGAGTATGGGAACGAACATTGTGACACGATAATTTTATATATTAGATTTACCTTAATAATGAGGTCTGTCATTTATTAGAATGTTATAAAAAATATGTAACGGGATCCTCGTATACACAAGTTAACAATACTTTATAGGCCTATATCAAAAAAATAGAAACCACTTGTTACATAAATAAATAAGGCATTATGTAATTTATTATTTGCTACGCACCATCTGCCCCATCTCACACGTGTCATGGCAGAACAAAGTAAACATGTCAGAAGTAAAACTTCTTTGGCAAACTAATTTTTAACTCTTGTTCATATTTATACAAATCTAAAACATTACATTTCCGCGAATAAGAGTGAAGGAAAAAGGAAGATATGTTAGGAATTTAATGAATTTAATTGTCATTAAAATATTAAGTGTCGAAAATTAATACAAATAATAAATTAATTTTTTCGATAATAAAAAAACTTGGCATTTCAATTTAAAATTCGTCATTAGAGATTTTTTGAAATTATTTTGCATAAAATATACAAACATTTCATAAATTCTCTTTACGAAATAATAATTTTAAAAATATAATTTCTATAAGGTAGTTCACCCTTCTCACTCTCTCAATCGGTCTCAATCGCTATCTCCCTTTTCTTCGACAAAAACGCTGCACATCTCGTGACGTTCCGTAAACATTTTATCCTCATGCGCCTAAAGAAGTTTCACTTCAATAAATATAAAAGTACTCATAATACGACACTATTTATAAAAGTTATTACAATAAAATACTGCAATTAGATGTATATTTATGCACCGAAATAAAAAGTTAATCGTTCAATTCGTCAAACATGAGTATATGTACGAAGCAAATAACCTCAAAAGCCTAACGGATTATTTGAAAACAATCACGATCAGATTGCGATCGACTATCATCATATTTCATCACGTATCGTTCAACTCACGTTTTGTTTTTGCACACGCAATTTACCTCAATATGTGATAGAGTCCCAAAGGCTACGAATAATATCGACAATCTTGCTATAAGCCTTAGAGATACTGACGATTTATTAAAGTAAGCACCGTATTTCTGTGATATCGCTGTTTTGAATGGATAAGGAGTAATTTTGTATTGATGATACATTTTTACATACGATTATTATTAAATAATCGTATCGTTTATTTTTGCAGACCACGACAGGCAATTCACTTCTCGCCTGTTGTAAATTCAAAAGTTCGAGTAAAGTAATTAATTTGCGTTTTGTCTGTCAAATAAGTTCAGTTTAATTTGTATAATTATGCACTATTAAAAATTCGTCTTGGTAATTTAGGTAGAATATTTTGTAAATATCAAATTTAATGAATTTAAAACATAGTTCTAACATTGATTTTGAAATTCCTTGTAATTAAAATAATTAGTTGAACTTCTTGTAATAAGAACTTTTTCATTGAATCCCAATACAAATAATTACTGAATGCGCAATGAAGTACGTAAGTAATATAAATTGTTATGGCATCAATATCCAGGTTCATAAATAACGCTATTTTATTGTAATTCAGGTCTCGAGATGTTAATTTCTCAACTTGGTATCCCCAGACGCCAATTTAGGTGATATTTTATTCATTGTCTGACTGGCTAGTACGTAATGACTCCACTTTCATCTTGAATATATTTAGAGTTATTATATTTTTATGCAATATTAAGCGCTTTTTCTTTGGGTTTCTTTTTATACCCAAAAGTTGGACCAACAAAACCACACACGGCTTAGTACTAATACGTGGTATATAAACAGAAGGTACTGGGATCAATTCGAGCCGATAATTTACTTTCCTTAATAATTATATAACATAATTATACATTTTATGTTATCTCTGATATTTCTTCCAAAAACGAGCTGTGATAACCTTCATAAATGTATATATATTTGCACAATAAATACTTTTACTTATTATATCTAATATTCAACTTTTTTGAAACAAACACCCACCCCCATCAAACAAAAGCAAACCATATATAAGCAACCCAAAATCGTCGACTTTCTTCGCCAAGCTTTTTTCCTTCCGGGAGGCCCTTTCATCTTTCACTTATTAAAAAAAAATTATCACGCAACATTTCAAAAATCACATTACATACATTTACTAAACATCTCAAACATATCTTGTTAACCTATCCTATTCTGATACTGAAAATATTCTTATTGTGCAAAAATAGTTTTAATATAAATGTGTAGAAATAATTAATATAATTTTTAAAAATACTGTTTACGTGTCAAAAGGAAGAGACTGCTGCCCACAACACAGGGAATCCTAGTGTGGGGGCCAGTGCACTTTACTTTATCTAAATATCTTGTATATTGTGCATATTAAAGTTTTTTCTTTCAAAAAAAAAAAAAAAATATATGTAGGTATAAGAATGGATGAAAATCATCGTCACGATTATAGCGGAGTCCGTAATGGGTCCGTTTCGCTCGCAGTGTAAGGCGGGCATAAGGCTTTCAAATAGGTCAGTTATAACACACATGTTTTTGAGCCGGGGGTTAAAATTTACGAAGAAATGGACTCGTGTCCTGTTCTTGGTTTATCGGACTGTAAAAATACGTAGAAAACCCACGGGCGCTACAACTCTTGGTCTGGTCAGAAGTTATTTTTAATTACTAGCACTGATTTCATATCTAAAGTTTTAATGTTAAATTCACTAAAAACCACTGTATTTACATAACGCTTAGAACAAAGTTTCAATTTGTCGCAGTGTAAACGCAGTTCCCACTTCAGTTAATTTGCGATAAACAGTATAATCAATCGGGATTTCCGAGCTCATGAATAATTCGGTCTAAGTTTGTCCCTTGTCCCCCTTCGGAGCTATTCAATAAGCCAATTCGGGGGAATGGTTGAGTTTTACCATGTTCACAAACGTTTAATGAGTCCCTTGGTAGGTTGTGTTAATCAGGAATTGTAATTAATAGGCTATATTTACTTTAATACATATTTGATTTAAGAGATACAATACTTAGCGTTAGCCTTATTATCCGTTGATTTTTTAGGACTGTGTATTATCAAATTTTCTTTTGTTAAGCTATTACATAAATTTTATCGCGGGCTTTAAGCGCGGCAACCGAATCAAGAAATTCCGTAACGAACATAACACACGATGACGTAATATAGGTGCGGCCAAGACGCGTTAGAGCGGAACAGAACGCATACTGCGTCTCACATCGGTCTGGCGTGATCGGTGACGTAGCACAAGTGCGTTAGAATGGGACACAACGCATACTGCGTATTCAATTAAATAAAAAACTTGAATTAATATCAAACAAAAAAAAATAATGCATAAGTTGATAAAAAATGCTATGTCGCTTTACCGCGGCAGTCCCCGAGTGCCACACGTTTTTTTTACTGATGTGACTTTTCTCCTGCGCCCCCACCCCCCCCTCCGCCCCCCCCCCCCCCCATCCTGTATAGTGGAATGCATATATTGTTCCACATACTTGTGCAATATAATATCTACTGTGCTAAAAAATAGTCTTAGTATTAAATACCAAGGCTACATAAAACTGGCAGTGTTGGCCTAGTGTCTTTCCTTTGCGACTCTCATCCCTGAGGTCGTAGGTTCGATCCCCGGCTGTGCACCAATGGACTTTCTTTCTCTTTGCGCATTTAACATTTGCTCGAACGATGAAGGAAAACATCGTGAGGAAACCGGCATGCCTTAGACCCTTGCCTATTATATTAACAAATGATCATGAAACAAATAAAGATATCTGAGGCCCAGACTTAAAAAGGTTGCAGCGCCATTAATTTTTTTATTTTATTTTAAATCGTATAATATTAATTTCTCAACTAATATAATTTAATATTAATGAAGAAAATATTACAGGTTAACTATTTATTTAAATAATGTAAATATTTTGAAAAAAAAAACTTCACCCAAATATGCTATACTTAAGAAAATCTCATTTGTATGGGCTTAGAGGGCATTTGTCTAATACAACAATGGTGTATGCTTGAGTTCCCGCAGAGGCTATTAGGCGAGCCAAAAAGCCCTTATAATACAAAATAGAAGTAATGGGCTGTATGACTCTTGAAAAACGGAGACCTATTCGTATTCGGGAGAATAGTTAAAACATTGCTATTGAATTCCTTTATAGGATTTTTGTATACATTGAAGTTGGTTAAGAAAGAGAAAAACTAAAAGTTGAAGTTCCCGACACCACAAAGAAAATGAAGAGGCAATGGCAAATACGAAATTATTTATTCCAACGAAATTAATTAAGCAAAAGAAGTTAATTACATTAGTGTTTGAGGAAATTTGAATTACTGTTTAACAGAAACTTTATTTAAACTAGAAACCTCAAACAAAATGTACTATAATGTAACAGAGTCGAGAGAGAAAAAAATTACATTATGGGTGTGCTGGTGTTGCAAGTGTATTCAAGGATTATCTACACTTAAAAGTAAGTATAAATATTAAATTAGTGAAACTCTTTAGGATTAAAAGCCTAAAAGCCTCCACAATCGTCTTTTTAATATGTTGAATTAAGTTTAATATTTTGTTAGGTCCTTTAGCTTATATGAGGAAACATGGATGTCTTGTCTATTGGCATTTGTTAAAGAGAAAATCTTAAAAGCACACGTTGGAAAAGCGTTTTAACGTCGAATGTCGTACAGAAAATATAACATTTCCTAGCAGGTAACGTACTTAACTTATGTACAACTATTTAATAGTTACGTTAGAAAAGAGCGTACCGAGTCTTAAAAGGTCGGCAATGCACTTGCGAGCCTTCTGGAGTGTCCATGGGCGGAGGCACACTCAACATCAGGTTAGCCTCTGGCCCGTTTGCCACCTATGACATAAAAAAACGTAATTCATGCATTGATTTTGTTAAGAACAAACTTTCTGATTAATTCCCCATTGAGGCATTTTGCGCCGATTTTATTCAGCATTTTTGAGGCAAAGGTCATCTTATCCAAAAAAAATTTTTTATTAGAGCGTTCCACTACTGTAAAGACCGGCAACGCTCTTACAAGTTTCAAGTCTTCTAGTAAGCACTTAACTCTAAGTGACCCGACTATTCGTTTGCCTCCAATTAAAATATATTAGCCTTTTTCCTACCTTTAAAATTCCTCGCTATGGTTGTCTGGAAGAAATCGCTTTTTAACAGTTAGACTGCTCAATGCTTTTACACCGGAACACGTCTGCTCCACAGCAGCTGAGACAGGGCCATTTACAACCACAACACACACACATTACACACTTAAAATTTACTTAACTTATTCCTATTTTTGTTATTTTTCTTTTCTGATTATTATTTTGTGTGTTTCGTTAGTAATAAATTCTATGTCTATGCTTTTCTATTTAAGTTTGATGGTTTCGATAGAGGCAACGCAATGAAAACAATTATATAGCGCAAATTAATGTAACATTATTTTAGTAATTAATTAATGTATCATTATTTGACACCAATAATAAATTTCTTACGTTACTATGCTATATACTGCCTGGCACCATCATGCTACAAGGTTATTGACCCTAACGTTGTTTCGATTCAAATTAAAGAGCATTTTAATGTGTCTGAAGGTGTCTTGGCACATAAGTTGTATTCAAATCTAGCTGATAAGACCTTAGCTCTTTTATTTCTTTGCAGTTTGTAGATAAGAGTTAGTACTTTACTGCTGTAGATTTAGATAATGCTAAATTAATAAAAGATTTATTGCTCGTATTTTAAAGCTAGACGCAAACGGCGTTTTCGTCTGCATGCTATTTGTATTTGACGTTGAGAATGAAAATTGTGGCAGTCCATACAGCGATTTTACCATATATTTATTTCCAGGTACTTTCGAAGTTAAATGCGCAATACTCTCGGGTACGGTGAAGCAAACATCGTGATGAAACCGACAAAGTTTTAGACTCAAAAAAGTTTATAACGTGTTTCTACATGTCTGTTAAGGAAAAAAGAATCACGTAGCGGATACAGAAATGGAAAACCAACCTTCTAAGGTTGTAGCGTCATTGGGATTTTTAGGTGTTAACTCCAACTTAAATTAATTACAGTGCAACTAAATATGAATATCGAACCTTTTACGTTCTTAGTTAAAGACTAAAGAAAATCATCTAATGTCGGCAGATGAATGAACGAGACTGGTTTTAAAAGTCAAAAAAATCAAAAATCATTTATTCATATAGGTAATACAATGTACACTTATAAACGTCAAAACGTCAAAGAATTTAGACACATGGTCATAATATTTCCTAAGACCAAATATAAAACTTACGCAGAAATTCTGCAGGCGTTCGATCTTGTCAAGCAGCTATTCATTCGTCAACAATTGTATTGTTCCAATCTAAAGTGAATATCAAAAGTCAAAAATCATTTATTCATGTAGGTAACACGACGTAGACTAATGAACGTCAAAAAAAGAAATATGCATTAAATGCTTCTAATTTTACATTTACTGCCAGTTCTCAAATCAAGGGCATAGAACGGAAAAGAAGAACTGGCAATAAACTCTCCGCTACTCTTAATATCGGGATTCCATGATAATTGATAACGATCACACAAATATAATTATTGCTGCGTGATAAATCATAGAGACGTATTGTATAAATGAAATTATTTAAATTGATTTTCGATAAAGAGCATTATGTTAAAAGCTTTCTTGCGGCCGTGTTTTTACAGTTTACAATTGTTAAAAGAAAGATGGCGCGATTCTAGTCTAACCACAGACACACGAAACCATTTGACCAATCACAATAAATCGACTTGCACGGTTTCATCTTTCATATAATATTCTGCCCCGTATTACTTTTCAGTTAATAAAATCTCGGTTTGAAAAGAGAGCTATGTTCTAAATAGCGATTCATTATTCCTCCAATCGTTAAATGAGCCAATGAATCCGTTTCAATTCCCTCACACATGTGTTCAGATTGAGTGACTGACGATAAATTAGTGCTTATATCGGTTTCACAAAGATAATTTACTTCGTATACTTCTTTGGATTATATCCCGCTTTAGACTAGGTTTTAAGAGAATTGAAACGTGAAAAAAGTCTAAAGCGGTTTCGCACTGCGCATAAAACTAGTTCTGTAGTGTTGATCAACTTGGTTTTAAAAAAGCTTATCATTGAAGCAGAATCAGACATCTCTGTAATGCATGGGCAGATCGTGAATTTGTGGGACTCTGGGCTGTTACGAGGAAGCCCCCGTAATAGACGCACACGCGAAAAAATACATCGACTCAAAACAAACTACGGGGAATTCCCCGTTTCGTTCGATAGTTGCGCATCGCATATGAGTTGATTGATCTCAGGAATTCCAACACTATAAATGTTTTTTTTTAAATCTTGGATATTTTTTCATTTAAAGTCGCCTACTGTTTTCAGTGGGGCCTGGGGGCCCTATGTGTCCACGGGACCGTGGGCTGCACCCCAAAAGGCACTTAAGTGGATCCGCCCCTGTCAAAATGTGTGCCCTAGGATCTTTTGGACTATAACTATCTAATCTTATTTATGTTAACATTTATTTTAAATTGCACGCAAATTATATTCTAGTTAGAGAAAGTTATGAAGGTATACCAAAGTATTGAAAATACTGCACGATTATAGCGCCTAAAATTTCAGGCTATCACTAGCTGTGGACATGAATTGCCAGGATTAGACCAAACGAAAAAAGTTTGTTTGCACATTAAGGTTAGGTGAGCTACGACCGGCTAGGTTTTGGAGCCATGCCAGGAAATTTCCCACCTAGAGTCGAACGTTAGAGCGGTTTAAATATGGACTGAGGTAAATAATTCAGGGAAGAGTTGAGAGGATAACAGCTTGTTTATTGTTGACATTTTAAGACGGTGTTTTTGTTGGCGATTTGTTGGTTTAATCCTATTTATCGCCGCGGTAAACGTTAGCTTTTAATGGCCAGGACTAAGGCGAGTTTTTAAAAAAATTGTCAATTTCACATGATGTCTGTTTCTGTGAATGCTCATCTGACGGCTTATCATTAGCCTTTTGATACTAGAACTGTTTTGATCTTAGAATAAGTACTAGTCTTGTGCCAAGTGTGTAGGTTAAAATTCTAAAATTAATTTTAAATTTAATTAACAAAATAATAAATAAATCAGGCTCGAAAATATATAAATAAAACTTAGAGAGAGACAATCAGAGTGTGCAAAATTACCTACTCGTACAATTTATTATTACAAAGTTTAGGGATTGTTTATTTTAATAAGTATTTTTGAATTTCACGATAAAAACTGCGTTGATTAAAAGCCGTGTAAAAATGTTTCAATCTAATACATATATAAAATTCTCGTGTCGCGGTGTTTGTAGTTAAACTCCTCCGAAACGGCTTGACCGATTCTTATGAAATTTTGTGTGCATATGGGTATGTCTGAGAATCGGACAACATCTATTTTTCATCCCCCTAAATGTTAAGGGTAGTTGCCCATATTTTTTTTTAAATATTTTTTTTATGATACAGCATTAAAAAATATATACGACCCCTCAATTTCACCCCTCTAGGATCAACCCCTATTTTTATTATAAATGATATACATGGCAAAACGAAGTTTGCTGGATCAGCTAGTAAAATATAGAATCAGAAAATATTTTACGATAAAAAGAGGTTAAAGAATTATATTTGCTTGCAGCGTTAGTTTGAAACACTAACACAACTTTACCTGCCAAGTATTAAGGCCTATGTTATTTAGCAATAAATGTAATACTATAAAATTTATATTAGTAATTATTGCAAAATATTTAATAGTTATTTCAAGTTAATGGTACGTTTATGAATAAGGGGGCAATGCTGTGATTTGGTTTATTTACTGTTTTGATAATTAGTATTTACCACCACTATATATATACAGAAATAGTAGCTACCTTCCTATGTATCTTTTAGTTACCTAAAAAACATTGAAGCAATTTCCTGAAGCATTTCGATATAACCCTCAGATTTCGGCTTAAGTTTGTAAATGCGTGCCTTCGATGTCAAATTCTTAAAGCAATTAAGATAAAACTTGAGTGTCTTTGTTAGCATTATCGTGGTAATTACGAACTTCCAAATCAACTGCCCGCATGAATTGACTTTTTGGCGGAGTTCCGAGAGTAAATAAAATACTACACAAATAATAAGTTTTTTTATTAATCAGATAATATACAATATTCTTAAGCTACAGTAATAATAATAATTAAAAATTAACAAATAGAATAGTTAAAGTGGTTGGTCCCTGTGGCAGTGCACCTTTAATGCTGCCAGCAAATTTAATTATTATATTTTACTAGCAGACTCGGCCAAGCGTTGCTGTGGCTAAGGTTTTTGTTATATTACACAGTAGCAAACTATTCAAGGGAAACGGTAGGAGAACACCAGTCATGGGGACCGCCAGCTGTTTTAATTGTGAAACGTTGGTATTTTCAACACAGCGCCATCTGTTAGAATTGTGACTATCAAATAATAAACAAATAATTTGCAATAAAATAATATTACGGGTATAAATTGAGATGTAAGCTATCCTTTCTTTTAAGTTAGATCAAACTGCACACGGTGTGCAAATTTGATTGAATTCGGTTAAGTAGTTTAGGAGTCCATAGCGACAAACAACGTGACGCGTGATTTATATATATTAAGATTATCAAGTTACTACTCACTACTTACAAGTCCTACGTTTTATATTGTTATGCAGCTGCGTGTACTACACGTTACAGTTCGACCTTTATAAATATGAAGCAAAATTCAAACAATAATCTTCGCTATGATGTCGTAGTATCGTAAATAGAGGAAGTCGATTATTGTTTATCTTGTGCAATAAATAAAACTTCTTTAGCGAATGTCAAGGCAAATTTATTACCTTTTTTCATAACTAGACGTTTGAATGCTTTTCAGTCGTGTTTAGCGAGATACTGCGACAAGATGACATATAATTATTTGCTGCCCCCGCGAGCTTCATTTCGCCTTCTTTTGTTTATTTAGCCGACCTTTTTAGTAGCTACATACCATATGGAACATTTTGCTACGCTACCCCATATATACTGTTCATTTTTCTGGAATAAAGACCTAAGTAAAAACTAAATTGTTTTTGTATATTTTTCTACTTTTTCTCTCCAGAAAAAGAGTTTCTCCTCAGAGTTCAAGGAATGAATAAAAAAACATACTCGAATCGTTCCAGTAATTGGTACACCATTTAAAATAACTATTTCCTATACCTATATCTGTTTTATAAATAAAGTGTTCTTTTCTTTGTAACTTTATACCATAACCTAATACTTTACCTAGCTTTAACGTGCGTTTCTCTAGTCTGAAGTAGTTCATTCGCATCACGATTGTGCAACAATGGACTTTAATTTAGGCTAATTTGTATGTTACATATGCAGTATGCATCTCTAGTATGTTTTTAAGACTGAAAAATATATTAATTATTTTAACTAATTACTTAAATTATATAATTTATCATACCATTAAACCATGGTTTTTTTTATTTACGCTATACCTGACTAAAGTGCTTTACTAACCACGACGACTCATTGGTCTAGTGGTTAGTACCCCTGACTGCGAATCCATGGGTCCCTGGTTCGATCCCCGGCTGAGACGAATATCGATGTGATGAGCATTTGGTGTTGTGCTTAGGTCTTGGGTGTTTAAATATGTATTTATATGTCTATCTATCTATAATATGTATGTATATCCGTTGCCTAGTACCCATAACACAAGCTTCACCAGCTTAGCATGGGACTAGGTCAATTGGTGTGAATTGTCTTAAAAAAAAAAAAAAAAAACTAACCGTTTTACCACATAATGGTTATTGTTATAAAAAAAGTATATTTGTAGAGAAACACACGTTTTCCACTATGAAAATAAAGTGAAATGTAACTGCAAATTGCGGTAAACAAAAATCTTTCATACAACCCAGTGCCGTATAATTAGTTCAAGTTACCTTTACAGCAACGTATAAACAACGCCAATTCGAAGAAAACCTTTTCCAATGTAAAGTCTTAAAGCATTTTAGTTGGTTTGAGTTTGAAAGTTGCGAGTCAACTGTTTCTTACAATTAAAGTGAATTGTTAATGAGATTTAAAGTTTGTGTTATTAAAAAGGAAAATGTCCGTGTCACCGCTGTTTAAATTTGGATTCCTTAATTATTTGAGAACATTTTAATTTGCATTTTTAATTTTGTTGTCTTGTTTTATTGTGCATTGCGTTGACGGAGATTGAACATAGAATCCTTAGCTCCGCCTCAGTGGTTTAGTTCCCCTCCAATCCTGGCAATACTAAATGCGTCAACTTGGTAGACACAAAAAGATTATCTATAGACTTGCTCTTCTGACGAATTGTGATTTTGCCGCTATGTGGAGGGGAGCGTGAATTTAATTTACTATTATAATTAAATATAAGATCTTAATAAGTTTATTTTTCCTTCTTACTACCTAGCCTAGAAACTTTTATTATATCGCCTCACGCGCACCTACTCTTAATAATGATTTAAAAAATTGAAGCAAAAATATATTTTCTCCACCTCCTAGTAAGAGGGTTACGCAACTGCTAGCACACATTAAAGGACTTTAACGGTTAAACTTAGAAAAAAAGATTTATGATATTAATTATAATATGAATAACGAACCCATCAGCGGCATATTATAACAATTTACAAAAGAATCGTTTCATGGCTGAAAATGAGAAAATTATCTGTTCGAGGTTCTTCATTTTCACCGAAAGCGACCAAAATTATGTGGTCCAAAGTTTATGAGCTTGCAAAATTTCGTATCGTGTAAATGGCGGGGTATTTTTTTCATGTCTACACCTCGTAAGATTGGGTTTTATAAGCCAACTTTGGTGAATTTATGAATTTTATATTGCAATAGAGTCTCTTATAATATACCTCAGGTCATAATAATAATAACACTACATTACAAACAAAACAGTTAAAATATTGGATATCGGGTGTTCTTACTGCTAAGAGAAGTTTCTTCCAGGCGTAAATAATAACGTAAATATTTTAATCATTAAAGAAAATTAATAATAAAAAATTAATTAGTCCCTAGCACCCATTTGTAGAATCTTGTCTCAAATGAGTTAAATAATTTGAAAGCCTAAAGTGATATCATCTACATAAATTTAAACAATATTAAAATATAAATTACAATAAGTATTCATTAAGGCTTTATTGCAGTCTCTGGTAAGGACACCTTTTTGTGTTCCCTTGCACACTGTACTTATTAAGAAAGAAAATTAATTTGGTCATAACATACAAAAACAAAACATAAATTTTAAAATGTTATTTTGTTATGCCAAAAGGAACTCAATAATTGTTTAGGACTTCATGGGAAGACTTTTTATTTTCTGTTCTACATAGTAATTATATATTTTGCGTTACTTATAATACCACAATTACATCCAGTCAGTCATTCACTTTACTAAAAATATTTTTTTAATAAAGTTATAAAAACGTTTGAAAATTTAACTTCTATTTGAAACAAAATATGTCGATTGATATGTACTATTAAAATAATTCCAGAGATATCAACAAATATACAAATTTATTCTCTTTATAATGTTATTGTTGACTCGATAGTATCGAAGTTTTGGTTTAACCCAAATGTACTTTTTTTGAAGTGAAACTTCTTTAGGCGCAAGAGGGTAAAATTTTTACGGAACGTCACGAAGCTGTGCAGCGTTTTTGTCGAATAAAAGGGAGAGAGTGATTGAGACCGATTGAGAGAGGGTGAGAAGGGAGAATTACCTTATAGAAATTCTATTTTTAAAATTATTTCGTAAAGAGAATTTATGAAATATTAGTATTTTAAAGCAAAATAATTTATTGAATTACCGGAAGCTACCGAGCGACTATTGTCTTCCATATAGCTGACATTTCATAAAGTGTACATGTAAATTATATAGTATTTCTATTTTTTATATTGCTTTTGTTTTGCATAACCGTATTTGCGATCTGTTTACAGTAGGGAGGGAATTGGTTTAGTGTTTTTACTTCATGAATCAAGCCTGTTGAGTCAAAATTTACGGTTAACGGCATATGTAGCAAAACCTAGAAAATAACACATTTTCCCAAGTCGGGTGAATCTATATTCAGTTCCAGCGAAGCCTCGGGCTTTCCTGTTATAGAATTTATCACTACAAGGAGCCGAGGTACAATTTCAATAGTGGGGCTTCGTTCTCCTTTTCATGTATTGGGGATATTGAAATACTTCACTATAAATCTTATATGATGGATAAAAATTTAAATTTAGTATTAATATTCTAACTAATTATTATGGTGATAAAAAAACTGGAATACATTTTCGCTTACAATTAAGACTAAAATAAATATTATAATGTATGTTTCTGGCGTCATGCGATGAATATCAGTAAAAAGTTTAACATATTATCCATAAAGCCATAAAATATATAAATATGAACGACATGATTACTTGATTTTAAGGAAATATTTCAGTGTTATTTTATTTATTATTTTTTAATTTGATAACTTCGCATCTTTTATCAAATAACTAGTGACGTATATCCGTCTCCTGGTTCTAAGCTACTTCCCCACAAATTTTCAGCCAAATCGGTTTAGCCTTTCTTGAGTTTTAAATAGTGTAACTAACACGACTTTCTTTTATATATATATGCTGTTTAATTAGAGAACAATAAAGCATATAATATATCACTCCGTAGTACCGACATATAAAGTGACACGCATTGCAGAGTACCTTTGTCATTGCCCTTCAATGATAAAGGTATAGAATCCTCAAGTCTTACATGAATTTTAGAAAATCGATTCTTTGCTTATCAAGTTGTAGGGATAGGATTTATTCCTTACATTTTTATAGGAAACTTTTAAAGATATCTAGATTAGATATTCAATATTCAAGCGGGCGTCTCGAAGTTTCAAAGAATACCGCTTAAGCTCATAACTTAATATAAAGCTAAACAACACGATCAATCAGTCGGTTGGCACCCTCATGAATAATACCTATCCCTTGAAAAACTTTTACAAAAGATTTATTTTCTTTTGGCGGGACGCTGCGAAAATGCTCGAAGATTGATTCGTCTATAAATTCGAAGGTATGTCGACATGATAAACAGATCTCTTTGAAGTCAGATATCATATCTAAATTTATATAACTGTTCGAAGCATTTTAGCCGTGCTTCGTTATAAAATTACGAGGTATCAAGTCTTTGGAATGTGTAAATATCAACGTCTCTTATTTAAAAAACACGGTGACGAAAATTACGTAACTGTTAAAAATAAAGACATTATTTTAGGAAATTGTTAATTTTCCCTTAGTTTCAGCTATATTATTATTTTGGATGAACTTGCTCTGGTCCCACTACCATTAAACAGTATGTGAGCTTAACGAAAAACTTTGTCACCGGATTCTAGAGCTAGAAGACCGGTATTGACTATAAACATAAATGAGTAATGTTTATGAAGTCACTTCACCGTGACGCACCAGCAGAAAAACTCGCGAAGCCGGGGGAAAATTCAAAAACCTCTGTAAAATAATTGTTAATTTTAAAATATACATAACTTCATTCAGGTAAAAATGTTTTTTAAAATACTGTATAATTTATATCCATAAAAAAAATACTATATACAAGCTGTCGAAAATATACAAAAAAAATTTTTTTGTGACATTCTATAGTGTTTAAACATTATCAATGTTTCGATAGTTACACAAATTCTTGCAAATATTTTAATTTAGACTCAGAATGTCGACGGAGTCAGCAAGACTGATTATTTTTGCACGATATTCTTAATGGGCGGATAGCTGGCCCCTATTTGATGTCGTTAATGTCTCTAAGAATCCCTCCCGTATGCGACAAGATACTCACAATTGTTCCACGTGCCTCTTACGAATTACCTGCATAATTCGCCAATTTTTCGGGTTTTATCTAACTATAACACTAATTATGATGATGTTGATATTTTCTCAACTTCACCAAAGAGGATGTGAGGAAATATTTGAATAGACGGGAAGACATTGATTTTGTTTAGCACTAGCAATCTAGTTTTTCTTTTAAATATTATTAAGTAGTATCGTTTGTTTAATGTTAAATTTCAGTTTTCTTTAATTTTTGTTTTTTTGTCTATTAATGTACTTACTTATGTTTTCTGTTTCATATATATTGTTTACCTATGTTTTCTGTTTTGGATTTGTATTTTGTCTAAGTGTGTGTAAGTAAAGATAACTGTATGGAAAGGACTAAGAGGAAGAAGGAGAAGAGGTCACCCATAAAGTGGATTAAGATAGAAACGGAAATAGTAAGCTAGTAAAGAACAGGAGCCATAGACAGAGTCAGTTGAGAAAAGCTGAAGAAGGCCTTTACCCGTGAAGGGGTTCAGATCGACGGTACTGAAGGTAGCTAGGATATAAGATAAAGGTAAAAGAAAAAAAAAGTAAAATAATCTAAGCTGTATATTTTAATTTGTTTTTGTCATGATTGGAAATAAAACGGGCATTATTATTATTATTATTGTCTAATAGCTGTTAGATTACTAATAAATAAATATGCTTTGTTTCAACCATTTCAATATTTCCTATCCGCGCCCGGCTTGTGAACGACTCCACAGATAATTCCTCGCTAAGGATGACATTAGCTACGAGATTTGTGACGACGCAAATAACTAGGAGATTCCAAATAATTTCATAGTATTATATCTAATAGTAGTATAATAATTGTATGTCTTAGAATAGTGCATCTTAACTAGAAATTTTAAAGTCCAATTAGTAAAAGACAAAATTAAAGGAAGCAGGGAAAGACTTGTGTAGTGAATGTTTTTTAAATCTTTTCCAAATAGCTTAAATACCGTCAGGTCTGAATATACTCAGGAAGTGCTTAGATTAGGTCGCTAAAGCGCTGTGATGCTTTTTCTAAATGAAATATTCGTTACATTGGAAACGTTTGTATCGTTCAAGCGATTTTACTACTTACGAATTCAATATAAATACAACACATTACCATGATTTTTGAAAAGGAATATTAATCAGATGGTTATAAAAAGTAAAAGTAGTTTATAAAAATCAAAATTACCATAGGTATTTTGAGTAATTTGTGTCATTTAACCCGAAAAAGTACGTCTCGCAATCTTTTGTTCTAAAAGTGAATGGCCGTAATAAAATACAGTATTCAAAAAATAAACGAACGCCTTACATTCCAGAGGAGCTAAGCGTGAATCTAAACACTTTCTCTCTTTCTCTCTTAGCACTAAGCCTGAGTCCCTTACGACAAAAATGTATTGTTTTTGACATATGGGAGTTATAGTTCGCGCTAAGCCTCGTTTCTGCATCTTACCCTTCAGGGCCCTATTCCAGCACGGATTGCTGTGTCAGTGTCACGGGGTGGACTGCGGGGCGCAGTTGAGAGCTGGAGCACTGAGGCGCGCCGCCCCGTAATAACAATTAGTATCATAACTATAACTAAACATTAAATTAATGTAATTTTATCATTTTTTTTTCTGAAGCCAAGTAGGCTTGCGATAAAATATAATGTGTAAATTTCAAAATCATGTTCCATATACATTTTCGTATAATTTCAAAGTGTCAAAATTTGGCTATGTTTCATTCTCCCTACTTCAAGAAATGATGACGCAAAATGGAAAGAAACAATGTACTTTTTTGGAGTTAGGTGACTAAATAGGTCCTTAATATCCTTAATATGGCTGATAAACAAAGATTAGGTATGTAAATTAATTTCATCAAAATAGTTTTAGAGAAAATTGAGATTTATATTAAAGAAATATAGTCCTTGTCAGTAACAGTTAAATACCTAAACGTGACGATCACTACTCGTCGAGTCACCAAAGAGATTGATTTACGACTTGTTGAAGTGTCCCGATCATTATCTCGTTAATTCTATAGCGATCTAAACTGGCGGGTTTCGTGCCAGATATTTCCTCAAGTCGATTTTCTAAATGGTTTTCAGGCTCTCGACGCTTATTGATATGAAATATTTAAAGATCTATATTTTTGTATGATTCAATAATTCGTATTCAATATATGGGCTGTATTTAATATGTACCAGTGGTAATGTTGTAAAATACATAGAACGAAAAAAAATAATCAGAGTTAATAATAATTTTGAATTAAATCTGACAAGCCGATTGAATACAATGATTTTTATTCGTTTTTACTATAAACAACGACTTTGTACTAAAAATATACTAATATACATAGAATATACTTTCTATTGTATTGTTGCCGAATTGGTTTACGCTTTTGTGTGGTAAGATATCAAAATATATCGTTATAAAAGTAGGTATATTATGTCAAAGACGCGACGCCAGCGCCAATCCCTCCACAGTTTTGAGTTCGATCTCTCAGTCGATTTGTCGCCGTGACCGAAATTGGTTATGTAATTCATCCATGCGTAGAAACTGATCTCTTACGCGTCGTCTAAAAACTAATTCTTACGAATAAAAAAGTCGTGAAATAACACGCTGAAAAATTTATTAGTAGTCTTAGCATCTAGGTAAACATTATTATAACTTTTTTTTGCAAATAAATTTAAAAAAAAATTTGCTAACAAGATAACATTAAAAGTTTAAACAGTTTAAGGAAAGTGCTACTAAGAATGATTAACACTATGAAAGTTTCATAAATAAAACCATAGTTATATATTTGCTTCAAAAGTATATTGTATTCTGAAGACATGTATTATGAACCGTAATCTAACGCCTAAGGCGCTACACGGAAACTGATTTAACACTACAATAACCACCTTTTTAGTAATTTTTTTAAATTTAAATCATTTTAAAGATTGTAAAAATAATACGATCTTTGCAGCAATTGAGTATGTAACTATTGAAAACGTAAAGTCTAGTTATTTATATTACTAATGGATAAAAATTAAATTATATATATTATAATACCACCATTATTTACGAAAGTGATGGCGCCGACAGCTAGCGTCCAAAGGTGCTTACGCACACGCGCCGCTTCGTACATTGCATTTTTTATTTTTTTATGGCAGGGGGCAAACTGGCAACGGGCAGAAGGCACCACTGATGTTAAGTGACACCGCGCCGCCCACAGACACTCTCATTGCCAGAGGGCGTTGCCGGCCTTTTGCACGTTTCAGCTACTTATTTGACATCAAACATAATTACTTCATAATTTATTAGCAGAATTACGAATTGTTTAGTGTTGAAGTTAAAATGTAGATTGAAACAAAATTTAGTTTGATAGGTCATAGTCGGTATGCTAGACAGCACACATTTGACATAGCTGAGATTAATTTAGGTATTCAGACGACACTTATAAAGTAAACAAACGTAACTTAGTATTGTCTTTGATTGACATAACCTTTACACATTTAAAGAAAAAACTTTTTAACCGGATTAAAGTTATGTATCATTATAAATTTACAATTATGGTAAACCGTGACCACGCACGCTGTAACGCACGCGAAACGTCGGATAAATTTAAAGTTATGTTAAATAATTGAAATTTATAATAATACTTATTATTTAAAGTTTTTTCTTCAAACGTAACTCCTTATTTTGAACTATGTAGTTATAATTAAAACATAAAAGAAATAATTTTCAGTGGCGTAAAATGTATCGCCTCTATTTGTTTGAATAAAATAAACCGGGATTTTTCGTTATTTACATATTCCTTTCAATCGAAATAATGGTTTTTAGGTAAAAAAGGCTTTATTTGTTTATTCGTCGCTTCAAGACATTGTTATTCCAAACTTGTTTTTTTAAATAATATTATACTAGTGGAATAGGAATTATTGAATTAATTAAAAGCTTTAATAATATGTGTTACTCATAAACGTTCCTGTTAGATATTGAAACTACGATATTCCAGAATGCATATTGCATTATTGTTTCTTCCTTCTGTTGTCTGATATTATTTACAGGACATAAGCTTGTAATACAAACAGAGTTAAACAGACCACCAGTGTCTCATTCTTCATACCCAATATTGTTGCAATTGAACTCAGTTTTCTCAGATAGGAAACGAATTTCACAAAGAAAATATAGATACGAATTTGTAGCTAAAAGCATTTTTCAAATTTCGAATAGTATATATATATATACAGTAATAGTATCGATCGCTTATACTGGGAATAAATAAGGCGCAACTGCGTTTCTCTGTGAATACATAAATATACATTTAAAGCCTATATTCTAGGTTTTATAAATTAAAAAAATATAATGAAAAAATTAAAATATCTTACATATATTATGTCAAGTGACAAAAGAATTAAACATCGGCGACAGACGACAAAACATCTTACAAAAAGTTTATATAAAATACAATATACAAAGAGTTTGTATAGAAAAATATATTATGTACACATAATTTACAAATTAAATATACATAATTTGTTTCCATTAGAACCAACTGAAAGAAACAGCGCCCTTGTACTAAGCTTGCCATCTCCCCATACAGATATACATAAAACATTTTTAGAGCTATCTCGGTAATGTAGTGAACAATACTACTATGTTATAACAATGTTAATAACAAAAAGTTGTTTACCTATGTAAGCCACTTATAATGAAAATAAGTCGGTTCGTGATATCTTTAATTTTGAAATACCATTTAAAATCTTGTTTCCATTTAAAAATATTTAGTCCATAATCACTGAAATTTTGACAGCTTGCTCTTTATACTATAATTTAATAGTCTTAGTCCAGTATTTTATTCGAGATTTCCATATAGGCCGCGAATACAAAAACGATACAGTGGTAATTTATATGGGTTTTAGGGGATACGTTCCTAGGTGCCAGAAATAAAATCCAAACAATTATATAAGAAAATCAATTTTATTGATGTTATTGAGCATTTTGATTACGTAATCATGACTCTCTTAGGCAATGGTTTGAAGAATTTTGTATTTCTCTTGCTTGGCGAGTTTGAATAGCTCCTTCAATTCTGACTGAACTCAGCAGTTATAACAATTTCCTATAAAATTAAGACTTCGTTCCAAAAGTTGTTCATAAGCCTTTGTAAAACTCATTTGCCATCTTAAACCTTCACTAAGATTATTAGAGTAAATGTTTGAACTTGCATGGATTCTTCGTCATTTTCCGCAGTCTTAGCAGGCCAAGCCATTTTTTAGCATGACTTAATTGTAGGTTTCATTCGTTCAATGATTCTTTAAAATTTACATTAGCTATGTCAATTTCTTCAATTAAACCATATGGATTAGTTCCTATGATCTATATGATATTACGTTAAAACCGTTGTCTACATTGATCCGCGATAAGACTTTTTGCCATAAAGAAATTGGGTTGCATTTTTAATTTAATAGTGAAAACGCAATAAAGAAGCGCGAATAGGGAGCTTTTACTGTATATAAAATATAATAGTAACGTTAACATTAATCATTATTTGTAGAATTTCCTTTTAGATACACAAAGTAGTAAACTATTGCCACAACAGTGAACATATAAATTTGCGAATAGATGGAGAGGATGGTAGCGATGGATTGGTGATAGTTATTTGATTTGATTGATTATAATTATTAATTTGTCGTTGAATAGAAAACGTATTTAGAAATCTTAAAGGAAATTATTTTAGAATTTAAATTTTGTTACTAAAGCGCAATCACTAAGACTGTTAATGAACATGACCTTAGTTAAAGCTATTCATTAGTATTGTAGAAAATTAAGTCAACATAATATTATTTATTAGACAAAATTATTGTATAGGCTAGATTGTAATTCATGTAAAGTCGCACTGTTTTTGTGAACTTTATTGTAAGAAAAAAGAAACTAAAGCGCAATCAACACAAGTGAAATAATTCCTGACGCAGTCATCTTAAAAGAACCTAATTACTTCTCTCTCTCTTTTATGCATAAAAAATCTATCTATAATAGAGACAGAATCACTTAAGCCAACTATTCTGTACCTGTGACTGATGTGTGATTTATTATATGTGAATGCTGGAAATGTCAAGTGACGTAAAAGTGTGACGAGACAGCATCGATTTTTGCTGCCCCTATTTTGAGCCTGCGTTTTTGCAGGATGAAATCCCTTGGGTTTTATATATTTCACGATAAAAATGTTTACTGTCTAGCTGTAACATTTACATAATTCGTTAGAATAAATTTTACGTATTTTTGTTTCAAGAAATGTCAAAATTATAATTGGATACACTACATAATCTCTTTATTATCAATAAATAGTATATAATATATATAATAC
This sequence comes from Pieris macdunnoughi, assembly GCA_905332375.1. Classification (NCBI taxonomy): domain Eukaryota; kingdom Metazoa; phylum Arthropoda; class Insecta; order Lepidoptera; family Pieridae; genus Pieris; species Pieris macdunnoughi. The sequence goes on along the minus strand of CAJOBZ010000017.1, from coordinate 2,541,485 downwards.
AATAATCCATTTCAAGAAGTGTTAGCCTAGTGGCTTAAGCACCTCTCAATCTTGTGGTCATGCGTTCAAATCTTGATTGTGCACCAAAAGACCTCTTGTTACGTGCGCGTCGGACATCACGGCAGATTATGAAGTTCCACCCGTATCACCTCAACGTCCGTCATTCCACAATTGTTATGTTTAGCACTTGCTCGTACAGAGAAGAAAAACATCGTGAGGACACTGGAATTCGTTAGACCTGAAAAGCGACGGCATATGCCAAGCACAGGAGACTGATCTCCTTATGAAGAAAAAAAATATATCACAAAATAGATGAGGCCAAAACGTAGAGGTTGTTTCGTGTATTCCAGCCTTTAACGGATAAACAATCTTATTTATATCAATCTATTCATTATTCTTTGCATAGTTCAACGGTCGTTTTATAGCAATCGTGACCGTCATGGCCATAATAGTATATTTCATTACAAGTGCGGAAAGCCTGTCATTGCAAAGAGTTTCGACAAATGTCTACCCGAGCCGAGGCGTAGCCGAAGGTGAGGGTTGAAAGTCGGAACAAGTTGCAATGACGGTTCCGCACGTGTACTGAACAACTATTTTTAATACAGTTGCGAAAAAATTATGCAATTTAATAAAATAATAAAAACACAATAAACTCAACTCACTTATCATTTATTTCTTATACAAATTATTGTTCACATATACATTGGTACAGTTTTTTATACTAACTGGAGAAGTTTTAGGTTGCATATTTATTTACTGTTTGAGACAAACTATTATTTATTTCGTATGATTTTTCATGTATATTTAATATATCATATAACAAACGACTAAACGCGCAAAGAACATTTATGGAAAATGGCGCCAACCGTAAAAGAATATAAGCAGATTTTTTTTTTCTTCACCCATTCTGGGTAGGCAAAGGCAAATGCCCATACAGCCAAGTCTTCAGTACAATTTTTTATTGATATGAAATGAAATTTAAGGAGATGAAATGAAATCTAACCTAACTCATTGAATCAAATCATTAAATCTTATATTGAAACAAAGCAGTAGCTTCTTATTAGAAATATTTGCATGAATCATAAAAATTTCTATGAATTTTTTTTAGTAAAAACTTCGTGGTTGGTTTTTTCTTTTTAATAGACATTATTTTGACAGTTGGGAAAGAAAACGCACTAGTTCGGAAAAGGTAAAAAAAAAGCACGAGTGTGTAATAGCCCACATCCTGAACGCTATACGTCCCTGCAATACGCCACTTTTTGAGCAACTGTATTAAAAAATAAATACCATATATTTTAACGGCAGAATGTTTTAAGGTGAATGTTTTGTTTTGCCTTATGAACAATTATTTTGGTTAATTTTTAATATCATAAACAAAAGTATATGTTTGGTTAATTTATGAATATTAAATACAGAAATGGTATACGTTTGGTGATAATCCCACCTGTTGTTAAGTGTGTAATCCATATAAAACTGTCTTAGGGGAAATAGATCCAACCCTTTGCTGTTTTACAAGAAACGATGATCAAAATTGTGGTACGGGAATATTCTGCAGATTGCTTTTTCACCCAAATAAAGTCATATTGGTGTTAAAGCAATGAAACACAAAATTGTGTCCGTCGTGTGTCCTATGAGAAATATCCAAAATAATTACAATAGATTTAAACTAAGACTACGCTGAGGTGTTAGTATTTGGGGCATTCAGAATAATGGCTAGTGTGGGCTCTTAGCTTAATCTCACTCGAGAGGACTTCACTGTTTGTCGCTTGTATCCGATAATTAATTGAATTGCTGTTGTATCTAGTGTTGCCGAATATTATTGAAACTATATTAATATTGTTAACCGAGATTTTTAACCCGTGACATTATTGGTATATGTTTATGTCGCTTCATAATATTTAGGTCTGGGCCTCAGATTTCTGTATCTGTTTCATGATTATTTGGTAATCTAATAGGCAAGTTGGTGATCAGCCTTCTATGCCTGACGTACGCCGTTGACTTTTTGGGTTTAAGGCAAGCCGGTTTCCTCACAATGTTTTCCTTCACCGTTTGAGCGAATGTTAAATGCGCACATAGAAAGAAACATGAAAGTCAATTGGTGTACAGCCGGAATTCGAATCTACGAACTCAGGGATAAGAGTAGCACGCAGAAGCCATTAGGCCAATATTGCTCTATATTTCGCTTCAAGTAATAATAAAAATGAATAAAGACATTCATAAAGCTACGTTAGTAGAATTTTTATATCTTAGGCTTCAAGGCTACTATTTTCAAAAAAATATAGACAATTTGAACTATAACTATTACAAAATTTAGTGATATAGGACAAGATTGTTGTATATTGTAGTAAATTTTAATTATACATTGAAAATACGTCATCGAACGCCACGGCATCATACGAAATTCTACCCAAGATCTTAACATCCGTCGTTCCACAACAGAGCGTTTTTAAGGTACGTTTTTCCGTGCATCGACACTATGTGGCTAACCACTGAAGTATTTCCTAACCAATTCAACTATGGGCTCTTCAAGAAAGCGTACCACAGAAGGCTCACTTATAGTTTATGAAGTGATGCGGCTTCTGCTGGACTCTGCTTTTTAGCAGCCTGAGCCTTTTGGCTCGCAAGTGAATTGTCGGCCTTCTAAGTATTGGTACGCTCTTTTCTTAGGGTCCCTAAGTCTAATTTACATTTAACAAAGGAATCTGTCAAAAAATCTAAATGTGCGTTTTCCATTTTGGACTATATTTTTTGTTATTTACGCTTTATATAAATTATATTGTTAATAAGTCAGATAAAATTTTTACGATTGAAAGAGTTTTTGCCAAGGCACAAAGCGTATTTTTTTTTAAATTAATAATTTTTGCATTACTTGTACTCTACCCTCTGCAGGTGTTTCTTTTTCATTGTTCCACTTTAGGGTTGCCTGGAAGAAATCGCTTGTTAGCGATAAGGCCGCCCGTTGCCTTAAAACTTTTGTAAGCTGCGTTTTATTTTTGTTATGTGTATGTTTTTGATTAAGGTAATAAAGTATAAATAAATAAATGTTACTAAGTACGTATTTGTATATTATTATGAAATCTAGCTCTGTAATGTATAAGGTAAATACAAAAATACCTGCTCAGTGTAAAGAAATAAAACAGACTTAGTTCGCCCGCACAATTTAATTGCGAACAATGAAGGAAACTCTGCTATTCAAGTCAAGTACTCATTGTGACATTGTAAAGTGAAGTCCAATTACAGAGGAAATCGATGTGCGTCAGTGTAATTGAGAATGGGGAAGCCATTGTTTTCACGTGTGGTTTGTTGCGTGAAGATCTGAGGGTTTCGAGCTCATCACAGTTAAGTGCGGTGCAAAAGGGTTATAGAATATATAACTATTAAAGTAGCGGAACCTTTTGTGAGACATCTATTCCAAAGATGTTTTGAGTTTTGATTTAATAATAAATCTATACCGTCTCTATATCACGGTATAATAAATCACACAATTTTGCAGCAAAAATCGTTTTGAATTCCCCTGTTTGCATTTTCAAGAGACTTAAGATTTTTTTTCTTTTTGAAGTGAAACTTCTTCAGGCGCAGAAGGGTAATTTTTTTACGGATGAATCGCAATAATAATAATATTTGCGTCACGAAGATGTGCAGGGATTTTGTGGAAGAAAAGGGAGAGATTAATTTATATATATATTATTATTAAGTTTTAGATTTGTATAAATACTAGTGGACCCCACAGACGTTGTCCTGCATGATATTTAAAGCGATTAGGATATTAAGCAAAGTATGAAAGTACCGACTGCAGTGCCATCTGCCGGGCTGATTTGTGAATCTAAACCATTCCCAGATCCCCTTGAACACACACAAAAAATTTCATCAAAATCGGTCCAGTCGTTTGAGAGGAGTTCAGTCATATACACACGCACAGAAGAAATATATATATTAAGATGAGCAAGACTTAAAAATTAGTTTGCCAAAGAAGTGAATCTTCAGAAGATACATGACATGTGTAATTTGTACGCACGCACTTTTTTTCATAGAATCGGGCAGGAGGCTCACCTGATGTTAAATGCTGCCGGCGTTCATATACATTTTCACTGCCAGAAGGTTCGCAAGTGCGTGCGTTTATTTTTCTTCAGTGGAATTGGTTTGGAAATAGTTTAAAGGGTAGCTGGTTCCACATAATGGTTGTGTGTATTACGGTGCCATTAAAACGGTCAATTCAGGAACAAGAGACGACAAAGAGATACAGGGATCTTACATTTTACTGTATAAAATAAACAAATATTGTATGCCCTAAATGTTTTGATTGATTAATATTATAATAATGTTATCCCCGCCAAACGCTGTTACGACTTGGCAACGACGGCATATTGTAGTTAAAATATATGAGGTATTATAGTATATGTTTGTATGTCCATGATAAAAGTATACATTATTCCATAATATCCCTATTTCGGTGGCATGAAACCGGGAATGACCAAAAAAATATTCTTTTAATAAATAATAAAACTTTATTCAAAACAGAAATATGATTGTGACAAAATTTATATAAGGCTAGTCCCCATAATAGGAAGCCCCTGTTATGGGTAACTGTGGATATCTTGATAACAATTTTAAATGCTTTTTTCTAGATAATTTTCACCTAGTTTCTCTAGAAGAAACTACTCTTAGCAATAAGACTGTCCTTTACTATATGTATAGAGTATACCCTGTTTTTGATATTGTTTGTGACAAAAGTGTTTATAATTATTACTATCTCGAGGAAAATGATTTTCTTAGAATAATAGCTACGGCGTTATTTGATTTTTGACCCTGCCCAGGTAATTACTTGACATTATGCTTATTGAATTACTCAGTTCACAAAACAAGGGTAATAAAATAGATACACGTGGAGAAAGTTGCGAGCTCCAAATACAATAATTCTTATTACAATTTATACACTTCAGAATTTCTTCAAAAGCCATTGAGAATATTAACTCCGAAATTTAATTTTGAAATTGAATTCCGTTATATCAAATACAGATTTCAATTTTATCAAACATAAGAAAGTATTTATTATACAAATAATTAATGTTTATTCTTCTCTTGGTAATTTAAAAATTTCAGTCAAAACCCGTTTTTGGCGCTAAATGTCTAAATATTACACTAATATCTAAATGTGTGCGGGATAAATTTTATAATAAATTTTAATTTTCACGAATATATACCTTAAAGTTCACCTATAACTTACTAATATGGACTTATGGATGTCTTCTTAAATAATAATAATTTTATTGTAAGATTTGAAGAATTGTTAATAATCCTTACTAAAATATGGATCAATGGTTTGAAATAACTAACTATTATTCTTATACGAATAATATTCCCTAAATGACCAGTGGAATATAATAAAAGGATAGAAATAAAACCGTTTTAAATTCTCTGTATTACTAAGCTTTGAGTGGAAGTTACGAATATTACAATTTTTATCGTTGACACGGTTACCTAGATTTTGTTCAATCGAAAAAACCTTTTGAATTTTTAGAAAACCTTTGTTACGTAAACTTGTGGTAAATTACGAAATTTTATATGCTTATCTAGAAATATGTTACGTAAATCTAGAATAAAATCTAATGTAAGCTTTCCTTCCCATTACAGAGTCAATAATAATGATAATGATATATAAAATAATTAATGAATGAGGAAATGAATGGTGTAAGGCCGTCGACCCTAAAAAAAAGTTATTATGGTAAATAGCACTCCGTGCATCATAAAAAACAAATGATCACGAAACGAAGAAAAATCTGAATCTGACTGACTGATTTTTTTACCGTGGCCAAAATTAAAAAATCCACAAGACGTAATCAGTTTTAAAAAACCCATTAGCGCTACAATATCTGAGTTGTCTCTGAGTATGTATGGTATTTGTTTCGTCGGAGTAGTGTGTGGCAAATTCCTTTGATTTTTAGGTGCTAGGCACTCGGACTCGTAGGTCGAAAATTGTTATCTCAAGTCCCAATCTAGTCTTTAGCGCTGTTAAGTACGACAAATACAGAAAAATGGTTGGAAACATGAAAACAGATATAAGTTTTATTTACACTTTTTTTGCGACTGAGGCGCTAACTAGCCGCTGTGGTCTCTGGCAGAATAACCAGCGCTGTGGAACATTCTTCATTCTCCTCAGCATAATGCTGAGCCAGGGCCAATTACAGCCATAGCACACACGCATTACACACTTGAAAAGAACAGAATGGGAAAAGGTTTTTTTTTATATGTCTCATTATATTTTTTATTTGAATTTTTTCTTTGATTATTGTTATTTTGTGTGTTTTTATTTGTAATAAATGATATGTCTATGTCTAAATACGGGCCGATTAGTTTAGTTTATATATTGATCCGATTTTTCCAATTAATTATTGTTGAGGATGTCGTTATTAACATAGTGGATTAAAGTCCAATAAAAAAATCTATAAACTAAATAAACCAAACACATTAAAGTAAAAGTCTCGAAGAGGCAGAGAAATCTTCACCCACAAAGATCTGGAATGCCTGGTTTCCTAACGTACAGATAGCCTCAGAGCAGTAAGTTTGCTCCGTGAAGCCTGCGAAGTGACCAGCAAACTTCTTTCCACTCCTGGAAGGAACTAGGCTGGATTAATTAACACGTAACACACCACGGACCATATGGGCATCTAAGTGCCGAAACTGAGTCCACACTCCATATATACACACATATATACCGTCTCCAAATCAAAAGACATACTGTATCGCATAAACAATAAGTCATGGAGATTCGTCGTTTCAATTCAGTCCAAACTGATTTACAAGCATCTGTAACCGGATTACACAATAGTATTGTTTTTAGACTAATCTTCGGCTTGTGAAAGCGTGTTTACAAAGTGAAACACGTCCCGACGAAACATTGTCAAGCCAATCTCGAACAGTGAAGCCACAAAGCGCTTTGGATATTGGGAACTCTGAAAGATTAAACTAGTCAATTTCACTACCGCCTCGTCTTATTTATATGGAAGCCGTTATGAATATTGTTAAGGCTTAGGTATAAACGCGATTTACAATCCAGTTTAATCAAATAACTTCTTAAAGTAGTTTGAGTTTAGTTTTTCATTGGTCATTTACACCGAAAACATAAAATAATGTCGCAAATTGTAAGTACTTCTTCTCTGTTTGATAACTGAAAATATAGGCTTCAGATTTTATCCACTACGAAGTTATAGGGGTTCCGAAAACGGCTTGAACCGCTTCGTTAAGCGCACTGCCGTGCCTTCGGCTATATTGCTGTATAATTATAGTTGGTTCGGCTAATATATAATTTCATTACGAATTAAAATCAATAGAAGAATTGTATAGCATATCATACATACCCATATCTGCTAATCATAAACCAGCATCGATGGTTCCTTATAAAAATGTTTAACTACAATTAATGTAAGCTGACTGAAAAATAAAGATAATAAAATTTTTACGTAAACTGAGTGGCCAATTTAAAAAAAAATCAATGGTGTAACCATACTAATAGGTCAGGAATCCAGATTTCTCTACGTTTCGTGAGTATGTACTGCTCACAAGCACGCATTTCCATAAGGAAATATTTAAGACGGTATTTTTAATAGTATATTGTTTAAAATTATGGAGGGTAGGCCGAACGTAAAATTAACGGTGAACTGTTAGCGTTCTGAGGGACATTCTCTTTGAGACATCGCTCTGTGGGGACGCTCCTAAATTTTATGAATTATAAGTAAATTTAACAGTAACATAATTAAGTTAATTAAGCATAATATAGTTTAAAGTTTTTATTTTGTGATTTCTAACGATATATTAACTTTCAATATAAAACGTGTCCTAAACACATAACTGCCGTGGAAATTGTGCTTTATATACACAAACTGACCATTTGTACTGTATTCTCTAAACATTAACGAAGTGATGAAATAAAAAATAAAAAAAAATAATCAGTGGCGCTACAACCTCTTTAAGTAGTAACTAGTTTCTTCTCTTGGCCTTAAATTTCTGAATCTGTTTCATGATCATTTTTTAAATCTAATAGGCAAGTAGGTGATCAGCCTTCAGTGACACTGTCGACTTTTTGGGTCTAAGACATGTTGGTTTCCTCACAATGGTTTCCTTCACCATTCTAGCAAATGTTAAATGGTGCACAACCGGGATCGAACCTACGACCTCAGGTATGAGAGTCGCACGCTGAAGCCACTAGGCCAACACTGCTCTAATGAATGAATGTAAATTGTAGAATATTTAACTAAGGGAACTAACTCTGATATATTTTTGCTCATATATTATCGTATGTCGGCATGGTGGGAATGTAAATACAAGCAGGTGCATCTTAAATTACGCGGTTCAACTAAATAGCTCCTGTAAATGGTTGAGGTGACGTCGCTCGGAGATGTATTATTGCTACTCGGTAAACATTGTTCCCGAAATTACGGAGTACGTACTGTTTTGATATTACATCTTGCCTTGAAGACATGAGAATCCATTCAAAAGATAGGAATCTGTGTATAGAAAAAAATATAAAATTTGCTACTTGGATCGACTAAAAGATGGAGGGTTTTGGCAAAAATGGCTCACGGTGTCCTCTATTTTCGCGGATTGTTTTTCTTGAATCTCAAGAAACCAACTCCGGGGAAAGAAATACAGATAATACAACTTTCTCTACAGCTGTGATACTTTTTGACATCCAGCACCTTTTGTCTTCAGTCACCGTGACCACGCACGCTGTAAAGCACGCGAAACGTCGGATAAATTTAAAATTATGTTAAATTAATCCGGTTAAAAAGTTTTTTTCTTTAAATGTGTAAAGGTTATGTCAATCAAAGACAATACTATAAACGATATAATTGTTTTACACTAGAAGATAATCTGGATATTTTTTTATAAATGTTTTTGAGACTCTTGGGCCGTGGGGTTCAAGTGCACAGGCGCTAATTAAAGATTTAAGTTGGCGCCTGGATAGATATGAGACCCCAGAGCTGGTGCTTTCCTTGCTTAACGAATAAGTATCGCAATACAGCGAGGAAATGCGGCGTTAAAGTTGCACAGGGACCAAAATTTTAAATTCGTTTTAATTTTCAATTATTATTACTATATAGGTTAAGAAAACTATATAATTAATTTATAATATATATGTATATCTTAATCATTGCTATGTTTAAGATTTAATAAACGATGTATTTTTTTTCTTATTTCAATATTTATCATTTATATATATATATTTTTTTTATATAAGTCTTTATCTTGCAATCAGTCAGCTAGACTATGAGCAGATGTGTTGAGAGCTGTTAGACGTTCAGAGCAAAATCTCCATCGAGACTGCTCCTCTCTTTCAACCGTGTCTATCAAGACTTAGGATTTGTCGCCTTTTAAGCCTATTTATTAGGTCCGGTATGGTTAGTTGCGTGGCAAGCTTATTAGGATGCATTTCTAGCCTTTTCCTGTATTTCTTGATCTCCTCTTTGACAGTCCTGATTTTGAGGTGCTCATGAATCTCCGATGTTTTTATAGACCACGGACAGTTGGATATTTGTTTCAAGATGTAATTTTGAACCCTTTGTATGATACTTATGTTAGTGTCACACGCCGAACCCCATAGTTGAATCCCGTATGTCCAAATTGGTTTCAAGAGCATGTCCTGAGTCTCCCATCAAGGTGTATTCCCAAGTATTTTACACAGTTTTCTTGAGGAAGTTGTTGATTGCACAGAGTTACTGGCGGACAGTCTCCTCTACGGAGAGTGAAGGTTACATGAACGGATTTTGTCACACTAGTTTTTATTCTCCACTTTGAAAGCCAGGTTTCATTTTCTTGCAATCCAGTCTGTAGGAAGTCTGAAGCTTTGATTGGGCTATTACTATATGCCAGAGAAAAAATACAAACGTCAGTGACGTGCTACAAAAAATAAGAAAGCTCAAATGGAACTGGATTGGACATATAATGAGGACTAACAAAGAAAAATGGACTAAGGATGTAATAGAGTGGTATCCGAGAAACGGGAAAAGAAAACGAGGAGGTCAAGTTAAAAGATGGGAGGACGATCTGCCAAAAGGATGGAGAAGGTCTGCCAAGGACAGAGATTTGTGGAAACGATTGGGGGAGGCCTATGTCGACAGACAACCTGACCAAAGTGGTTGATAATAAATAATTATTGTTTCGCTATGTAAATTAGATTTAAGAATGCTACTGTTAAATAAGAATAGCATGTAACTTAAAATGGTCAGTGAATAAAGGGCTTTTATTATTATTATTACATGCCAGTACAGCAGTATCGTCTGCGAATGTTGCTAATGTGACGTGTTCGCTTTGTGGTAAATCACATGTGTAAATGGTATATAAGACTGGGGCCCAGGACAGACCCCTGCGGTACTCCAGCTTTGATTGAGTGAAATGGCGATGTACAATCTTCTTCTCTTACTTGAAATATTCTTTCTGTTAGATAAGATTTAATGATGGGGAAGAATGTACAGGGTAGAAGAGTTTTTACTTTATACAAGAGACCTTTGTGCCATACTCTATCAAACGCCTGCTGCACGTCTAGGAAGGCAGAGGAGCAGTACTCCTTTCTCTCTAGTGCCTTCCTTATTACAGAGCAGATTCTATGGACTTGTTCCACAGTGCCATGCTGCTGGCGAAAACCAAACTGGTGGTCGGGGATTATGGCTCTTTGATGAATATCCTCCAATAATCTGTGCTGTAGGACTGACTCAAAAAGTTTTGACGTTACGGTTAGCAGACTAATCGGCCTATATGAGCTAAGTTCGTTCACTGGCTTCCCTACTTTAGGTATCATAATTACTTGTGAGACTCTCCAAAGCGATGGAAAGTGTCCAGTTCTTATTATGCCATTAAATAAGATGGTTAGAAAAACTATGGCATTTTTGGGAAGTTCGTTCAAGACTTATTTGTCTATTAAATCAAACCCGGGAGACTTTTTGTCCTCCAATTTTGAGAATGTGGCCACGACTTCTTTCGGCGTTGTAGGCCTAATCGTCAAATCGAGCTGGAAGTCTTGACTTAGGGCCGAATTTATGAAGGAATCATCAATGTCCGGGTCAGCTTCATTAGGCGTGAATACTTTTGCTAAGTGAACAGCGAAGGCGTCAGCTTTTTCTTGTTTTGTCCTTGCCCAAGTGTTATTCTGCAACCGTAACGGCGGTTTGGGATCTATCGGTCTATTATAGTTCTTACAAGCTCGCCATAGAGAGTAGTTTGTAGCATTTGTTGCAGTTAAGGAATCTAGATCCCTTGCATTTTTTATGGCAAGTTTAAGATCCTTGACTGCATTGTTAAGAGCTCTTTTATCTACTGCAAGCCTGTTAGTGTGCCATACTCTTCGCAGTCTTCTTTTGTTCAGAATCAGTTCTTTTATTTCAAACGATACCTTATTTTGCCGTGGCCTGTGATTCAAGTGCTCCGGAGAGGTTTTCCAGCAGGCAGCTTGAACTGTTGTGATGAAATGCTTTGTAGCTTCTTCGATATCCTCTTCTGTTTTAAGTGCTATTTTTAGGCTTAGCTCTGTGTCAACTATTTCCCGGAAGCTATCCCAGTCTGTGTATTTGTTGTACAATGTTTGCCGAGCTTCTTTCTTAAGAATAGTGGTGCTCACTGTCAATATTACAGGAACATGGTTAGATGAGCTATCGAGGCATGACTCAACATTGAAGAAAAGTCGAGACAGCCCTGTTGTGATGAAGAAGTCTAGAACGGCTGGCAGTCTGTTCTGGTCTGTGGGCCAGTGTGTTGGTTCCGGAGTTGAGACAGTAGTTTTAGTATTCGCACTGGGGCTCTAGATTAATAACTACTTCCACGTGTAGTTATTAATCTAGAGCCCCAGTGCGAATCTGTACCCCAAAACTGCATCCCAAGCTTACAAAGTAGTCGGAAAACTGTGCTTCACTTATTTTATGTTTTGGGGGACAATAAATTGATGATATATTAAAGTCTCCATTTCTGTCACTGACTGCTACTGTGGTAGCCGGGATATGTTCGGTACAGTAGTTTGGTAACACATGGTGTCTAACAGTGGCTTTAATTATTACTGCTGTCCCGCCGTGAGCTGTACCGTCTGGATGATTTGTGGAATAGATCTTATATCCTTTAATTCTTATCGAGCTGCTGGTTTTCATATGTGTCTCTGAAATTAGGAGAATGTCGAGACTATGAAGACTGATCAATATTTCCACTTCATCGATGTTGGGTGCAAGCCATTTTCCAAGCCATTGATGTTCCATGTAGCTATTTTTAGTGCAGTCATTTTGTTAACTTAGTGACTAATCATTTTTATATAGGAATCGAATTTATTAGATACGACGGTACTTAGAGATTAAAAGGCACGTGATCTCTTATTCCGAGCAGTTACCATTACACCATATATGAAACATTAAAGTTATTCGATATACACGAATAATCCAATAACGTTTGGAGGACGTGAGCGAAATATAAACAGAAACTTATTGCTGGATTTCCAGTCGTTTTAATCCTAGCTAGGAGGTAAATGCTACGTGGCCAGCATTTTATGGAAGCTTCGTAATGTTTTAATTGGAAACCGAAGCAAATATATTTTTGGATGGTGTTTTGAACGTTAAGATTGGTATCACGTCGGCGCGGGCAGTTCAAAGTGTATGATTTTAGCAATCGTTATGCCTGTAGAACAAAATCTAAGTGGTGAATAAGTTTCGCTCTTCTTTACTTTTCTCATAATTTCTGTAGAAGTTTTTTATTACGTTGGAGTTAAAGAAGACCGCTTGTTACCAAAGCTACCTGTTGCACAACATAAGTCTTTATTATTTTTTTCGGTGTTACTTGTTTATGTATTGCGTGTTGTTCCCACGAGAATGTAAGTGCGTGCTCATATTTCACCATGCTATTTGTTTTTAATTTATTTTATTATTATTTATTACTAATGTGTCACGTGGAACATGGTGTAATTATTGCAGCTCCTTACAAACGTTGTGTAAAAGAAAATACTTGGCGATTAAAAAGAGTGGCGGTTATTAGTTATTGCCAGTTCTTCTCTTCCGTTCTAAGCCCCTGATTTGAGAACTGGCAGTAAATGTAAAATTAGAAGCATTTAATGTATATTTCTGTTTGACGTTCATAAGTGTACATTGTGTTACCTATATAAATAAATGATTTTTGACTTTTGAATTAATGCGGGCGTGCACGCCAAGAGTCTCTGCCGACAGCGCCGTTCAATTGTTCTGCTTCATTGCACGTTTCTAATAAATAATACATAAAATTAGCGTCTTCCTTTCTTAATGACTGCATTTCTCCATGATCAGCCCTGCGATTCTGTAACTCACTTTTCAAACTCACGCAGCGGTTTTCGCATCGGCGGTCGCTCTCAAATCAGTCGTGAAGCAGTCATTTTATGATTTGGCATTCTGAAAAGGTGGGAACTTGTAGTTTATTGTTTATCAGAATGCCAAATCATAAAATGACTGCTTCACGACTGATTTGAGAGCGACCGCCGATGCGAAAACCGCTGTGTGAGTTCGAAAAGTGAATTACAGAATCGCAGGGCAGGTCTCCTTCTACCAACCACTGTGTCTTGAATGGCGTCTGACGTAACACCAAAAAATACAAGCTCCTTCAACTAGTATAGATATTAGGATATTATTAATCAGTATTGGGTCTGCAATATATACATGGTTTGAAATATAAAAATAAATCTTCTAACCCAGAACTAACTATTCAATTTTAAATTATATATAGGTAATAACAATAGGCTTTAATTTCAGATAACTTTTACACATCTATATTTCTATCACATTCTTTTTAGGTATCTGTGTGCCCTTTCTTGGCAGAGGCCTCCTTCAAATCCAGCCATTATTATCTGCACTGTGCCACTCTCGGCCGTGTACCACCTGCTGTTTCCCTTATTTGGTTATTCCATGGTCTAAGTTGTCTTCCTCTTTATCGTTTATTATACCTTGGACACCAGTTTAGTACTTTTAACTTATGATTAAACATGGTTTTAAAGTGAAGATTGAGATTTTATTATGTGATTGAAAATACCAACGTTTGTTTATATGGCCCTGAGTTTAACCATACAATTTAAAAATAAGTTCATAATCTGTGTTTATATATCTGATAACAGCATCATCTGGAATTAAAACCCTTGATCCATACCAGTATGTGAGCAGCCTAGTATAAATCATTCTTAATCCAGATTGTGCTGGAATTTCTTACTATATGCGCAAGTAGCACTTGTGTGGGAACAGAACGCTTATCATAAATAAAACATATTAAGGAAAAGAATACTCGACCTGTGGTCATGTGGGTGCTATTTATTTTTGTTCATACATAATAAAATTTAAATAAAACTTATTTAATTATTATTAAAGCAAATTTATATTTTTATGTAAATATATACATAATTTGATTGCGATTTTTGAAATTCCAAGGGGTATGGCATATCATAACGTCGCTTTAATAGATGGCGTGAATATGGCAACATTTCAATAGACCATTACGTTCGGTCAATCAAATACTTATCTGTCAACTTGATGGGACAGTTTCTTGCCAACTACAGTCTTAAAATCTAGTGTAGTGTATAGTCGCAAAAACCAAACACACTATGATAAAAAAATATATATATGATTAGAATTGTATTGAGTAAATTTATCTAAAAAGTTTATACAGTGTTATATAGGATTTGCCAAGTTATACATCAACGATTAGGTCACAATGTGTTGTCGATCGATCAAGACAAGTGGAGCGATAATGCCACAGGCTTGAATATGACTCGAAAGGCTGCCCGGATACGAATTGATTTGCCCCAATATGTGATCTATACGAATTAGCTTGTCTAGTTGTATTTCCAATTTTACGTTATAAACTTCTATTGTTAAGGACTATGATCCTTGACGGGGGTATATTAATTAACTTGTACGCTATTTTTTTAATGAATCGATATCAGTCTTGAAGATTTAATACTTCATACCTCTTGTATATACTAATCAAGAGTAAATAAATACATTTAAAACTCTTCAAAAAAGAAACATTATTTTTATAATATTACTAGCTGACCCGGCAAACGTTTGTTTTGCCATGTATATTATTTCTAGGAAAAAAATTTTTAGTTCAATAAAAATAACTATCTACAATAATAAAAAAAGGTTTGTAGAGGGGTGAAAATTAGGGGTTGTATGTATTTTTGTATGTTGTATCATAAAACAAAAAATTGTCTAAAATATAAAACAATTTTTGGGGTGGATAGTTATCACTTAGGGGTTTGAAAGATAGATAGATAGTAGCCGTTTCTAAGACTTACTGAATAAGCATAAAAATGTCATAAGAATCGGTCGAGCCGTTTCGGAGGATTATGGGAACGAACATTGTGACACGAGAATTTTATATATTAAATAAAAAATTTAATTTTACTAACATAAATAAATATTATTAGTTTACAATACACTCGTAAATCGCAGTAGCTTTATTACAAAATATACATGTACCAAAATAATGATTTTATTTCCACGTAACAAATCGTACCAGTGGCTATAAATACGACCTTTAGTTTACGTTCTAAGTTTAAAGATCTATCCTAATTTTATATTATAAAAGTTATGTTAACGTTTAAATAGGATTTTGTTAATTACTTTATACTATGACTTAACACAGTTTTAAATCTACAGTTAAAGTTGGTATCATAATTGCGATTTCCAACTGCTTAGCCCGGCTCATTCGCAATAGGCAATTAGTGGCAAAGTTTTTTGCACGACTTTAATTCTCACCGATTAACGGCCACTGCTTAATCAGCGGATTGTTTTAAAATTAAACGAAGTATTAAGAATTCAACGCTTTTCATAGTGTTTTATTTACATGTTTGATAGAAGATTCTGTAATAAAGGGGTAGAGATTAATATCAATTGTGTGTTATATATGCAGGGCAGCGTCGGGAGACTGGCCTAGCCGCAGGCTTGTAACTATAATATTATTTGGGACTTCATACAAACAAACGAAGCTTCCAATTATTCCAGAAGATTGACTTGCTAGTTTCATAAGAAACTTTAATAATATAATAAACAGAGCATTCGTTTCTCTCTGATATTTTATAGTTTAAAATTCGAAAAATTTCTGAAGAAGTGTTTGATTTTAAGACAGTGAAACACATTCAAAATATTTCCTCCTTATAGTATCCGTCCGTTTACAAAATATATTAGGAACGTAAATATAAAATAACTTAATATTATAGTGGTAAAACGACTGTTATTTTTCTATTAGAATAGATAATCTTAATATATATAAATCACGTGTCACGTTGTTTGTCCGCGATGGACACCTAAACTACTTAACCGATTTTAAATTAAATTTGCACACCGTGTGCAGTTTGATCCAACTTAAAAGATAGGATAGCTTAAATCTTAATTTATAGCCGCAATATTATTTTATTGCAAATTATCTGTTGATTATTTAACAGTCACAATTCTAACAGATGGCGCTGTGTTGAAAGTACCAACGTTTCACATAAGCTACTATTTAATGGTATAACCACCAAAAAAGCATGGTGGTCTCCATGACTGGTGTTCTCCTACCGTTTGCTTTGAATAGTTTTCCACTATGTGATATAACCTGGGCCACGTGTTGCGCCATGACCGCTACCACCTCCTTCAATTAATTATAATGGGTAAAATCCAGGATAAACGGCGTGTTGTTAGAAGGAAAAAATCTTGGCTTCGCAACGTTCGAGAATGGACAGGTATTGCAACTGCGGAAGAGTTGCTGCATCTGGCACAGGACAAGACACGCTTCAAGATACTGACGGCCAACCTCCAGTAACGGAGAGGCACTAAAAGAAGAAGAATGTGATATAATAAAAACCTTAGCCACAGCAACGCTTTAGTTTATCTTTTATCACTGCATTAAAAATATTTCCTACATTTTCGATCCCAAATATCATTCATTTAGTAATAGAAAATTGGTAAAGTCATTGACTTGGATAGCCTTAAGTCGATCTGTCGGACCGCGGGACTTGGCCACGTACCGATGGATGCAATTTCACACTCCAACGAGCCCTGATATTACTAACTGGTCTGAGGCAATACGAACATGACAAATTTTTTACGATATAATCGATACGATACGTGAACTGAAAATAGATTTTGTTGATACAAACGCTGATTTCGTTAGGTTAGGCTAAAAGTAGCATAGCATTATACATGACATATTCTACATACACTTTATTATTCTTCATTCGAAATATGTAAAATATGTTATATAAATTTATTTTTCATCTATCAGGCAATAAATAAACCTGGTTATAGTAATTATATAGTACCTTGTAGAGTTTAAACATATTACAATTAAAAAAGTTTAACCCGAAAAAGCGAATTGGTTAGTATTAATAAATAATTAATAAGATTTCGTTAAATTCATTATAAAGAAGGAAAAAGAGATCAATTGTCAGTGTCCTCTTCGGGTTTATTAAAGGTAAAACAGAGGTCCAGAGTATGTCTGCCCCGTAGCGTTAAGGAGGAAGGGTTGGAAAGGTTCTAGGATTTTTATCAAGGGTCTATATAATGTAATAAAGGGTTTTTTCTGCGAAGACATATCTTAAAAAAGGTAAAATTCCTTAAAACTACTTGAAGATTTTTTCCAGGGCAGTTCCTATTTTGTTTTGTAAAACCCATTCTTTTGTTACGCGTACCACTTGTTGGCATACTGTACCCACTTTACTTGTCTTTGTCTAGTTAACCTATATAGGTTTCGTACGCAGTAATCATACCATCTAATGCGTATGGTACACCTGTTTGACCTATCACCGAATGCTACGCAATAGAAGTTCTTTGTGTATTTGTCATCATCTATTTTATATTAACTTTTCTGCTATTTTTCATGCCGTCTTCAAAAGAGAAAGGAATAATTGTGAGAAAACCAGAATGTATTAGAAACAAAAATCTAAAAATTTTACATTTCTTAATAATAACTGATTTGCTTCTTCGGAGACGGCGTGCGGCTTTCAACTCTTAGCTTGTGCAATTATTAGTTTTCTGTCTATATGGACAATGAACACCAGCTTACGGGGAAGAGGATTGCGAGGAAACCTGCATGTCTTAGACCCAAAGACATATCAAAAACGGCTGATGAATTATTTGTCAGTGTAATATACTGATCTTGGAAACAGATTACACTACATTATTATTAAAATGTTCGAGTTCAGGTCCAGTTACAAATATAAAATAACGATATTATTTTCGTATAATGAGCGTTAAATCAGCACGGCCTAGGCCGAAAACCAAATAGAAGAAGATAAATTGAAGGGCGCCCTATTTGTAGGCACTTATTATTGAAACAACGCTGAAATCAAGAGCTCTTAACAATGCTTGTGTCGGGTCGGCTTAATGAAAAGACTGTTTATTTATGCCTTTATTATAACAGCAATGTGTAAATATTTTTAAATTGTATGATGCAACCCAAGGGTAGGTACACATGTATGGTTTCGGAGTATATAGACATTTCGAAAACGGGCAAAAATGCGATTTTTTTAATATGTAATTTGATATTTAGGTTTACGTTCGACGTGGTCGAAATTAAGTTATTTTTTTGCAATGGTCTTTGAACATGACACCGAATATTTCCGTGTGAGATTTTACAGTTTAGAATAGCTTACCTTAGCTTTTAAAAAAACTCTTGGTGCTTTAAAAAACCCTCTAGAATACTTGCATTTTTTTAAAGCTATTTCAAAAAAAAGTCGGCAAAAAACGAATAGAAAATGATTATTTTGAAATGTTCAATTGTTCTATGACAGTGCCTCTCGAAAGCTTTGATGTATTTTTAAAACAATATTTAAATAGCACAAAGGAAACTAGTAAACTTGACAAAAAAATTAAACACGATGTCAAGCAACAGAAAAATATAAATACAGTCGCCACTACACAGATTCGTTTCGTACTTAACCGACTTCCGTGAGGTCTTGTTAGTGCGCTAACAACCCTATCGCGAAGGCAGGAGGAAGGGGTGAGCTACCCCACAATCCTCTTTTTCCCTCGCTTTTGTCTGTTTTCGTGAAACCAACGGCACTCCGTGTCACCGCGTTTTGTTTTCGCACGATTGTCACGTGTTAATTTTACGCGTTCCCTCCCTCGGGCCTCGTAAAGAGATGTTTTCTTTGTGATTTTTTTAATTAAACGTCTTTAATTACGAAAATTATACTTTGATATAAAATTCATGTTAATTTATGACAGAGTTACATAAACGAAACTCAAATGAAACAGCTATTAACTTCCTGATTGTTCGGAATTGTTTAAATTTGATTTGTTTGTATAGAAATTTGTTTTTGCGTAAAAGTTTTTATGAATGTGACTTTATGACCGCTGCGGCTGGTTCAACTTGGCTTATCTTAACTGTAGTTTAAAGCTAGCCTCTCGTCTTTTATTTTTAATCTCCTCCCAACGGCAAACGTTGGCTAAGTTAAAATTACTTTGTTCTAAGAAAGCTATCGAAGATTCTAGTTCATTTTTCAATACTTAAACTAACTCTAAGTTCTCTATGTAGCTCCTATCTTGAACGGTTTTCGAGGGTAAGAATTATCAAGGGAATTTATAGTTTGCAACAGCCATAAATCATAGTATAAATACAATTACAGTTTTAAATTACTTGCCTAGTTTTCATTTTCACACTAATGGAAGCAGCTAGTATTCGTATTTTGCAATATAACAATATAGTTATAATTGTCTTTTACTTAATGCTTAATTCTTTATAGAGTAAGTAAGTCACTTAAATAACACACCAACCTTCATCCATATACCACTTCAAGCTTGGGGGCCCATAGAGTACATTGACTTTAAGGATGTGCTCTTTTCTTCTAGGCCCATAAGTCGTGAATACCAATAGAGTGTTTACGACGAGGAGATCTGGTCCTTACTAGCGTTGCGGGGTAAAAAGTGTCTTACAAAGCGCTCTGTCGTGGAATGCCAGGTGTCTCGTTAATATTTATTAGTACAGAAACAATCTGTTCCATTACATAAGTGTATACATACTTTACATAAGTTGTCCGGTGTAAAAATTTAGTTAACGAATTACATGGGTTAACATACTCTTTTCCTTGTCCGTTGAGTGAACTGACAAAAGGTATATTATTTGTTAGTGCCTTAGTAGTAACTCAATTTTTTTTATTATTTAATTTTGTTTTTCCGAATTGATTTCTTATATTTGTTTTTTGTCAATAAGGGTCATCTGTAAGGACATGATTGTTTTTTTATTAATAAACTAGATGACCCCGTGAACTGCTTCACCACCATATATTTGTGTCAAAACTTTAACAACAGACCAAAGAGATCAAACCTCATACAGTATACTTCATACTAATACTATGAAACACATATTTTTGAAAGCATCTAGAAAAAAATGACAACCAAGTGACAATTTTTTATTTCTAAATAAACGTCAAATTTCCCAACCAAGAACAGTTTTTATTGGAAAATGCAATTGTCGGTTTCAGTATGTTTCTTTAATTGTTATTTACGATTCCTATTTTAGCGAGACTAACAAACGGCAATTCATTTTTATATATATAGATAAATAAAATGAATTAGTTTTAGTAGATATCTAGTATTGTTGTTAATAACATACAAACGAAGATTAAGAGAAAAACAAAAAAAAAACTTAAAGCCATTCCTCCAATTCTGAATAAATTGTTAATCGAGTGAAACGCTGTCGGAGTTTTTAATCGGATTAGTCGTTGCCTTTCCCAGTAACTCGCATTTAGCTCGCCGGTGACTTGTTTAGCTTTTAATGTAATGAGAATACTATGGATGTTAATGGTTATATAGCCATTGGAATCCAGCAATTTAGCATACTAGCTTATTTCTTTAACAACTCTCTGTTTCTTTAGTTGACCTTGACTTGAATGTATATTTCTTTATTGACGTTCATAATTACATTGTGTTAAAAAAAACTTATTATGGAACATAAGATACATGTATCACTTATTCCACGTCATTAAATTTGAATTTGTAGGCATCCCTACTAATCGGCAAAGAAGACATATAGGCCGAGAGAAAAAGCCGGCGTAAAAAACTCTCGTTACCTATATGAATAAATGATTTTTGACTTTTGAAACGCATTCATTTCATATCATGAAATTTCAGTCATATATTTCGTAATGTATTCTGTTGCTTTTAATACATGACCTTTTTGTTTTGAAGTTATACTTCGTTAGGGAAAAATAATGAGTAAATTTTTAAAATGCGCGCGCATATCGTCACAAAAAACCGACACCTTGAATATCTGTTCAAACGTCGGTAAAATAGTCTGGGCCGCTAGTTGGCGCTTGCTCTGTTTTATCGACAAGTTGCATAATCTGTCATCGCGTAGTGTTTTTCAGAGTCGTGTTTATTTAAACCAAAATAATAATTTCTATACGAGAAAACCAGTTCCAGTGTGATAAAAAACATAGTGTTTATTTTAAAATATCATGATTAAATTATATTATATTGATTCGATTGGAAGTGACCATTAAAATGAACAAGAAAATGTTATTTATGGTTCCTAATGCTTATGAAAAATCATCAACACTGTAACATCGCTATTATAAGTATTTAATAAGATTTTTTAAGCAAGTAATAAAAACAATTATATTTTTTATTTACATTGACTAACTTTCACGTACTAAATTTTGTGTGTATTTGTTGTGTGTGTATTTATCGCAAACACATAGATGATTTTTATGAACTTCTCTTACCGTCAATGAAGCGACCGTATAAATTCTTCAAACATACTTGAAGAGGAATTAATTTAAAGTTGTGAACTATCATGCAAATGCGGTAAAACGGCTTAATAACTCAAATTAAATTGAGCCGACAACTTCGCGTATCCGATTCATACTAATTATATTTACGAAAGTGATATCTATAAAAAGTTCTCGGAAACAACAAACTTTTGATTGCCTTCTTTCTTCACCCAAGAGAAACGTAAGCTTTTTTTAATCTTCAGAATGTTTGTACTAAACCACTGTTGTTAGAGGAAAATCAGACATAAAGTTAGCTTTTTCTCTTACAACAATTTATTCGACTCATAAGTTATATTTTATGTGACATTTGATAAAAAAAATTAAATCAGTGGCGCTACATCTTTAGGTCATTTTTAAATCTAATAGGCAAGTAGGTGATCAGCCTCCAGTGCCTGACACACGCCGTCGACTTTTTGGGTCTAAGACATGTCGGTTTCCTCACGATGTTTTTCTTCGTTCGTGCTAATGTTAAATGCGCACATAGAAAGAAAGTCCATTGGTGCACAGCCTGAGATCGAACCTACGACCTCAGGGATGAGAGTCGCACGCTGAAGCCACTAGGCCAATACTACTCAAATAACTGAACATTTGACATTAAAGCAAAATATCAAATGTTGTCTTTTCAAATTATTATTGTATGTGTAGCTTATCTTTGATATTAGTCTAAAGCTTGAGTACTACATTAATAATTCATTAACTATAAGATATAACTTACAGTTTAGTGGGTCTGAACTTAGATTGTAGAACTAATATTAAACAAAGATTGCTTCGCGGTTCGCCTTTGATATAAATTACATAGTGTTAAGAATATCCATAGCGGTAAATAACCTGCATCATGAGCACACCCCTCATACACACTCTCACGTACCTACATATCCGCACTTGCACACATCACACAACACAGCCGAATTAGATATTCCTTTGTATATCTTTAGTATAATTGTTTTATGTAATATATAATTTATGATAGCTGTAGGATTAAGAAAGAATAAATAAATAGATAAATTAAAATTCTTCTTTGAATCGTTTTGCTTGAGAAGATCTACTCTAACTACACACAAACATAGCCAATCGGGACAAGAATCCTTCAACAAAGACGTAAATTTCTTAAAAACAGTTACAATGGCGTCCATGCGTCGGGTTGTCTCTCTCCCTAAAATATGGCGAGGGGGCCGATGGCTGGCCATGCGTCATACTCGTGAAGGGGTGCTACTTGTGGTGACTGGTCGTACTTGAATTCGTGTATGCAGTATTGTTAGTTGTTTCGACCTTGTATTTGTGTGTTGTTCCCACGAGAATATAAGTGCGTGCTCCTATTACACCATGCTGATAGAGGACAAATCTTTGTTTTTAATTTATTTTATTATTATGTATTACTTAAGATGTCATGTGGAACATGGTGTAATGGCTCCTTACAAACGTTGTGTAAAACAAAAAACTTGGCGATTAAAAAGAGTGGCGGAGAGTTTATTGCCAGTTCTCCTCTTCCGTTCTACGCCCTTGATTTGAGAACTGGCAGTGAATGTAAAATTAGAAGCATTTATTGTATATTTCTTTTTTGACGTTCATAAGTGTACATTATGTTACCTACATGAATAAATTATTTTTGACTTTGACTTTAACAACTGAATTTCGAAACAGAAGTTAAACAAGCATTGACAAACTATATACTCTATACACCTTCTGTTCCACCTAAATATTTATATATGAGTTAATTCTTTAAAGATACTTAGTTCTTGTTGTATGTTGCTATCAAATACTACGAGTATGTTAATGAATAATTCACCCACGTAGTCCTGGAATGCGTGGCTGTTGGCTTCCTAACGAACAGAAATCTTCGGAGCTGAGAGGTCGTTCCGTGAAGCCTGCGAAGTACCCAGCAAACTTATGAGCTTCTAGAAGGAGCTAGGCTGGCTTAATTAACCACGACTAAATGGGCGGCTAAGTGCGGAAACTGAGTCCACGCTACATACAAGTATGAACAATTTCAGGGAGTTTATAGATTCCTCTTGTCATTGAAGTGAAAATTATGTTAACAACTGATTTTGATTGCTGGCCTAACTCGACTCAATTAATTTTACCGGCAATCGCGGTGCCCCACTAAGTTCAATATAAACACAGCTCTATAAACTGTTAGTAAGTCAATTGAATAGTTTCTAGTAATAATATTTATGTCAAGTAGCGCAATGTACTTTGATTATTTATTCAAATTTGATAAATAACGTAACAATTTTGTTAGGAAGTATATACTTCCTTAAGTATTAAAGACTGTACGATCTGGATAATTATCCCTGCTACCGAAAACCTTACCTTTTTGCTATGTACTCTAGTCGTACATTATAGAATTAGTTAAAAGGCCCGGCAACGCTTTCGCGAGCCCTCTGGCATTGAGAGTGCCCATGGGCGGCGGTATCATTTAAGCCCGTTTGCTCACTGTTGCATAAAAAAGGATGTAGATGCCAATTGTATAATCGTTTATTTATTTTATTGCTTTTTTTGTTAATTTGGCGTAAATATGTTTTAAAGAATATCTCAAATAACTTCCGAGTATTGTGTCTCTCGTGTGTATGACTTTGCTAATAAAATTAATAAATATTATCAAAGAATTTCTTATAAAAGACCGTAAGTAGGTCGTTTTACTTCATATACAATTATTACACGTAGAAATCTTCTGCGCCAAAATTTATGTAAATGTATGTCGAATAAAAATTTCATTACAACAAATATCTTGTTGATTTGAAATATTATAGTGCCACTAGCTGCCCCCACGAACTTTGTTTCTCCTTAATGCCTAGCCTACCTTTTTAGTACAAAAGCCGGCGTAAAAAACTCTCGGTACTCTTTTAAAATAGCAAATCATCAAACAACACTTATTTTACAACCAATATCGCAAATATAATATATAAACCAACCAAAACCAAATATAAAAACCTCAGAGTTAAAGTCATAAGATTTTAATTAACAAATAAAAAATAGGGGATGATCGTAGATGAAAATTAAGGGGATGTATGTATTTTTGTATGCTGTATAAAAAATAAACTCAAATTTTTTTATCTAAAAAATAAAAATGAAAATTTAGGGGTGAACCACCCTTAACATTTAAAGGTTTGAAAGATAGATAGTAGATGATTCTCAAAGTTACTGAATTTGCATAAAAATTCATAAGAATCGGTCAAGCCGTTTCGGAGAAGTATGGGAACGAACATTGTGACACGAATTACAAGAATTTCATATATATTAGATAAATATAATTGACAAGTCTCAATGCAACTTAAATCTTTTATTGGCTATGGATGTGCTAGTACTATTTTTAAGTATTGTTGATATATTCGCATACTAGTTGAATATCGGGCGAATATTTCATAAAATAATTGATAGAAAATTGTCTTTTGGCTTGTTCTAATGTTCTAACTGTCGGTTATTAAACTGTGCTGTTATCGCACTGGGTCAGTTACATGGTTGAACTATAACATTGGTATGAACTCGGTATCACACTGTATTCAATAACTTTATACTGCTGAGATTAGGATTACTATTTCAGAGGAATTAATGTGTATATTGGGACAGAACTAATGTATCACGGATTAACCGTCGATATATACTTGATATGTTCTAATTCGGGAAATAATAATCTAGTATCGTTATCGTATATTTGTGTATCAATTAACACATGTTCATACTGCGTCACAAAAAAATACAAAGAGATTATTGGCATATTAGGGTTTTATACTAAAAGTCGGTGTCACTCATAGAGAAACTGACTGTAAAGAAAGGAATTTTTTTTTTCCCCCTTGAAAGGGTAAGGCCCTGGTTCCCTTTTTCCCCTTAATACCCGCCCCACATTTTTTTACCCCCCCCCCCCCCCCCCCCCCCCTTTTAAACCTTTTGAAAAATCCTCTAACCCAAAACAATTATTAATTTTTTTTTTTTTTTTTTTTTTTTGGGGGGGGGGGGGGGTTATTTCCCCCCCCCCCCCTTTTTTTTTTTAACCCCCCCTTTTTTTTTCCCCCCCCCCGGGGGGTTTTTTTTCCCCCCCCCCCCCCCCCCCCCCCCCCCCCCCGGAAAAAACCCCCCCCTTTTTTTCCCCCCCCCCCCCCCCCCCCCCCCCCCCCTTTTTTTTTTTTTTTTTTTTTCCCCCCCCCCCCCCCCCCCCCCCCAAATTTTTTTTTCCCCCCCGGGGGGTTTTCCCCCCCCCCCCCCCCCCCCCCCCCCCCCCCCCCCCCCCCCCCCCCCCCCCTCTCCTCCCCCCCCCCCCCCCCCCCCCCCCCCCCCCCCCCCCCCCCCCCCCCCCCCCCCCCCCCCCCCCCCCCCCCCCCCCCCCCCCCCCCCTTTTTTTTTTTTTTCCCCCCCCCCCCCCCCCCCCCCCCCCCCCCCCCCCCCCCTCCTTTTTTTTTTTTTCCCCCCCCCCCCCCCCCCCCCCCCCCCCTCCCCCCCCCCCCCCCCCCCCCCAAAACCCACCCCCCCCCCCCCCCCCCCCCCCCCCCCCCCCCCCCCCCCCCCCCCCCCCCCCCCCCCCCCCCCCCCCCCCCCTATTCTTTTTTTTTTTTTCCCCCCCCCCCCCCCCCCCCCCCGCGCCCCCCCCCCCCCCCCCCCCCCCCCCCCCCCCCCCCCCCCCCCCCCCCCCCCCCCCCCCCCCCCCCCCCCCCCCCCCCCCCCCCCCCCCCCCCCCCCCCCCCCCCCCCCCCCCCCCCCCCCCCCCCCCCCCCCCCCCCCCCCCCCCCCCCCCCCCCCCCCCCCCCCCCCCCCCCCCCCCCCCCCCCCCCCCCCCCCCCTCCTTTTTTTTTCCCCCCCCCCCCCCCCCCCCCCCCCCCCCCCCCCCCCCCCCCCCCCCCCCCCCCCCCCCCCCCCCCCCCCCCCCCCCCCCCCCCCCCCCCCCCCCCCCCCCCCCCCCCCCCCCCCCCCCCCCCCCCCCCCCCCCCCCCCCCCCCCCCCCCCCCCCCCCCCCCCCCCCCCCCCCCCCCCCCCCCCCCCCCCCCCCCCCCCCCCCCCCCCCCCCCCCCCCCCCCCCCCCCCCCCCCCCCCCCCCCCCCCCCCCCCCCCCCCCCCCCCCCCCCCCCCCCCCCCCCCCCCCCCCCCCCCCCCCCCCCCCCCCCCCCCCCCCCCCCCCCCCCCCCCCCCCCCCCCCCCCCCCCCCCCCCCCCCCCCCCCCCCCCCCCCCCCCCCCCCCCCCCCCCCCCCCCCCCCCCCCCCCCCCCCCCCCCCCCCCCCCCCCCCCCCCCCCCCCCCCCCCCCCCCCCCCCCCCCCCCCCCCCCCCCCCCCCCCCCCCCCCCCCCCCCCCCCCCCCCCCCCCCCCCCCCCCCCCCCCCCCCCCCCCCCCCCCCCCCCCCCCCCCCCCCCCCCCCCCCCCCCCCCCCCCCCCCCCCCCCCCCCCCCCCCCCCCCCCCCCCCCCCCCCCCCCCCCCCCCCCCCCCCCCCCCCCCCCCCCCCCCCCCCCCCCCCCCCCCCCCCCCCCCCCCCCCCCCCCCCCCCCCCCCCCCCCCCCCCCCCCCCCCCCCCCCCCCCCCCCCCCCCCCCCCCCCCCCCCCCCCCCCCCCCCCCCCCCCCCCCCCCCCCCCCCCCCCCCCCCCCCCCCCCCCCCCCCCCCCCCCCCCCCCCCCCCCCCCCCCCCCCCCCCCCCCCCCCCCCCCCCCCCCCCCCCCCCCCCCCCCCCCCCCCCCCCCCCCCCCCCCCCCCCCCCCCCCCCCCCCCCCCCCCCCCCCCCCCCCCCCCCCCCCCCCCCCCCCCCCCCCCCCCCCCCCCCCCCCCCCCTCCCCCCCCCCCCCCCCCCCCCCCCCCCCCCCCCCCCCCCCCCCCCCCCCCCCCCCCCCCCCCCCCCCCCCCCCCCCCCCCCCCCCCCCCCCCCCCCCCCCCCCCCCCCCCCCCCCCCCCCCCCCCCCCCCCCCCCCCCCCCCCCCCCCCCCCCCCCCCCCCCCCCCCCCCCCCCCCCCCCCCCCCCCCCCCCCCCCCCCCCCCCCCCCCCCCCCCCCCCCCCCCCCCCCCCCCCCCCCCCCCCCCCCCCCCCCCCCCCCCCCCCCCCCCCCCCCCCCCCCCCCCCCCCCCCCCCCCCCCCCCCCCCCCCCCCCCCCCCCCCCCCCCCCCCCCCCCCCCCCCCCCCCCCCCCCCCCCCCCCCCCCCCCCCCCCCCCCCCCCCCCCCCCCCCCCCCCCCCCCCCCCCCCCCCCCCCCCCCCCCCCCCCCCCCCCCCCCCCCCCCCCCCCCCCCCCCCCCCCCCCCCCCCCCCCCCCCCCCCCCCCCCCCCCCCCCCCCCCCCCCCCCCCCCCCCCCCCCCCCCCCCCCCCCCCCCCCCCCCCCCCCCCCCCCCCCCCCCCCCCCCCCCCCCCCCCCCCCCCCCCCCCCCCCCCCCCCCCCCCCCCCCCCCCCCCCCCCCCCCCCCCCCCCCCCCCCCCCCCCTCCCCCCCCCCCCCCCCCCCCCCCCCCCCCCCCCCCCCCCCCCCCCCCCCCCCCCCCCCCCCCCCCCCCCCCCCCCCCCCCCCCCCCCCCCCCCCTTTTTTTCCCCCCCCCCCCCCCCCCCCCCCCCCCCCCCCCCCCCCCCCCCCCCCCCCCCCCCCCCCCCCCCCCCCCCCCCCCCCCCCCCCCCCCCCCCCCCCCCCCCCCCCCCCCCCCCCCCCCCCCCCCCCCCCCCCCCCCCCCCCCCCCCCCCCCCCCCCCCCCCCCCCCCCCCCCCCCCCCCCCCCCCCCCCCCCCCCCCCCCCCCCCCCCCCCCCCCCCCCCCCCCCCCCCCCCCCCCCCCCCCCCCCCCCCCCCCCCCCCCCCCCCCCCCCCCCCCCCCCCCCCCCCCCCCCCCCCCCCCCCCCCCCCCCCCCCCCCCCCCCCCCCCCCCCCCCCCCCCCCCCCCCCCCCCCCCCCCCCTCTTCCCCTCCCCCCCCCCCCCCCCCCCCCCCCCCCCCCCCCTCCCTTCCCTCCCCCCCCCCCCCCCCCCCCCCCCCCCCCCCCCCCCCCCCCCCCCCCCCCCCCCCCCCCCCCCCCCCCCCCCCCCCCCCCCCCCCCCCCCCCCCCCCCCCCCCCCCCCCCCCCCCCCCCCCCCCCCCCCCCCCCCCCCCCCCCCCCCCCCCCCCCCCCCCCCCCCCCCCCCCCCCCCCCCCCCCCCCCCCCCCCCCCCCCCCCCCCCCCCCCCCCCCCCCCCCCCCCCCCCCCCCCCCCCCCCCCCCCCCCCCCCCCCCCCCCCCCCCCCCCCCCCCCCCCCCCCCCCCCCCCCCCCCCCCCCCCCCCCCCCCCCCCCCCCCCCCCCCCCCCCCCCCCCCCCCCCCCCCCCCCCCCCCCCCCCCCCCCCCCCCCCCCCCCCCCCCCCCCCCCCCCCCCCCCCCCCCCCCCCCCCCCCCCCCCCCCCCCCCCCCCCCCCCCCCCCCCCCCCCCCCCCCCCCCCCCCCCCCCCCCCCCCCCCCCCCCCCCCCCCCCCCCCCCTTTCTCTTTTTGTAGAGAGATGTTCTATTGTGTATTAAGAACAATGCTTTGAAGATATTTGATATTTTTTTTAAATTTTGTTTAATCGATTTCAAAAAGAGCAGTGGCCTAGTGGTCATCCCTGAGGTCGTAGGTTCGACCCCAGCCATACCAATGAACTTTCTGTCATTGCGCGCATTTAACATTCGCTCGAACGGTGAATGAAAATATCATGAGGAAACCGGCTTGGCTTAGACCCAAAAAGTCGACGGTGTAAAGGCGAAAGGTTGTACTGATTCATTTTATTTTTAATGGCGAAATTGAATATGGACATTAATGGATTATGTTGAAATGTCTTCATGTGTACTAAGTTTTGTTAGTGTATGTAAATTTGTCCATATTTTTTTGGTCATTTCGACATGATCCCTTTTGATTTCAATTTGGTATGTCGAAACATAGGGAAGAGTTTTATCAATGTTAGTAGTTTTGAGATATGGGTATTTATGCAGAGGATATGTATAACATTGTAGTTTTGCACTTCTTGCGTTCACCTTATATCATTTATTTTTTAACAGGCCTCCAGTTGCTCTCTTAATTATTTATTTAATTTTACTGTATTTCTTGCAATTTTAAAATATTTGAAATTGTTTCATAATTTGAAATATTTTGATATACCAAATAATTTGATACTTAGTACATTTCAAAGTAGATATTTTAAAAGAATTTTATACAACATTTTGTTTGTATAAAATTAATTAAATTCCAGCAAAAGAGATGGG
This sequence comes from Pieris macdunnoughi, assembly GCA_905332375.1. Taxonomy (NCBI): domain Eukaryota; kingdom Metazoa; phylum Arthropoda; class Insecta; order Lepidoptera; family Pieridae; genus Pieris; species Pieris macdunnoughi. The sequence continues at coordinate 2,511,590 of CAJOBZ010000017.1, read as the reverse complement.
ATAGGTAAAACTTGGTAATTTAATCACAAAAGCAGACTTACCCAGATATCACGTTTCTTGTTTAAATTTAAACGAATATCTCAAGGATTCAAGAGTGAATCCAACAAATTAGCGGCGTGGGAACTCGGACTGAATGAGTTCTGCAATAAGTTGGAACTTTTTCGGAACTATGCTAATCAGCAGACAAACGGCTTGATTGGACAACTTATAATTCCTTTCTCGTTCTAGTGATTAACGATTTCAGTACTTATAAATACCTGTTAACTACCTGTTCAACTAGTCCGTATAACACCGGATGATATTATTATATATTATTTCACCATGCCTACTGCTGATAGAGGAAAAATAGTAGTTTTTAATGTTTTATTATTATTAATTAATTATTGATTAGTTAAAATGTCATGTGGAACATGGTGTAATGGTTGCAGCTCCTTACAAACATTGTGTAAGAAATGAAGAATTCATTGCCTTTTCCAGTTCTTCTCGTCCGTTCTACGCCCTTACGCCGCCTATTTCTTTATTGACGTACATAAGTGTGTTACTTAAATGAATAAATGATTTTGACTAATATACGTCGTTGCGTTTTTGTTTAAAGATTATTTCAATGGCTTCACAGCAATTGAATCCTAACATCAGATGAGTAGGCAAAGGTCTTTTACGTGCTCAGTAGTGTCACGCACGTTCTAACAGAGTTTAGAAGTTATGGAATAGAAACTGCTTTGTGCTCCATATGATCGTATGGCCAGTCTCAATAGAAGCTGTCATTATTGTATTAAGGCAATTTCTTTTGATGACGCATCGATCATGTTGGTGTAGCGTTTTCGAAAGTTATATTATAAAAAAACGTGTGTGTACTTATGTACACGCCTTAGATGTTGGCGCAAGATAAAATGTTTTGAAAAATTTTATTCAGCGTTTGTAGAAAAAACGATACTAACAATAGAAAAAACTAAAATGTAGCTAACTTCAGTGTGTCGGTTTTTTGTGACGGTGTGGGCGCGCATCGTATAAATTTATTATCATTTTCCCCTAACGCGCCAAAAGAAGTAAAACTTCAATATAGAAATTGTTATCCCTGGTATATCTTTCGACCTGAAACAAAAAAAACGCATAAAATTAAACCCAACGTACACAGACACTTTGGTACCGCCTTCAATAGCGTCATTATTGCTCATCAATTTGTTTAAAACAGTAATCAATTAATTAATAATCATATATATATCAGTAATCAGTAATTTATTAAGGAGTTAATCAAAGCAATGATTAATTCCGGATAAACAGCATTTCCCGTTACCAAAAACTATTTTCAATACGAATAGTTGTTGCTGGAATTTAATACTGCATTCTATGCATTTTGACCCGTGCTCTGGCGTCAGGTAAGCATTATAATGAAATTAAATTCCTGAGGCACCGTTTTGCTAGTACTGCTGCATAAACATCATACATTTGCGACGAATTTCTAAGCCTGGCTCAAGAGCTCTGCAATCTACTAAGGAAAATGAAACTAAGCGCGGAGAGATATTAATACAATTTGATTTCTTCGTTGCTTGGTGCATTTATTGGTATTTGTTATTTATTATTTTTAATATAAATATTTACTTCATAGATACTCATTTGCTTCAATTCAAAATTTAATCAGCATCACCTTGATTACTGGAAGTCTTCTACAGTCCGCTACAGTTTTTTGTAACTAGCGTGTGGACTTGCTCCTGGTTCTTCTTAGATATGCAGCAATTTAGAAGTGTTCTCCTCCCACAAAGGCCGGCAACGCACCCACTAAATATGGGTGTCCATGCGATGACTGCCCTAGTGGTCTTCTCGTCATTAGAGGTTTTAGACATTTTACTTAAAAGGTCAACTTTATAATACATGGGTAATATTTTTTTTAATGCAACAGAGGAATGGTAATATATAATATATATATGTGTGTGATGACTAATAGTCCTCGAAGGCTCATTAATAATTCAGTGCTATAACTCAGAATTAGTCTTGAGCACACATTCACGCTTATTGGAGCGCAATTGTTTTTACGCATATTATAATATTTTCAAATTAAATCAAATAAAGTATGCAAATGTTATCGAAAAATGTTCATATTGTTATTCGTATTGATGTTTAACGCAGCCTCCGGATAGCCGCAACCGACCACGGTCGAATATCCTGCAAATTGATTAAATAACCGCAATTGAAATCTTTTATAGCGAAATATTTTTATGAACCCTGAAATATTTTTACGCAAATGAGCGAAAGCACTAAAACAAAGCTATTTTCAATAAAGCTTGTTGGGATTATGAGGGGTTGTAAAAAATTTAAGGCTTTTACTAAAAGTTTTCGATGGTCTCATGAAAGTTAGAGCCGTCTGAAAAATCAATATTAATAAGGCCCGGTTTCCAATAGGTATCATAAGTTACAGTCTTTGTATGAATTGTTAATATGTCCTTCAAATAAAGACAGATTTTAGAAGCTAAAGAAGCTCAAAGGAGCGTGAAGTTTCAGAATACGAGTATTAATAGGAGGGTTCACCCTCAGAGGCGCCAAGGTTAGAGAAGGTAGAGGTGCACTGTTTATTTCTGGATCAGTGGTGACGTAGTGGCTTCAGCGACTCTCATCTCTGAGGTCGTAGCTTCGATCCCCGGCTGTGCACCAATGGACTTTCTTTCTATGTGCACATTTAACATTCGCTCAAACGGTAAAGGAAAACATCGTGAGGAAACCGGCTTGCCTTAGACCCAAAAACGGCGTGCGTCAGGTACAGGAGGCTGATCACCTACTTGCCTATTAGATTAGCAAATCATGAAACAGATACAGAAACTGAGGCCCAGGCCTAAAAAGGTTGCAGCGCCACTGATTATTATTATTATAAACAACATAACTACCTATGAAGCTTGAAAATTTGTTTTGGATTCAAGCCCAAAGATACACAGGCACAGAAAGTAGGTTGATACAGTATACTTCCTTCCTACATCCTTTATGGTGATTACAATTAAAAAAACATTTAAAGGGATTTAGAAATATGGCGTACCGAAATGAGTAAAATATGAGATACACCATAGTATAGAAACACATCAAAGCATTAAGTTATTTCTAATTGAAGCTGCATTTAATATATAGCATATTACCTTCAGAAAGCCAACCGAACGCACGTAATTTTTGCTTAATTAGAATCCTGATTAATCTCTCCGTAGGCTAATTACCAGCTTTTAACACAATTCCGTTTGCCAGTGCGGCTGAGGGGAGATTTGTCGATTAAACCTTTGCTAAGTTGCCTTTATAAACGAGTCGTTTTATTAAACCTTCGTCTAACCACATATTTATTTAACCAGTTGTTTCTGAAACCCTGCGATTGAAGGTTCAAGACCCGGCTATACGTTTATCTTTCTATGTACATAATTAACAGTAATAAAAAATAAAATACCTACATTTGTCGAGTAAATTATACGTTCAATCTACCTTCTTTCAAAAATAATTGCTATAGTCCGTACATATAGTATGATTTGAAGCCAATATTTTTAGTTTCATGAATATATGACTTAAGCAATGTTGGCCTAGTGGATTCAGCATACGACTCTGATGAGGTCGTAGGTTCGATCGCCGGCCGTGCACCAATGGAGTTTCGGTCAATGTGCGCATCTAACACTCACTTGTATAGTGATGGAAAACACCCCGAGGAAACCAGCAACTCGAATCCACAAATCGACATGTGTCAGATAGAAAGCTGATCACCGATTTGTCTATAAAATTGAAAATTATCAAAGAAATGAATGCAATCTGAGGCCTTGGCCGTAATGCGGCCATACACGCTAGGTCTAGAGAGGTAACTGAGTCTGACTGCAGGTCAACGCGGTGCGTTTATGGGGACGTTCCGTTTTTTCGGGCGGCCAGAGATATATCATTTGCGATGAATCGAATGTGGAAAAACAGCGGCGTTGATCGTAATTGAAGAGGTGGAAAACAAGTAGAAAGTGGTGTAAGTATTGGTAAAAAGGAAAACATATGTCTGTAATTCATTAAAAAATGAAAAACAGAAGTTAAAAATATCTTCATGGACGAAAAATATAAAAAAATATTTGAAATGGGCTATTAAAAAGAAGACACCGTTAATAACAAATCACTTAGAGGATGTAAAAATAGATCGTTGTCCGATTTCTCAGACATACGCTCAAGAACCTGCACATAAAATTTCATGACAATCGGTCGACCCGTTTCGGAGGAGTATGGCAAGGAAAACTGTGACACGAGAATTTTATATATTAGATAGATTAATTATAATTAATATTACTATATGAGATGTTCAGAGGAGTTGGACTTATACTTGGAGCTGAGTTTCATCATCGGACGTTGAGGCTCCTCGACGTCCTCGAAGGCAATTTTTGCCGCGCACCACCGTGTGGAACCAGCTGCCCAAGTATTTCCGAACCAATTCAAATTAGGGACTTGCACTTGTAATTTGCCATGGGCAATATATATATCACTCAACATCAGATGAGCCTCCTGTTACATACAAAAAAAGAAAAAAGTTACTATTATATCTAGTGCACTCTGAGCATACATACAATTGCAAACTACGTTCTCGCTGGTCAGTATTTATATTGTATAATATTTTGTCGAATTTAATTTGGTTCTTATTTCTGTCATTTACCTATTATTAACGTTTGAATGATCATTAGACGTCGGAAGTCGTGTATATCTTTACATTCGAGCGGACATCTGTCACAAACTCAATCAATTTGCTTTCCGCTCTAGTTCACGAATGGCTATTAGATTTAATATACTGTGAAATATAGTAAACTGTAGTGGCATTGACCTGATATAAGATAATTAAATTGTAAACCACGTATTGAAGTTTGCGGTTCCTGTTAAATATTTATAATTCTAAATACGTTTTGTAGTGGTTTGTTCTGTTTGTAGTGTAATAAGCTTTTTAATGGACGGTCAAATTAATTACTATTAACATAATAAAAATAAAAATAAATAAATAAGTGGCGCTACAACCTCTTTAGCCTCAGATTTCTTTCTTTCTAATCTTTCAGATCTAATCCATTAACATATGATTATAATATGTTCACTTTTGGTACTTAACTAATAACTACTTAATTAAATACTTAATTAAAAGTAACTACATATGTATGTATGTATAATATGACTGATGACATTAATTTCCGGTTTGGCAGATACATTATCGGTATCGGTTCTTCATCAAGATTAGTCAAGATCTCATGACCAATGCACAGTGATACATATAATATACATACACAAACAAAAACCGTCAGACAAGGAAAAGTATATAAATTTCAAATAAATTTCAAATCCTTTTTAATACCCATCAAGTTTGCATAGTTTAATTATTTTTATTAAATAACAGGTGCTTTTAAAATACCCAAGCAATTACTTTGAATGAAAGAAAATTAATTAATATAATATTTCTTAATTACAAGTAAAATAGCACTGAAAAGCTCGCGAAAGCACTCAACGCGTATTGGCTAATTAATTAGACGTTTAATAAAACATGGACTCGAGCGATTTTGAATAGATCATTGGCTCATTCAAAACTTAACTAATTTGTAAGTTACAAAGGTCTAGGCGTAAACTTTGTCGAGTTCTAGCTTTCTTTGATAGCTGTAGGTAATTTATTTATACAGTAAAATTTAATAAATTAATAAATGGCTCCTTTTATCTTAAGTAAGATAAAATGCTTGTAAAAATGTTAACTTAGTCGGTCACGCCAGTACATTGAGGTCTGAAGCCATCGACTTTTTCATTCAAATAATTTCTTTCCAAATTTTTTTTCCAGTTTAGAAACTTATACCTTTTCTGGACCTGTTGCATCATATATCTCGGTAGTCTTGTAAAAACTAGGGTTATTCTATAAATTGAAGAACAAGAACTCGCACAGATGATATCGCATAGTGAGTAGTATGTAGGTCCTGGGAACCAGAGAATCGCGGATGAAATTGGTGGATTTTAGTGTTAGGCCGAAACTTGACAAGTCGCGTATTTATATTGTATTGGTTCATAGCGTACTGAATTATCTCTTAACAAATTGCTTATTATCAACAAATTATTTATTTACTGTATACATAATCTTAAATGGAATAGAAGTTGGTGTTGTGGAAAAAAACACAGTTTTTTTGTCCACCAGGACGTCGAACAAATTTAAATAATTAACTTATATAGTAAGGCCAATGACATACATAAAACACATCATAACATTATATCCATTAAATTGCGCGTAATACGATAGCCGATGTCAAACCTGTTCTTGACGAGAATTCTCATTCGAATACAGATATAAACTGTAATTTTGTTAATTTTGTCATATAAAATCACTGTTAAGTTGTTGTATGAACATCAATGTGATTTTATATTTTAATAAATATATTGTAAACCTCATCATAGTCGTACACTACATGTTCTGTAAATAATTTAATTAAACAACAATACCCATCCGGTACCATTATCCTAGCTAGCTATCTCTTCCATATCGAAGGGACTTCCGGCCCAATCTTAAAAGGCCCAATTAAAACGTACGAAAGGTCAAATCAAAAGTTTCTCACTTTATCCCGCCCTATTGACCCCACAAAGCCTGTTTAATTATTTACCCCGTATTAATACACCTAACACATTAGACTATACCATTAATCATAATCTACGGGCCGCGTCACCTCCCAAAGGACGGCGGACGCTTGCAAAATTAAATTCAATTTACTCGTCTTGATTAGTTTGTCGGGTATAATGCCGCTTTATTAGGTGCAGCCCTGATGGTGTTCTATGTCAAATTCAAATCTAAATTGACATTTAAGTTTGCTCTTATTTATACGATATAGTTAAGAACATCTATGTGTATATTCTGTGTATCGCTTATCTGTATTTGACAATACCCGCTATATCAAACTGAGCTTCCACCTGCCCAAACCATACCGCTGGTTTGTCAGGCCAGAAAGGTGGTAACTTGACAGCTACCTTGCACACCGCTTGCTCTTCAGACTTGGGTGTTGATTCTGATGTAGATCCAATATCAGTCAGTTTCTGCTGAAGAGCTGCATTCTCCAGTGTCAGCTGTTGTAATCGCTGTTCTAATTCCCTATCAGCCATTATACCACACGACCAAGCAAGATGAAATAATAAATAAAATAAAAAATAAAAACTAAGTCAAAAAAAATTGGTAGCTGTGAGAGATGTGCAGTGGCAGATCACACGGTTAGTATACAGGTAAGCTAAACTGTAAACATATAAGTTGTCATATCAAATAGATATAAATATAACAAATAACAATATATGCACAATAATATAGTTGAAGCGTTTTGTAAATCTGACAAATGACTCGTGAAAGGAAAAACCATCCAGACGATCGCTGCTGGCGCACCTGGCCCTGGAGCGACACGATTGGGGGCCGTACCTCGTCGTTGCGCCCTCGTCGCTCGTGCTCAACTGGGAGTGCGAGTCCAAAAAGTGGTGTCCGAGCTGTTTTGAATTATGGGATAATATATAGTTGCGAAAAAAAAAACACGTCGGAAACTTCATATCACGTCGGGGTCACCAATTATGGGATGTGCTATCTTGAAATAAATCACAACCCATTTTTATCTTTGTTAATTGGTTTATTCTTCACAAACAAGAGTAATTAATTTATATTCACAATAGAAACGCTCAAGGAAGAAAAACATATATATATTCACTTGTCTTCAAAGTCCGTCTGAGTGACGTCTGTTTTCTTCTTTCCTTAGTGTCCTATCTTTATGTTAACACATACATCAAAATCCTAGAGAAAATACTACACAAAAGAGTATTTTCATTTTTAGTGCGTATCTACGATTCGCTACAATACCTAGCTGTTTGGTATTAATAGTAACAAACAAATATACAGTATTTACAGTTTTCTTAACCGACATAGTAATAATAAAAATAATTAAAAATTAATAAAAAGAAGATTTAAAAGTTTAATCCCTGTGGCCTTTAACGCTGGCTGTATTACGATACTTATTCGTTGAGCCAGAAAAGCAACAGCTCTGGGGTCACCGGTACTATCTACCACGCGCCAACTTAAATCTTTAATTTGATCCACTTGAACTCCATGGCCAAAGAGTCTCTACTCCAAAGGGAACAAAATCGTAGTTGGAGGAATGACTCTTAAATTTGAGCCGTTTATTATTTACCGCCTGCTCTGAGGCCGCTTTTTTGCTTGTCCAAGGGAGGTGAAACGGAGCAAACGTGTCCACACAAGTAACATCCCGTACCAAAGCCCGTCCCATCTTTCAAGAGATCAAAAACATCCCATCTAGCCGCTTGCCATTGTCTATATCGATGCGATGTTTGGTATTAGTTACAGATATTTTATTGTGTTTAATTTTAAGCCATGTTGAAGTGAGTTCGAATACTGGCACAAATACGGCTTTTAGGCAGAAAAGAACGAGACGAAGAGACATACTACTTTCCCTTAGAATATATGTGAATCAGACATAGAAATATGACTTCAAAAGTTGATTGTTTGTAAAAGTCCCTCCTTTTTCCACCCTTTTAATAGATTACTTTATTTAATTAAAACTGATAATTGTATATTTAGATAAATAACTGTCATAACGAATTCAAATAATTATTGATTACACTTGCAATATATATAAAAGTTTAATTTGTGACCTCTGTCAAAGTTAACTTGTTGCGTTTTTTGATGTATCAGCAAACGGGCCACCGCCCAATCACACTAAATTACCAGAAGGCTCGCAAGTGCGTTGCCGGCCTTTTAAGAATTGGTACGCTCTTTTCTTCGAGGACCCTAAGTCAAATTGGTTCGGAAATACTTCATTAATAAAGTCTTTGTCAAGTATAATATATAATACATCTTTTATGCTCTATATTTTTTTAATTTTATACGCAGTACATATAGAATGAAAGGTAATAGTTCAAAGAACAATGACAAACTTTTCCTCGCAATTATAATGATATAAATGTTGGATGGAAATCGTCAAAGAAATAGTTACTGCAGAAATTGTTATTTGAACTTTATATAATTTTCTATGCAAAATGTTAATATTGTTCGGCAATATTCGGTGCAACGATGCTTATGAGGGGTTGAGTAAATTTATTTCACTTCTCAATACGTACCTACCTCTCCTGTTAGGGATTGTTGCTTACTATTAACATTACAGAAATTGTTATATCTCAAACGCGATTCTTCTAAAATATTTTTTTATTCAATAAATTCTATATCTGTTTTTTTCTATTTTTAAGTGATATTACTATTTTTTTATTAAGATAAATAAATTTACTAGTACTATATCATACTTCCAGCAAAAAGGTAGGTGTTCCCGTTCTACAACAAATTCTCAGAGCTATGTAGATATATACGTCTGTTTAAATCTAGTCAGGAGTAATTAAATAAAAATAATCAGTAAAGCCACAACCTTTTTAGGTCTTGGCCTCAGATTTCTGAATCTGTTTCATGATCATTTGTCAATCTAATTGGCAAGTAGGTGATCAGCCTCCAGTGCCTGACACAAGCCGTCGACTTTTTGGGTCTAAGACATGTCGGTTTCCTCACGATGTTTTCCTTCACCGTTCGAGCAAATGTTAAATGCCCACATAGAAGGTATTCCATTGGTGCACAGCTGAGTATCGAACCTACGACCTCAGGTATGAGAGTCGCACGCTGAAGCCACTAGGCCAACACTGCTCAGTCAGGAATAATTATCTAGACAAAAATCAATCGCTCTTTTTATCTTATTTAATTTGTTTAAATATATTTCAATGCAAGCTAATAAGGCAAAAGCAATTTTCTTGAACTCAAGATCTCCCCGTAACACGAAAGAATAAACCTAGCATAGACAGTAAGCTATTACCTTCTCAAATAATCCAACATTGGATCATATATAACAGTTATGACTAGCTTTTCAGACCCACGTCTGAAAGTCCTGCAAAGTTAAAACTTCTACGTTAACACTGTCCGCAGGGCCGTTTTTAACACAACTAGGGCCCAACAAATAAATGTATAAGGCATTGTCAATTAATTGATTTAAAAAAAGATTAAAACTTTAGACATGCATAGATTTAAAATATTATACTTATGATAAATAAAAAACACAAAAGCAAATTGTACTATTTAGCTGCAATTAAAGAATATTCAGTAACAAGCCGGAAGTATTTTTTGTTTTTGTAATGCATGTTAGAAATCACACAAGCCAACGAACACATTCTTATATATTAATATTTTTTACAATTTCTATTGTTTTTATCGATGATATTTTCAAACACTGTTACGTCATAGTTGGCGTTAAACTCTTTACGAAACTTCGTAAAGAGTTTAATTAAAGTGTTGACTGTGCCTTTGTCTATGGTGACGTTAGAACATGGTGAAGCTATAGCATAGATTACTCTTTGAACACACTCGCTGGGCCCTAAATGTACTCTGCTGGGGCCCTAAGGACACGTTGACTTAAATTTTGACTCGAGACGGCTAAACCTCGCGAGAGTGCTTTCTCACTCGAGAATAAGAATGTTGAAGTTATAAGCTAACGTTATGGTTACAGAACAGACTTGGGAACAGGCTAGATCCTTTTATTTTTCTTTTGGCTGAATTTAAAATAGAGGTTTCAATCTTGAATCATCAATCGAGTTTCGGGCCTTCACTTGGAATAGCTTACCTACAATATCGTATAGCTTGGGTTTTATTATTGAAAATATACTTTTCAGAGTACCTAAAAATTTTGTTATCACCATGAAAAAATATTCCTATTGTATAAATCAAGAATTGTGTATGTTCAGATTTCATCATTTGAACATCAACAAACTGCTGACATGGATCCGGTGTGTGCTAAATATTAGCAGCTGAAGAGCAATTTTAATTATATTTTATTTAAATATTGATCAGCTGCTGACACGGTTCATATGTGTTCCAAATTATAATAGCTGAGGTTGCGCGATACACCAACAGCTCACTACAAAAATATCATGTATGTGTGAATAGGTGTAATTAGTATTTAAGATATTGTTTTATAACAATAAATCAGATTTGAATATTACTCTGTCTTGTTCATTTCTCGCTTCCTCTCAAAGTGGCGAAGACTAGTTCTTGCTCATACAAACATTACATATACTATTCAGATACTCCTGAAATTGAATACATATTAATTTTAAACACACTTTTCACAGTCCACTAACTAGCAAGCTGTACAGTGTATTTCTTTTTATGTACAATTTAAGTAAAAAATTGTATTTTAAGTACAAATACATACAAAACTTAATTCAATTATTTGACGAGTAAGAGTCGACTAGTTAATCGCCGAAGGCTTAGCGAAACTAAGGTTATTGACCTTTGGAATCTGATGTAGCCCATGCAGAACAAAAGTCGATTCTAAATTGAAAACTCCCGCTTTAAATAATGTAAGTGGCTCAGCTAATTAAACAAATTCTATGTACACGGTTCCCTTGAAACTCAGTAGAAACATTGTTTGCATCTCAAATGCAGCCAGGTTTGCAATTAAACATTCTCAAGACAGAGCGTCGGGTATAATCTTCTTAATTACATCATAACACAGTCAGTATGGTCTCAACTAACTACTACAACTGTACCAACAAATGTATAACTTATAAGATTTAACGTAATCTACATTTCTGAGTAAAAGATAGATTTAAATGGTAACATACGCTTCGACAACTCTACGTTGAGTTGTCTGATTAAAGTCAGACTTGCGTAACTTGTACCCCTCGGGGTACTCGTATAGGTAAAATAATTTTAAATATATCGGGCTAATCACTATTAAGTTACGCTTTTTATATGTGTTTATTGACTATTCTTACTACAAAATACTTTTAATAAAACGTAGTGCTCTACTTGAGCACTACGTTTTATAACACTCAACCCTGAAGTCGTGCGTTCAAATCCTGGCTGGTGACATATCTTTGACGATGTGAGCTAGACTGGACTGATGATCTACTTGCCTATAAATAACTAATAGAACAAATGCAGTTTGAGTTTTAAAATTACCGAATCTGTATTTAAATTATACACAATACAAACGCTAGACATTTAATCCCCTACAAAGCTTAAAGTTATTGCTAAAGATACATCTTAGAACTTATTTTTCTTGCTACGATAAGATTTTTCTATAAATACAATTTTCCTCATGACTTTGTAAACCACTTGAAACGTCTACTCCATGCTACGTCGTAGCGCTACGTAGAGGCTCTACGAAGACGTGTGCAATTCTCTCCCGCTTAGTAACTAAGTTCACGCAAAGACAATGTTTGTTGCAGAATCAAAGACGTGGTGTCTGATTAACTAGAATCAGGTTACGTGTATCTGAATACAATTGCACTAATTGAATAGAATGAAGGGTCTAATTTGCGTCCACCATAGCCAAACTAGACTTAACGATACGTGAATAACCTTAAACTTTAAATAATAAATATTTATATATGTTTTTAATATGTGTAGTAAATATACGTACTAAATACGTAGAATAAATAGAACTTATTACTAAACTAAATATGTGTAGTAATAAGTTCTATTATTTGTTAGTGCCTATAGTAATTAGTAAATTTCTTGTATTTTTTATTATGTAATTTTATTTTTCCTAATTAATTTCGTATGTTTGTTTTTTTTGTTTTGTCTGTAAATTTTATTCACTTATTGTTTACTCTTGTCAATTTACCCAACAGGCGACCCCTGTTAGGGCAGAAGTGTTTTTATAAATAAAGAAATACAATAAATACTTTTGGAAATCTGTATTCACTTTGAATATAAAGAAAATATTTATATTTTAGTTGGATTCAGATCTGTAAAATAACACAAACTTGTAATGGGCGTTAAGTGAAGTCATTATGAAGCGTCGAAACGTTTTGTTCTACACATCCGACTTACAATTATAAAGTCTCATGAATCACGTAGCAACTAATTATGGGGTAAGTCCGTGATACTGTTGACATTCGCGAGTACATTTTCTCGTATAGTCGAGGAATGCATGAGTGGTGAATAAATTATCTAAACATGAGCGTAGCTGCAGGTTTCGTTATTAAAACAGAATTGTTCTAGACTGGTAGAAATTGATAATGTTTCATTTAAGTGTTACATTAAGTACTTTGTTTCAAAGGGAACTTCTTGTTTAAAAGTTTTCAGTCATATGTTTTTCATACACGATTTTTTAATATATGATTTTCTTCTTCATAGCAAGGGTTCAAAATCATGACCTCATAGTTATAGAGATAGATGTATGTATTAGAATGGGACACATTACGCGTTTGATTTTCCTTATCTAAGGAGTATTTTGTATTAAAATTATTTTTATCAAAAATGTTGGAAAAATAAGAAAAAATATTATAAGGAAAGTAATATCGACTGAAAGGAAATATCTTTCAAAGCGACGTACATTTAATTACCGCTAACAGAAGTTCTGTTAGTAATAGGCTGCGACATTAGTAAATAATTTCTTTATGGACATACTATTGACGAGCCCTGCCTTTATTCCAGCATTTTGTTGAATATTAACAAAGAGGTTTTTGTAAAGAAAAATTCTTTTTTTTTTTTTTTATAGAACGGGGGCAAACGGGCAGGAGGCTCATCTGATGTTAAGTGATACCGCCGCCCATGGACACTCTCAATGCCAGAGGGCTCGCGAGTGCGTTGCCGGCCTTTTAAAAATTGGTACGCTCTTTTCTTGAAGGACCCTAAGTCGAATTGGTTCGGGAATACTTCAGTGGGCAGCTGGTTCCACATAGTGGTGGTGCGCGGCAAAAACTGCCTTGAGAAACGCTCAGTTGTGGAACGTCGGACGTCGAGGTGATACGGGTGGAATTTCGTATTCTGCCTCGACGTCCGATGATGAAACTCAGCTGCAGGTATTAATCCGAACAACTCCTCTGAACACTCTCCATGGTAAATGCGGTAGAAGATGCAGAGTGACCCCACATCTCTACGCAACGCCAAAGGATCAAGCCGCTCGGAGAGGGATTGGTCGTCAACGATTCGAACCGCTCTGCGTTGTATACGGTCAAGTGGAAGGAGCTGGTACTGGGGAGCCCCCGCCCAGAGGTGAGAGCAGTACTCCATGTGGGGCCGAATTTGCGCTTTATATAGTTGCATGCGGTGGCCCGGAGTGAAGTACCGTCTCGCCTTACTGAGCACACCAAGCTTTTTTGAGGCTAATTTAGCCTTTCCCTCCAAGTGACCGCGAAACTGAACGTCGCTCGATATGTCAACGCCAAGTATTCCAATGCTGGCTGTGGCTTTAAGAAGAGTGTTTTCGAAAAGAGGAGTAGCGACAAAGGGTGTTTTTTTAGCGGAAAACGCGCAAACTTGTGTCTTCTTGGGGTTAAATTGGACTAGGTTTTGTCTGCCCCAATCTGAGACTCCACGAAGTAGAGTTTCAACTTCAGACACAAGTTTGTTCCGGTACTCATCAACAACTGCCCGAGAAATACCTGCCCGGCCAGTGTAAAAAGTATCCCCAGTACTGTCATCCGCATAGCAATGAATGTTGCTAAGTTTCAACATATCATTGATATGCAGAAGAAATAGGGTCGGGGATAGAACACAGCCTTGTGGGACCCCAGCGTTTACGGGTTTTAGGTCGGAACATGCTCCGTCGATGACGACCTTGATGCTCCGATCGGCCAGAAAGCTGGAGATCCAATTGCGTAATTTCTCGGGAAGCCCATAGGCTGGAAGCTTCGAGAGCAGTGCTCTGTGCCACACCCGATCGAAGGCTTTCGATATGTCCAAACTAACCGCTAGCGCCTCCCCTTGGACTCAATTGCCTCTGCCCATCTATGTGTAAGGTATACAAGAAGGTCACCAGCCGAACGACCACGACGAAAGCCGTACTGATAATCGCTAATCAGCTGGTGGCCCTCTAGATACCTCAAGAGCTGGCAATTAACAATGGATTCCATTATTTTGGAGAACAAGGAGGTTATAGCTATTGGGCGATAGTTGGACGGATCAGAGCGATCGCCTTTTTTAGGGATCGGATGTATCAAAGCGGTCTTCCAGCACTTCGGGACAGTGCCGAGCGAGTACAGGTACCGGAAAAGGCGCGTTAAGACCGGAGCCAACTCAGGAGCACAAGTACGCAGCACAATTGGGGGGGATACCATCCGGCCCGCTCGACTTATGAATGTCCAAGGAAGATAGTGCTTTGCGGACAGCACGTTGCCGGAATGTGATTTCCGGCATCGAAGAATCACACCGCGAAATGGTCGGTGGTGATCTCCCTCGGTCATCCAAAGTCGAGTTAGACGCGAAGAGACAGCCCAAAAGGTCAGCCTTCTCCTTCGCAGTGTGGGCCAGAGAGTCATCCTCAGTGGCGGAATGGCGGGCTGACAAAAATTCCCTTGGACAGCTTTGGCGAGAGACCAGAAGGCTCGAGTCCCTGATGGGAGTTGGGCCAATCTCTCGCCAAATCTGGCAATGTGCTCTGACTTTGCCTTAGTGATTTCCCGTTTGAAGGACCTGGAGGCTGAGTTATATGCTTTTTTAAGTTCGCTGGTATTGGCATCACGAGATTTCGCCGCTTCCGCCCATGCCTTAAAGCATTCTCGCTTTCGACGCGAGGCCGCCTTGCAAGAACGTTTAAACCAGGGCTGAGACTTGCCACCGATCGGCACCGCAGAAAATGGAATAAAGAGTTCCATGCCCTGCAGAACCACTTCGGCGACAGAGGCGGCGACGGAATCTGGAGCTTCCGGCGAAAAGCACATAGGCCCCCAAGGGTAGGACGCAAAGAAAGACCGCATCCCGTCCCAATCTGCTGACTTATAGTGCCAAATACGGCGACAACCCATAAAGCGGGGCCGTGAAGGGCGCGTAGATGGCACAGTACTCCGGACCACACAATGATCTGATGAACCCAATGGCGGGTCAACAGAGACTTGATAGTTCTCCGGATGAGAAGTCAGCAGAAGGTCCAACAAAGAGGGTTTATGACCATCCACATCTGGTATTCGCGTAATCGCAGGGACCATTTGTGTCAGGTCGTAGGGTAAAGCAAAGTCGTGAAAGGATCTTCCCGCGTGATCGGTGGTTTCAGAGCCGAGCCAATCGGCATGGTGGGCGTTAAAATCGCCAAGTATCACGATTTCAGCGGTAGGAACCCTTTCGAGCAGGGAATCTGTAGCCATTTGGATGTGCTCAATGAGTCGGTCAGTTTCGGTATTTCCGCTATGGGACCTATACAGGCATGCGTAGAATCGCGGATGGTCATCGCAGTCTACGCGCAGCCAGAGGTTAGATAGGTCCCTTCCTTCAAGCGTCCCGAGGCGACGAGAACAGATATCCTCTCTGACGTACACGCAAACTCCAGCCCGCGGCACAAAATGAATGTTCCAATTTGTACCCCGGGTAGGATAGGTGGGAAGTATCAGCCGGGGAGGATATCTGAGTCTCGGTAAGAAAGAGCAAGGCCGGCTTCGCAGTCTCTAGATGATAGTGGACAGCGTTGATGTTAGAATTAAGCCCCCTAACATTTGTGAAGTCCACGGCGAGTGTGGACGGGGGTGCCTTTGTATAATTGCTCCGTTTGCCCCGAGGACGATTACTATTTTTGTAGAGCGCAGAATTGCCCCCCCAGAATACGAAGGGCAGCCTGTGCGTCCACCACCGGGTGCTGAGTGTCCCGGTGGTGGACGCCCAGAGGGGATTCTCCACCGCGAGCGCGTGTGGTACCCCCTGGGGTAGATTCTGTTTGTTCTGCACCTTCATATTTCTTGTGTGGGGGGGATGGGCTCCCGGGAATCTCTCTCACCGCACGAAACGCGAGTACAAGAAGGCGAACCTTTTGCATCACTTCACGCCGGTTTTCTGAGAGACAGTGGTACTGCCCCGGTCGTGCCTGCCCATTTGGCTGAAGCCCGAAGGCAACAGCATGGCACTCCCACTAGGAAGGGGTTGACTGATTGCGCTGATGAAATAACCTCTGTCACAGGTTATTTCACCAGTGGGCGATGGGGTCGTCACGTCCCGACGCCTAAAAAATTCTTTATACACAGCATCCTAAATTAGGTAGATTATGATATTATTAGACATACAATACAGCTTAAGCTTTAGGAGCGGTCTTATATATTTCACCGAAACAAAGATTTCGTAAACACTTTCTGCTTTTTATGATCTTTTTGTTGTCTGGTAACAGTCTTAATCAAGGTACTTTCAAACCGACTGAAGCCTCCAAGCGTTGCAAATGCGGTAATAATCACTTTATTTTATCATTTAGTAGTAATACAATATCTCAAAGACATGTGCTTAAGTCAATATGACCTTCATGGATGATAATATTTTACTCCAAGTATAAATTAGTTTTTTAGTGCAAAAACTGACAGAATTGTTGTCTTCACTGTTTTTGTTAAGAATCAATGCAAAAACATATGAAAATTACACATAGAATCTATAACTTGCTCCATCGATTTTGAGGTAGGCTAGAAATTGCGAACATAATAATAATTCTAATATTTTCAATAATCGGGATTTTCTATAAGCCGATTATTATAACATATGGACTGTGGAGTCAAACGAATTTATACTTTTGTATAAAATTAAAATTTCTTACCAAGTTGTTTGATATACAACGACGAGTATTGAAAACTAAACCGATATATATATATATATATATATTTTTTTTTAAAGACAATTGACACCAATTGACCTAGTCCCATGCTAAGCTGGTGAAGCTTGTGTTATGGGTACTAGGCAACGGATATACATACATATTATAATTAGATAGACATATAAATATATATTTAAACACCCAAGACCTAAGCACAACACCAAATGCTCATCACATCGATGTTCGTCTCAGCCGGGGATCGAACCCGGGACTCACATGGATTCGCAGTCAGGGGTACTAACCACTAGAATGAGTCGTCATTTATATATAATACAGAAATACTACAAAATATTTTGTCCAGTTTTTATTAGTATCATATAAAGAGAATCTTCTATATAATTCACGATATATTCGTTAATTAATGAATAAATATTGTCTCATTTAGTGGCCTACAAGACGGCCTTAGTTAATTAGATCAATGGAATTCCGATTTTATGTCGTATTTTATCCATAAGTCTTTGACATAAGGTTGAATTTTCCTTGCCTATAATGTGAATATTTTCACGAAAAGCCCGTATTTTTGATGCCTGTTAATTAGTTATGGAGTTCCTTTTTGTACGACCTCAGAACAGTTTGCCACACGACCCGTATAGATGATTTGCCAATTTGAACCTTATTACATACTCGTTATGCGATGTTTTAAGAAATTAATTATTCTATTCCCTAACAAGTTTGATGTGGGTGTGGAATTTTGTTTCTCAATGTGGTTTATTTTGAAAACTTTGATGTTAAATATATACTCTTTAGGCGATAATAGAACGTATAGTTTACGTTTCTTACTTTCAAATACGCTTCTCGTATGTTGAATATGCAACTGAGACTACGACATGAAACTTGCGTATTATACATTTTTGTAAACATACATACATTTGTATTGTTGATAGCGCTAAAATCGTTGAGTTTTGGCCCAAAAAAATGCATTTTACTTGATCCTATGAGATAGAGCAGTATCAGCGCGTGACTCTTATCCCTGAGGTAATAAACACCAATAAACTTTCTTTCCAGCAACTGGGTGGGCACAGATGGTGCCTGACACACACTGTTGACGTTTTGGGTAAGGCACATCGGTTCACTCACGATGTTTTCTTTCACCGTACGAGCGAGTGTTAAATGCACACACAGACTGAAAGTGCACAACCGGGGTTCGAACCTAAGACCCCAGGGATGACAGTCGCTCGTTGAAACCACTCGGCCAACACTGCCTTTATTAGCTTTCAATAAAATAACTTTAATCAAACTAGCTATACTGTTTTTCTAATACTTCGGATAACAAATAAAACCTATTATCCGAATATTAAACGATCATAAATATTGAAATAAATTTGTCTGCGCTTAGAATTATATTCGCGAAGTTATAAGAAAGTTTCGCGTAACACAAGCAGTAAACTTTCAAAATGAACAAACGTGATATTTGTGGAGTTTTATTGTTGAGAAATGAGAATAGAAGTTGTGTGTTTGACTTTTGATATTTGTCGCAATATAAGGTTGTGTTGGCGTTTCAACCCAGTGATCCTGCGTTCAAACCAGAGCTTTGTAACAATATTTTTATGCGTTTATGTATGTGTGCAATTTACTATTTACTGCTCGGTCAAACAAAAGACGGTAAAGATTCCGCAATTATATGGACATTATCTAGACAGATGTCTGGTGACAATCTTACGTGATGTTAAATGAATTGCGGCCTATTATATGGAAGGGCACGCCTATCCAGGGGTTGCCTATTTAACCGCCACTTAAACCCATATTAAACCCACTCCATTGCTGTTTTTAAGAAAAGATCGTGCAGGCACCTGAAGATTTCAACATCAAAGGGATGAAACTACAGCGTGCTTCTAGAGGAGCATTGTTAGAAAGGGGAAGACGGAATCAGGTTGTGAGTTGGAGAATTCCCCGGAGTTGAGATTCAACGAGTGATTCGTCGTCTGTAATTCGCTTAGCCCGATGACGTTTGGCAGCACCAGCCCAGAGATGACTGCAGTACTCCACTCACGACTTGAGCTTGATAAAGATTAAGAAGCTGTGCGGGTGTAAAGAACTGTCGTACTGTTGCTATAACACCAAGTTTTTCATCTGCCACCTCGGCCTTAGAGTGAATGAAATGCCCAAGATGGGAACGGCCGACAAGGTAGCGCGAAGCAACTCGGCATTATATCAAAATTTGATGTTACGCACAGAAATTTGAGGCTGTATCTTAAAAAGTTTGTGCGACCATAGAAGTATGTAGTTATATATTTTCTTCCTATTACTATCTAAAGAAAAAACATTAATTTTAATTATTATAAAAAATTTAATGCTTGAAAGCTCATAAGCAGATGCATTTAAATAAAAAATTTATAATAAAAAGAAAAATCAAAAATACCTTATTAAAATAATTGAGATTCTTCTGTTATTCAATGAGAATTAATA
Source organism: Pieris macdunnoughi (assembly GCA_905332375.1). NCBI lineage: Eukaryota > Metazoa > Arthropoda > Insecta > Lepidoptera > Pieridae > Pieris > Pieris macdunnoughi. Next base: position 2,491,599 of record CAJOBZ010000017.1, on the reverse strand, counting down.
TCATTTCTCTGTATGTATACCAACAATTTAGTTACCTGAATAATGTGTTAGATTTACGCTCGGACTAGCGTTAATATTATCTTTCTATGGTAAGACATTATCTTATATCTTCCTTAATGTTTTCCTCGTAAATGTAGTAGCTGAGTGCGCTGTTCTGCCGTAAGTGACGTATACACACTGTGCGATAATAAAACATATTCCATATTTGAAAATATTCAAACCTAAATGGAAGCCATGCTACGCATCTCGCTACTTGTATCAATAAAGTTTTCTAAATTCAAATATTTATGATAGCCAAGTTAGTTATTTATTCTACCTACCGATACCTAGACGTTACTTTTTGTATAATAATAAAAACAAAATATAATTGTGCCAAATTGATCTAACGCTAGTCCCCACAGTAGAGAGTAAAATATTTTTCGTAAATAGTTAAAGCAAAGTGTGTAAACATTGAAAAACTTTTATATATACCTCAAAAGAGCCAGCAATATTTACAGTGGGACATTGTACGTGGGTGATAAATTTTGGCCACCTAAATAACCGCACGACGCCAAATATCGAAGGCTCCGAACGAAACAAACTAACAAAATACACTTTTATTGCTTTGCTGTAGTTGGTACGTTGCAAAATTTTCCCTTTATTTTGTGTAAGCTGTTTGTAAGAGTTGTATACGTTTTGGTACAATCGATGCTTGAGTTATTCATTGTGTTGGCTGTCAGGCTCCCTAATGCCCAATTTCAAAATTGTACCTCACTGATAAAACCATTTGTAAAACGAAACACTTTTTCAATTAATCGAAAGATTCCAATTTCTTTTAAATACTTGACAACTACTGAATATAGTATTGTCTTTTATTGACATAACCTTTACACATTTAAAGAAAAAACTTTTTAACCGGATTAAAGTTATGTATTATTATAAATTTACAATTATTTAACATAATTTTAAATTTTTCCGACGTTTCTCGTGCTTTACAGCGTGCGTGGTCACGGTGACTGAAGACAAAAGGTGTTTGATGTCAAAAAGTATCACAGCTGTAGAGAAAGTTGCATTATCTGTATTTATTTCCCCGGAGTTGGTATCGACTAAAAGATGGAGGGTTTTGGCAAAAAATAATTATAGTATAGAAAATGAGGACACCATGAGCCGTTTTTGACTTTTAAATAATGATCAATAATCTTAGCTGTAATTTAGAAAGATTTATGTTTCACGATCATCAATTCTTCTTGTTAGTGGCGGCAGTAATGTTACATATAAATCTTATTATATATTTGTTCTTAAATTTGGACTAAGCAACTCTAATCGTGGAGTTTGAAGGTTGTCAGGGGTTCCTATCTTTCTTTGACTAGTGTTCGACTTGTCTTGTAGTGTTGATAAAAATGAATTGCTGTTCCTTTGTCTCGCTTAAACTGGAGAATAGCTGGACCGATTTGGCTTATTATTATTATAAATATTTGTGGAAGTTCAGGGAAGGTTTGGCAGATAAATAATAATAGAAAGAAGAATCCTAGAAACGACAGTTAAATTTTTTCAGAAAAACTACTTCTAGTTGGGAAATATTTCATGTCTTTTTAGCATTTAAAAAGTGCCACTTGGTTGTCATATATTTAATGGCTGTAGTATGATCCCGATCTCTTTGGTCTGATTTAAAAATGTTGTTTTCACGGAGTTCACCGGATCATCTAGTAATATATAAAAAAAACAACATTATACTTACTGCTTAAAAAGAAATCACTACCAATTAGGCTAAGACGATAAATAATAAAATAAAATAAAAACATTTCGTTCTAACTTCAAAATCACAAATGTAAAAATATTCATTTGTCCGGTCTATTACGCGTCGGTGAGTATTTGATTCGTGTTCAAATCGCTAATGGAAGGATGAAGTTGTAAGCCTTCACACGGTCTACATCTGTTTTAAACGTAATCCCATTTGATTAACATAGGGGTCAGTGATTCGAAAACATTAACCAAATCACTGTTTCGCGTATTGTTTAATAAATAAATGGAATGTATGTTTGTAGTGTATTTTTCCGTCGTTACACTTATTTTAATTTATATTAAAACAACCTAGACCTTTTTCAGATAATAAATTATTGCCTCTATCTTTTACATAATATGTGAGTGTGTATAAAATCTAAATCTGTCAGTGACCACGATAGCTGAAAAGCATTCAAGATGTCGATATATGTTATAAATTCGTTCATATTCACTAAAGTATTATTTATTATTTTTAGTTTACTTATCATAAAAACTAAAAGCAACCACAAATGTGCTAAGAAAATGTATTTTATATTGTAAATATTTAATATTATTCTGCCTAAGGGCATAATGCCCGAGAGTTCTTTGAAAGCTAGCTTTTGTGTTTCCTTATATTCCATTTAATAAACGTGGTATTAATATTCTCTAAATACAATAACTTTTTAAACATTACGATATGAAAAGTTTGTGGTCAAACATACACATACGAAGTCTTCAAGTCTGATAATGCACTTAAAAGCCTCCTGGCATTTCAGGGTACATGGGCGGTGGTTAGAACCCTAATGGACCCACCTGCGTTTGCTTCTTGTTCTCAAACAAATTACATTAAATCAGACAAAAAACTTGTCTAACATATCTTAGACCCAAATGAACCGATCAAACAATAACATGGAATGGCTAAGACCCGGCTGTAGTGCTGATAAAAGACGTCACAATTTGTTTCATTACGATATACTTCATAACATGTGTTTTGTTCTCACCATAATGTAAATGCGTACTTCTATTTTGCCTGCTGATACTTAGAGTTCGTTGCTTTATTATTACATTTTGTTGCAATATGTCAAGTGATGTATGGCGTAATGTTTGTAGTTCCTTAAGGTACGATTCCACCAGTGTGCTGAACTGTGCGGCATAACGTACAGCGCAGATGTTTGTTTTGGTAGACTCACTCATGCGAACAATAACCAATTTTGCGCGAATATTTCAGCAAAGTTCGCGCATAACTGTGCAGTTGTGTGCGCACACACGGTACAAGTATTGGACTTGTGTTGACGCGCACACACTCGTTTTCAAACTCAGTCTTGCTTCTGAAACCAAAGCGAAAACATTTAATTGTGCGCGGACAACATAATAACATAATAACGCACAGACTGCAGCACAATAAACGTTCTTATAAAAATAACAACGTTTATTCTGGCCCGTCCCCCCCCCCCCCCCCCCCCCCAAAAAAATTTTTTTTTTTTTTGGGCCCCCACACAACAAACCATATTAGCAACTGTCGGCAGAAAATCTTCTTAGTGAACAAGTACAGTTACATACCAGTTCTTCTCGCTGTACGCCTGAAACTGGTAGTAAATTTAGACCATCCAATTTTTATGTTTAAAAGTGTACATTAATCAATAAATTAATTTATTTACAGTAATCGTGTTCGAAATCATAATAACGGCCAAAATATCGAAATTTGCTATTTATCTTTGCGTAATATCAAAAAATGTAAAATTACTTAAATATTTATTAAACCGCTATACCATTACCATAGTGTATATATAACAGTATAATAATCCCTTGGAATATTAAATTAATAGACTTGAAACATGTAATATTTTATTTTGCTTCTTATACCCGGTGTCGCATTTTCCATAACAAATACGCGCCTCGTTCAGGTCTTGTAAGTAAAGGCTGGTCACCTGGCTCACTAGGAGCGTGTGACCGAATGACCATAAAAAATGATAGCATATGGTGGAATTGGTAGTGTTTTTTTTAAAAATAAAATAAAGAAGGTTGTCGTTTGAAGTACTGCAACCATTGATTAATCTGAAACAAAACATGAACACCAGAAACCTTTACGCCAGAAATCTTTCAAGCTCCGCACCCGTGTCTGTTTATATAGCATCCCGCATTTGTGATAATCAAGATTATAAATGTATATATATATATTTTGTGAACTCATACCGCGACCGAATCGACTACAGAGCAGTCACAGAAACTAATAAAATAAAATAAAATATGTTTATTATGGAATATAACATACAAGTATCACATATTCCACGTCATTAAATTTGAAACGGTAGACATCCCTACTCATCGGAAAAGAAGACAGAGGGTGTAGGCCGAAAGAAACAGCTGGCGTAAAAAACTCTCGGTACTCTTTTAAAAAAGCAAAATCATCAAACAACACTTTTTTTTAAACAAATATCGCAAATTAATTAGAAGTAGCCTGTATACAACTAGTCCCAAGCACTTTTATCAACTAGATAATCGTTAACTTTATAGTAAGCCTTTTTAAACAGCTTTTCTTTGATACATTTCTTAAATTTATTAAAAGGCAGAGATAAAAGAACCTCTGGGATTTTATTAAAGAAAAGTATCCCTTTTCACAAAAAAAAGAATTACTAACTTTAGATAGTCTAGTACGGGTAGTTCCGAGTATTAACATTACATTATCACTATTTTTGTACATACATAATATTCTCATAAATATATTGCGAGGGAAAGGTAAGAATATTAATTTCCTTGAATTTATCTCTCAGAGATTCCCTACATTTTTAATTATAGATTGCGGGAATAGCCCTCTTCTGCAACATGAAAATAGTTTCGACATCAGCAGCATGACCCCATAATAAGTCATTATGCAATCAATATTATAGTAATATATGACACTAGTCACAGTCATATATTACTTTAATATTGATTGTCTTTAAGTTTAGAAGCTTTGACAAATTACTTTTAAAAATGACTAGTCACTTTTCGGTAGAGTATTTTTTTTCACAGTGGAGTCCGAATTAAACATAGTTATGATTTGAGAAGTTTTTATATCGTATAACTTAATATTATCTTCAATACACTCAATAAACAACTATAAATAGTATGTCTAACGTAATGACTCATCAGTATCAATGTAGTGGATTATGAAAAAGATACAGGATGTAACATTTTTCGAATTTTTAATAAGAATTAGTAAAAAAAGTCGATTTTCTTATAAAAACGCAAAATAAATAACTCTGCAGGGGTTGAGCTTAGAGACCTACCATAGAACAATTTTATGCAGCTGATGACCTCATCTATCCCCATGTTTGGGTTTATCCACGACTTTTTGACCACCCGCTATATAAAAATTATTTCTACTGTTGCGTTTAATCTGTGGCGTATGAAAAAATGTAATAAAAAGTAATAACGCTAATGTGAATATTGAAATATCCTTGGGCTATCGAGAGAGTACCTTTCAAGGAAACATAAAAATGGCCAAGCTGAATTTCGGATGTCACTCAAAATATTCCGTATAATCTGTTAATATTTTAATATCATTTATTTAAGAACATATTATAACATTTTATTATTATAATTTAGTAATTTAAAACTGTTTTCATTCTTGTATTATTTGTAACAAACATAATGGATATGATTTATAAAATCCTTTGTAGAGATGGATAAAATCGTGTATACTTGTGTAAAGGTGAAAACAACCGTATGCTATGTCGCTTTGACAATTTACTTTAGTATGATAATTAAGGATTGGGTCGTTTTTAAGTATGACAATCGGTAAAAAAATAATACACATTCAATGACTGTCAACTGTCATCTTCAAATGTCAACTGCCAAATAATTTAATGTCCAGTAAAACAAATGCGCGCCTGTGTTTGTGGGTAACGTAAGAAACTTGAATTTGTGGAATATCTTGCAATCGATTAATTTAATTGAATTTGAATAGTTTTTCAATTGTATATTAAATTAACTGACGTAATACTTCAGCTGTAGGGAACCCAAAAAACTTGGAATACGTCACTTAATAATGTTCAAAGGAAACTTGTATATTAGCTGAGTGTTTTCAAGAATTTTTGTTACAAAAAGCGGTTTTTTGGTCTTATTAACTGGCATATAAAAGATTGTGATAAAATATAAGATAAAGATTATACTTTTTATCTTACTTAAAACGATTTTGTTCCTCCGTTACTAATAACAATACAATTCAGTGACCGACTTGTGAATACTTCGAAGGTTAATTTAATTAATATTATGTATTCAATGTGCAATGTTGGCCTAGTAGCTTCAGCGTGAGACTCTCAACCCTGAGGTCGTTAGTTCGATTCTCGGCTGTGCACCAATGAACTTATGTATGTATATCTATATGCGCATCTAACATTTGTTCGAACGGCGAAGGAAAAGATCGTGAGAAAACCGGCTTGCCTTAGACCCAAATAGTCCACGGTGTGTCAGGCACAGGCACCTACTTGCTTATTAGATTGACAAATGACCATGAAACAGATTCAGAAATCTGAGGCCCAGACCTAAAATGGTTGTAGCACCACTGATTTTTTAAAATGTATATTGATTAATTAGACATTTATATAATATATTTACGGATTGTATGAATTACCGGCCCATAAATTGTTGTATTTTGTTATTTTAAAAACTTATTTTTTTTTATTAAATTGTATCTATTATCAAAGTTTAATTATTAAATTACTACTGCTTTTTTATTTTAAAATATTTTATAAGTTAATTAACGAAGCCAAAAAAAATTGATGTATGAAATTTTATAGAAAGTATATGAATTAGGAATGCAGTATTGAATTATAACTCGAAATTGAATGCTCACTTAAGAAAAAACTAAGAAAAAATACTATGTATCCCTGATAGTCTTTGTAATCTTAATAAATACCTATTAAAATTATGAAACGCTTATAATGACATGGTTAGCGTTTTAAATATTTCTAATTAAATCGACCCTCGGGGCATTCCCCGTTCTCTGAATCCCTTTTATCTGAGACACGTTTCTGCTCAAAGCGATACATAAAAACCATTTAATGGGTTATTTGCTTATCAGATATTCTGCAATTAATCAATGAAAAAATGGTTATTTGCCCCGTCTCATCTCCTTCGGACAAGCAAAAAAGCTGGCGCGGCCGCAGAACAGGCAGAAATTAACAAACGGCACAAATATAAGAGTCTTTCCTCCAACTTCAATTTTGTTCCCTTTGGAGTAGAGACTCTTGGGCCGTGGGGTTCAAGTGCACAGGCGCTTATTAAAGATTTAAGTTGGCGCCTGGTAGATAGTACCGGTGACCACAGAGCTGGCACTTTCCTGGCTCAAAGAATAAGTCTCGCAATACAGCGAGGAAATGCTGCCAGCGTTAAAGGTACACTGCCACAGGGACCAAACTTTTTAAATTTGTTTTGATTTTCTTCTTTCTTCTTTAATTATTTTTATTATTACTTTATAGGTTAAGAACATTGTAAATACTGTATTTGTGTAAATAAAAAGAAATATACAATAAATTAATGAACTATCAATGAAAAATAACATGGCGTTGCGTCTAATAATATAATTCTTAAACAATGTATTTAAGGGATATACAAAATCAATAATAATATTCCTTCCTTCCTTCCTTCAGACTGATTTTTCCTTCTTTCTTTCTTTACTGACTGATTCAATAAGACTAGTGGTTTAGGCGAACTATATTATAGTGTCACCTGTTTTGTTCGATATGAAAGAAATATCGCGTGATCAGGCGCCGGCACTTTTATGTACGCATGTATGATGCGCTTCCCGACTCAGTTAACATTTATTCCAAAGTCCTCATCATATCGTGATGTTCCCACCCTTTTGTACAGAGTACAACAGCCACCATCTCTGACGGTCTCTGCCGTGGTAAATGTCATCAGAGAGAACAGGTTCTGTTTTCGTCGGTCCAATGTACGTCTCCATGACCCCTATTCTTCTTTGCCCTTCCATAATGACCAAATAAATTATGATCATTAGCTGTTGCCAGGCAGTGTGGCTAAATTATTGCAACACTCTCCTGAGACAAATACTAAAGTACCGCTTGGTAATATGCAGTTCCTTCAAATATGAGACATTGGTCCTATGGTCCTAGGGGCTATTATTTAATTTACGCAACTGTCACTGGCACCTAATTTTGACATCGTCTGTTAGCTCTTTTTATGATTGTTTTGACAAAATATGTCTGAGCAGTGTTGGCCTAGTAGCTTCAGCGTGCGACTCTCATACCTGAGGTTGTAAGTTCGATTACTGGCTGTGAACCAATGGACTTTCTTTCTATGTGCGCATTTAACATTTGCTCGAACGGTGAAGGAAAACATCGTGAGAAAACCGACATTTCTTAGACCCAAAAAGTCAACGGCGTGTGTCTGGTACTGGAGGCTGATCATCTACTTGCCTATTAGATTTAAAATTGATCATGAAACAGATTCAGAAATCTGAGGCCAGGACCTAAAGAGGTTGTAGCGCCACTAATTTAATACTATTATTTTTTGACAAAATATACTTTTGTATGCCAAAGGGTGAAACAATTGTAACTCAGTTATTGGAAAATTATAAACTTTAATGGTGATAACGCCGTGTATTCACCCTAATTACGAGAATTATTCAAAACATAATATATAGCAATAGTGTATGATTAATGAAATAATGTATGTTGTGTCAGGATATTTGAGAGGTCCGGAAGTACGGATGGATGAGCTTACCACAAACTTGTGGGTTCAACTCGCGCGGAGACGGGCGATTGTCGGGATGAACTGCTTTATTATTTAACGTCTTGACAACTGTGACGTGGGTTTGCGATATGTTTGCCAAAGTATAGGACTCACGTAAAATTTATTATTTATGCATGTTTCGAGTTCAAGTTTAAGTCTGTTTTTCAGAGTATGGTAAGTATGAAAGTATAGTAAATAATTAATCGTTTATTTGCAAAGAAAGTGGTACATTTAGATCGATCAATCGATCAAATCTCCGCACAACCAGCAACCAGAATATAAAAATTGGCATGCAAATGTCATATTAATTTTCTTTAAATAATATAATAACAACATTAACATAATGTAGTAATAATAAGTTAAGTTATTTATAATTGTTGTCAAACTTATGGTCTAAATAAAGGCACCGTATTTTAATTTACCAATGTATATACTGTATAGTTATAATATTATTGTAACGATTGCAGACACTTCGGTGGACGGAAAAAAAGTGACCAATTTAATATGTACCACTGACACATATTTTTTTTTAATAAATAAAATAAACACTATCCAGAAACGCATGAATCAAAAACTACTATAGTATTTTAAAGATAAAATATGAACTATAATAAGTACCGCAACTATTTTTTTTTCCACAATATTCTTTTTAATAAAACCTATATTGGTTGCATAAAATGAAATACAAAGACTATTCAATGTAATTTTGTTAATGGAATTTCTCTTCCCTCTTTCATTTACACGCATTTCCCAAAGGTAATAACGAATGATTATGTTTAAGTAAGATAAATATTTATATTAAGATGCAAGAACTGTATTTATGAAGTGATATTTGCAGACTTTTTATTATTATTGCTTTTTGTAGCTCATATGTTTCATTTATTATCGTTGGCATAGTAAATTTAATGTCATCTAATCAATTAAATATATTTATTTTATAATCGACCGATAAATTTATGTAATAGGTATAATATTTAAAGTTCTAAGTATGTCAGAGATTAGGTTATAATAATAGAACACGGTGTAATTTGTTTGATTACAATGGCAACACCACGCAATATCATGGACATCTTACGGGTTGTAAAGTGTCAATGTGTCAATTGTCAAAGTCAAGCTGTCAGTAGTGCGTAGAATCGGTCGTGAACGTGAAGTGCTAGAGTTGCTTTCCGGGGGGCGCACTGACTGTGTTTAAATATTAAGTAATAATGTCGGACGACGGTAGTGATACCAACTTTGTAATTATTTATCGCGTTGAATCTCCGACAAGTATAACCTTAAATCTTGCAGTATTTTTTTTACTATTGGCGCTTTATCTCAAAATTAGAGCTTATAAAAATAAAATATTCTGACTTAGAAATTTAAAACAGACATTGAACTGGTGAAATGTCTTTTATAATAATAGATAACTCATAAGTCACATAAAAACTACGCTAGCTGAATTGGATTTCGTATCAACAGAGGCATTAGTACGTATCTTAACATGACTGTGAGGTGCCAAAAACTAACACAGACACAGCGCACGCTTATAAAACTCTGACTAACACGCTCAAATACATGCACACACACATACACACATACTTAATGGCTTATAAGACATGTGTTTCATTAGTTGTAACACTAAACCTACTTTTTCTCAAAAAAATGTACATGTACCATGTATCACTAATTGTTATCTAGTTACCCACTACCAAGGAATTCGTTAATGCGAGGTCTAGCGATATATGAATTTTGTCACCACCTATTTGCCATGAATATTTTTTTATTTATTTTGATAGTATTTATTTTTTACTAATTGGGAATAAGTTTTGCGATGAACTTAGAAAATCTTTCCTATATGCATCGAACATAACGGCTGTAAAAAAAGTATCATCAAACATCATAAAAGTATTACTAAATGGTTACCATTTATTGCTGTTCCGAGCTAAAAGAACGTTCAAATGAAAACACAAAGAAACAGAAACCCTTTGCGCTCCTTTAAAATCACAGTTCTTTTAAGTCTGTGAAGTCGCAATTGAGCAGTTTGCTCATGTCGCGACACTGAGGTTTTTTTTTACAATTTCTTTGTAGAACTTCAGCTTGTACGCTGTCGTGTAAATTACTTTCTGAACTGACTTTAAGAGTCCCCGGAAGATGGGAATTTCCATACAAACGCTGTTACGCTGGAAATTCATAACGCTTGGATAATGCGTACCCAAAAATAATGAGTTTACAAATGAATACGGCTACCTGTTAGTTTCCAGTTTAATTTGGCTGTTGTGTGGATGTGTTAATACACAAATTGTTTTAATCTAGAAATTGTTATTATTGTATAGGTGATTTGTTAGCAATTATTTTGTTTTTAATCTCCAAATAAATAGTATTTATAGATAGTATAGTCTTCGGTTAACTGAAGTAAGAACTTACTCTGCTTTATGCCTTGCCAATATGTAAGTTATATATCTACATCTATGTATACATATACTACATATTATACTCCTTTATTTATAGAAGAGACAGTTTTGACAGATAAGTACTGTCTCTTTTCATCACAGCGTAAACACAATATTACAGAAGGAAAAGTGTAGTAAAAAGAGTGCAATTTGACTGATTTATTTTTGTGCATATTATTTTGTGCTTTGAAATAGAGACATTTGTACCACGAACTATGAGTGTATAGACCGTTTTCCTAAAATGTGCTTGGACTGCAGAAAGCTATCATCTCACACAACTTATTAGGCACGCAATGCAATGACAACCTGTCGTCTTCTTAACGTTCCGTTGGGAAACATATAGTTAAATAATACTTTTACTTATGACGCCAGAGATAAATACTAAATACATTAGTATTTATCTCTGGCGTCGTCAATCATTAAAATGTCAAGTCCATATTGTCAAACACACTTCGTTCTTCTGCAAGCATTAGATGCTATATGATATTGAAGATAATGATATAATTAATTACTATTTAAGGAATTTTATCAGAAGATTATTAATAAATACATATATATCTAACTTATTTATGGAAATTTATACTTATTATTCTTATCTTGGCATAGTAATTTCAAGAATAACCTTAATAAACTTTTCATTTACTATAAAAGCTTTACAGGAAACGTAAGAGGTTATAAAATATAAGTAATCGTCTTAAATAAAAAACTTTTATGCATATTCCTTGAAATATGCTGAAACTAAAATTCACCTTTATTCCTTTGGAATAAGAGTCATCTTGCGGAGTAAACTAACAGTACCTTAGTGAATTGAAGTTGGTTTTTGAGTTGAAACTTTTGAAATTTACTCGCTTTAGAAATTATCTATAAAGGTATTATGTTACTGAAAGGCGAACTCACCTTATTCTGTATCAAAGTATAAATACTTATTACTAAAAGTTTCTCTATACCTTTACAATTTTAATGAAAAATGTTGAACTTTTTAAAACCTTGACATACCCTTTATAAAAGGGGAAAATTTTTTAAATCTGACAGATGTTCTGCCACTACCTCATAGTCACTTAGACATAGAAGGTTTGATTGACACTGAATAAATGGATAATAACCATTAAATATAACTTTGAATCAAGCGCAGATACGTTCCATTAAATAAAACCAGTGGCACTACAACCTTTTTAGGCCTGGGCCTCAGATTTTTGTCTCACGATTATTTGTTAATCTAATAGGCAAGTAGGTGATCAGCCTGTGCCTCAAACCTTCGACTTTTTGGGTCTAAGGCACGCCGGTCTCCTCATGTTTTCCTTCACCGTTCGTAATGCGCATATAGAAAGAAAGTCCATTGGTGCACAACCGGGGAACACACGACCTCAGGGATGACAGTCGCAAAACTGCTCATTACACTGCTGAGACGTTTCAATAGACAGAGTTATAATATGTCGCATCCCGACCAATTAATAGGTTTAGAAGTTAGTAAATAAGTTATCGTGTTTCAATCATCAAAAAATCAATACTATATAGTACGGATATGACGTTTCACCAATATTCGAATAAATGATACAGGCAGTTTTGTTTTATAATAAGATTTAATAAATTTCTGACATTATCGCACTATAAAGCGTTGAAAGGAATCTTAATCACTGCACTTTAATTAAGTTACGACGTTGGGCGGAAAAGCCTCCAAAAAGGCATTTCAAAGCCTGCCACAAATTTGTAAATTAATCATCATTATTATTAGATATCTTATAATACACCTTACATTCATTCATTTAATTTCTGACGTATAATCGTCGACGACTAGTTAAGAATTTTTTGAAAAATATTGAATGGCGATGAATCAGTATAAAAATGTAGATCAATAAAAATATAGATTAGAGGAACGTTATAGGGAAAAATAAAGCCCATAGACTACGTTGGTTGGGGCATCATGAGCGCATCGACTAAGATCGGGCAGTGAAGGAAACATGTCTAAGCCGGTCAGCCTCCTGGTCTTCGGCCACTAGGCCGGCCCAGGTATCACTGGATGGGCAGAGTGGAGAAAAATCTGCTGGCGGAAAGTGCACCGTACAGAGAGCGTCATTTTGTATAAAGTAGGTGTAGGTATAGTAGTTAAGTAAAATATAGATAGAGAGAGTCTAGTAGTAGACAAAAAACAGCTTTAAACAAGTAAAATAAACTAAAAGAATATTCTCGGATATTTGGTACGCCCGGTTTCTCGTGTATCTCGCAGCACCAACAATATATTGCTTAAATGACATAGGAATGGTATGGTATGGTTGCTGGGCTCAGTTTCCACACTTAGACTCTCACACTGCGCACTTAACAGGCTTGACGGAGCGACCTCACTGCTCCGAGGATTTCTGTACGTTGTTTAGCCACAGCCTCGCATTCCAGGACTACGTCGGTGAACGATTCCTGTGCGCTGGAACAGCCTCTGCACATGGAGCGGTCTGTCACGACAAAAATAATATGTTCATAAATGTAAAATAAAATCACATAGGACATATCTATCTTGTAAAAAATGCAAATGCAAAAAAAAAACTGAGGATTCATGATATATTATTTCGTCTGGTCTTAAATATTTAATAAGGTACTCCGATACTTAAGCAAATTAATAAAATTCCCCTTCTCGAAGGGCGTCGTCAACTTTTTTATACACAACGCTTGTTTATTAATTAAAATCGTCAGTATAGATGAGCGAATAATAAATGGATGCGGCGTGACTTGTACTTTAGTATGCTAAGTCATTTCTTTGGTATATATGCAGTACAAGATTTGTTAATTAAAGTACAGTTAACTGGAAAAGATGTCATGCGTTTCGTTTAAAATGAGGTACTACTCTTCGGAGCGTTATGTATTGACCAATATATCACAGTGTAGTTTTAGGTTGAGGCTCTTTTAGACGAGAGAGGATTCATGAGACTCGTTTATATGGTTTTAATTTTATATATATTACGTACATACATATGTATGTACATACATATGTTACGTACATACAAAAATATGTAGTTTTATTCATAGCTCATAGCTTTTCAATTTAACGTTTAAAGTTTGCTTCAAGACCTTAAATATCATACTAAATCTAAAAAGTTAAAAGTTAAAATTATGTGCTCACGGTATTGGTCCGATTCTATTGAAATGTAAGTCATTTAGTGGGTGTTTTTGTTGATGAAATCTTATTTTAAATGCACATAAGATAGGATTAAACTACCACTTGTTGTGTGTTGTAAGTTCCTAATCTGAATTTGTGACCTTATCACTGTGATAGGTAAGGTCCTCTAAGGACGCTGTAAAAATGTTCATCATTTACGTAAGTACTACAATTGGTTTCAGTGTCAAAAACTAAAGTTACAAAACATATTGGGTTTATAGGTCGGTGGTGCATTTTGGTTTATTTTAGTTTTGGTTCCGGTTTTCATATCTTACTAAGTGTTTCTTAGTATGACCCGCTGTAATATGTTTATTAAAAGAATGAACTACTGCGATATATTTGGTATACAAACCGGGAATTTACAAAATGGTTTAATATCTGACTTGTAACTCTCTGGTACGAGAGAAGCTGACATAAGATGACGCCCGTAATTGTCCGTTCTCAGAACAGATGTTTGCTAGTGCCTTTTCGTTTAGTGGCGACTATGAAAAATGTTTTAGTTTAGAATGAAAAATATTTCAATACGGGCAACCAAGTCGTTGCAACTTTAAATATATGTGCATAAGATGTATGCAATTTTAATGCACTGAGATTGAAATGCATTATGTCTGAATTTAGTACAATTTATTTGACTAGTTGCTCTGTACATTCTTTTGTTGTTTGTTAAATTGAAATTATAATTTACTATCATACTTTAAGTGGTTTTTGTTCAAACATTTGATGTGAATTGAGTGCATTATAAGTAAACAAATTACGAACTGTTAAACTAAAACAAAATTTACATTAGGTATACAGGCGTTGTTAATTTAGAAAAAAGCAAAATAAACTGGATTTTGAAGTGAAAACTTCTTTAGCGGCGTTGTACGCACTTTTTTTGGAATGGGTAAAAATTTTTAAACTCGCGTCAGCACACAAACCTGATCGAAAATTCGTAAGACGGATGCAGAGTAGACAGCTGGCGCGGCGTATTTAATGTAATATAAATTGTAATATTTGTGTACGATAGCGCAATAAATAAATATTGTATTCTACCACATAAATGATAGTACTTTTATACTGATAATTAAACAATTCGTGCAAAATTAATTCCTAACCATTCCAAAATATCAAAAATGCACATGGTTAATATTCAAGTTTTCACTTCTGCCGGCACTCCCGGAGTGCAACCCGTCGTTTTTTATATATAGATACTAATACGTTTAATTTTTTTTTAATTTGGTGTTCATACTAAGTAAATAAATTTCATACCAGACGTCTAGACCAGAACATTTATTTAGATCTTGTTTCAAAGGGTAATTAAATAATATAATGTTATAATACAGTGTGGCTAAAACCTTCGGTTGAATGCGTATGTGGACAGCGTATCTTTAACACTTGGCCAGTACTTAGCCGTTCATCAATCAGGTGGTTCCGTACAGATCGTAAGGAGTGACTCCGGGTGATTAATAGCTACCACGCCCAGCCTAGTTTTACGGCTACTGAACCCTAATTAATGATTGTTTACAATGTTTGTGGGGTTTTTTATTCGATTTGCTACCATGACTCTTGAGTAACGATTGTATTGCTAATGTCAACTTTGTTGCAAGATAGGAGTTGCAACAAAGCGTCAATATGAGTAAAATCGATATTATATTTATTTATAGTGTAGAGAATTAAAAAAATAGGAACATAAATTAGACAGTTTTTTTCTCCAGGACGCCAAAATAATTTAAAACTTATATACGAAGACCAATGCAATATAACATAAAATTATAATTATTATATTGCGCGTAAAGAGCAGTATTGACCTAGTGGGTTCAGTGAGCGAATCTCATTCCTGAGGTCGAAAAACTTTAAATACCCGGGAAAATAGAAGAAAAAACACCAAGGGGACGTAGCCCCCGTAGCCCCGTAGCCCCTTAGTCTCGGACGCCATTTGCCTAGAGATTCAAAATTCAAAAATAATTATATATAACAAAAATATAGGTAACAAAATTTACACTTATGAACGTCAAAAAATAAGTATATATGAAATGCTTCTATATTTTACATTTACTGCCAGTTATCAAATTAAGCGTAGAACGGAAGAGAAGAACTGTCAATAAACTGGATGCAGCAGCAGTGAGCACGCGAGTATGAGGAGGTTATTATCATATAGTATATTCATATAATATGTTGTAGGCTTTTTTAATTTAAAAACCTTTGTGAGATGCTGGTGCCTACAATAGGATTAATGTCTATTTTGAATTCACGTTTTGACAGCCATGTTACAACATTGTCAGTGCTGACAGGTGCAAAAAAATAAAAGTAGATTGTCTAGCGTGCCATAGAGTTTTGTCAATAGTAATGGTCAGTGAAATTAAAACTAAAAAGATTGTTCATTCTTATTCTTTCTTACTATAAAGAGTAACTTTGGTCAGATGAAAGAAAATCCTATTTGGGCATAGATGATGTAGGTACGTTCTATTACTACTACAAACATTTATATTATAAAAACATATATTCTTACCACCTTTAGTATGAAAAAATGGTCGACAGCCACAGAACATTATCGCCATTTTATCGTTCGTAAGGAGTAAACTCCAATCGTGCGTCGTAGCTGCACCCCCCCCTTTTTATTCATTCCTTGAAGTCTGAGGAAGGTTTTCATGGGTAAAATGGAAAACCCAGTTTTAATTCAAGCAAACAGTGTCTATCGGCGGAGCAAATTGTTTCATATGTTGGTATGTAGCTACTAAAAAGTTAGGCTAAGTAAAGAAATCATATTATGGCGAAACGATTATGGGGCAACTATGGTGAATAATAAGTATTAAAACAATACCATAGAAGAGTTTATTTGATATAATTTGGTCATACAAAACTCCCAGCCAATACACTTGTACATTTTAAAATCCAAACACATTAAAATGATTAAAAGCTGCCATTAAAAACTATAAACACGAACGCTTTCAACGCGTCATAAAAGTTAGCGGACGACTCATTAAAATTATTATTTAGCTAAATTTCGCCAAATATTTGCAGTGTCATTACTGGAATTGCAATTTTAAACTGTATCATAAATAAATTTTCATTTTTATACTGCTGTTAATAACCATAAAGTAGATACATTTAATATAATCGCACATACTGTATATACCTGATGATAATATCTAAGAGATTCAATAAAATGAGATTTTAAGCTTCGACTTAGCTTAAAGCTGGCATACGCTAAGGACTATATATATTTTTGAGGATGAGAAGAGTAATTAAAACAAATCATAAAATTATCACTTGATGTATGTGTGTATAAGTATATTGTTACTATATACTTTTACACGTAAATCTTTCAAGACTTTTCTTACACTGATATTTTTTCTACTATTATTATTATTCCATTCTTTTTCTTTTTCTGCGTTTGAGGCGCTAACTATTGTGGTCTCTGGCAGAATGACCAGCGCTGTGGTTTGCGTCTGCTCCACAGAATAATACTGAGCCAGGGCCAGTTACTACCACAACACACACACACATTTAAAATGTACCTTATTCCTTTTTTTCTTTCCATTATTTTGTTACTTTTCTTATCTGATTATTATTATTTTGTGTGTTTCCTTACTAATAAATGTTATGTGTGTCTGTCTGTCTGTTATCACACATCCGTCGCCTCCAAACACCCAAATGCCAAAGGAATCAGTTAAGGTCCACGCGCAATGTACCGTCGTCCTCCTCCAAATCCTCCAATTGATATATGGTGAGTTAGCACCCACGTAATTTTCCTCGAAGATATATACAATAACGTACATACCCAGACATACACACCATCTAACACACCAACATTAGGTTTTTTAATTAAACTGGGCAAAAGGCTGATGTTAAGCGATACCGCCCACCGTGCTAGAAGGGTCGCAAGTGCGTTGCCGAACTTTTGAGAATTGGTTCGCTCTTTAGAAATATTTTCCTTTTTTACATGTATGTTTAAATTGATAAAATAAATAAAATAATATATCTTATTCACGGCACCGTTTAACTACAAAGTTTAATCTCCGAATCGTTAACAACTGATTTAGGGAAGCACAGAGCAGAAGACTTTGTAGAGCTTCCAATTAAGTCTGTGGTAAACGTTTTTCCTCATGAACGATACTCTCTGTGTGGTTGTAAGTGTTACGTATAAGGTTTCTATGCATCGTTATAAAGCAGTGCTAGTCTAGTGATATCAGCGCAACTGTCTGAAGCCGTAGGTTTGATGCCCGGCTTGCACTAATGGATTTTATGTCTATGATCACATCTAACACTCGCTCAGGAAAGGAAAACATCGTGAGGAAACCGAGATGTTTAAACCAAAATTCACGATATGTGCCAGACAGAAGGCTGACCTCCTTGTCTATGAAATAAGAATGATTAAAG
This sequence comes from Pieris macdunnoughi, assembly GCA_905332375.1. NCBI lineage: Eukaryota > Metazoa > Arthropoda > Insecta > Lepidoptera > Pieridae > Pieris > Pieris macdunnoughi. Next base: position 2,473,191 of record CAJOBZ010000017.1, on the reverse strand, counting down.
AAACGGATGCAATCTGAGGCCAAGACCCTAGACCCAAGATCGCCTAGATTATTGTTGTTATTAATAACGTTGCTGCACAAACATACCCGTTTCTTCGCGCTGGTTTAAAAAAAACCTAATGTAATGATATATGATTTGTATTCCTGCACAACTATACCGAAAACAATAAAGTACGGTCTAGTGCAGACTAGCTGACACGTTTTCATAAGATTCGTAACCCACATAATAATCAGGGGTGGTAGATAAAATAAAAAGAAACGGTAAAATAAACTAACTTTTCAATGTATAGATCCTTCCCAATTGAATTACAATTTTTATCTAGCATTAATATTACTGTGTAAATGTGTGTGTAATCAATAATTAATATATTTATTTATTTTATAAGGCACACTAACGAAACACATACAAACACTTACAGAGAAAACATGACATACAATTAAAGATATAGGTCGGTTATCGAAAGCTGGCGGGTTCACAGTCACTCACACTAATGCAATTTCACATACAGTATGTTTCAAAATATGATTTTTTTGCCATGCTATACATTTTAGTCCACTCATACACGACGGACAGTCTATTCATGATGTATTTATGATTGTATTTCAGTTTGACATCACGTCTCGCGCTTATTCACAGACACTACACAAGCACAAAGTGTAAATGTGTTGAAGCCGCCAGCTTTAGTTAACATACCTTATACATGCATGTGCATCAATGACAAGTGTGCACAACATTTAGAGGGAAACATTACAATAAAAAAAAAGAAAATAACTTAAACATTAAAAGTAATACTTTAAGTTTGGGTAAAATTTATATTGCTACATATGAACTGAGAAGTTACAAGCTCCAGAAATACAGTTTTTCTACATCAGGCACGATAGGCATTTAAATATTGCTTGTTTCAAGCATCAGCCTTACACAAAGTATGTAACAATTTAATAGGTCAAGTAAAAACGTACCTACATCAAGCGATCTATTTCTTTTTGATCATTGTCTCGAAGAAGTAGAGGTCCCAAAATTAATGAACCGATACGAAGTGAGAGAGTGTTACAAAAACACTTTCCGCCTCTGGCCAAAAGGACCGACCCTAAACCGAAAATTCTAATGGAAATACAGTTAATGCAAAAACAACTGGGACCAGTTTTTACCGGTTTGATCCGCCTCAAGCTAGTACATTATGTACTGTAACTGTTATATTTGGAATCACATGAATTTAATTTTATTAAGAGAAAGTGGTGTGTTCTAAAAGGTTACCCAAAATACTCATTACCATAATAGTTCATTAAATTCCGTCAGAAAATCATTAAAATAAGTATTTGATCGATAACATGGAAAATTTATAATACAGCGATTATTGAACAAATCAGCAACATTAACAATTAATTATATACCTAAATATAATGTCTTGATACTTAAGGTAGTTGTAAAAGTTAAAGAATACTTATTAATCTAAGAGAGGAGCTCTTTGAAGACACTCTCCTAAAAGCTTCAGCTAGCATCGGAATACTGGGCGTTGACATATCGATCAACGTTTAATTTTGCGGTCATTTGGAAGGCATGGCTAAATTAGCCTCCAAAAAGCTTGGTGTTCTCACCGCAAGGCGAAAAGCTCCCCAGTATCAGATCTTTCCGCTTGACCGTATTCAATAAAGAGCGATTCGAAACGTCAATGACCAGTCACCTTCCATGCGGCTTGATCCCTTGGTGTGTAGATATGTGGGGTCTCTCTGCATCTTCTACCCCATTTACCATGGAGAGTGTTCAGAGGAGTTGTTCGGTCTAATACCTACAGCTGAGTTTTATTATCGGACCTCAAGGCAGAATACATCAATAAGAAAACTGGGCGTTTTTAAGGGGCAGTTTTGCCGCGCACCACCGCTATGTAGAACCAGCTTTTTGCGCACTTAAGTATTTCCGAAGCAATTCGACTTAGGAACCTCTGAAAAGAGAGTACCAATTCTTGAAAGGCCGGCAATGCATTTGCGAGCCTTCCGGCAATGTGTCCATGGGCGGCGGTACCACTTATCTTCAATTGAGTCTCCTGCCCGTTTGCGTCATATTACATTTCAAAAAATATATATGATATAATATATATATGTTAACAATTACAGCATCTCTTTGATCCGTAGGTAACGTGCGATTTTTATAGACAATATTTTAATGTAAGGTTTTATGAGTACAATGATATTATTTAAATGTCTGGTCTTCCATCACACCGCTATTTTATAAAAAAGAAACAAAAGAGTTTAGAACATAATAAGTATATTAATAATAAAAGTACTAGCTATTTTCGTGTCGGAGTAAACCTAATTAAATATTTTAATAACTTTTCCATCATTTTCTTATTAGTCTTAAATAGCGTAACCCATTTCTCAACAGTTTTATTGCTTAATAACTGTTATAGTCGATATAAAACAAGGGCATAAAATATCTCAAGCGTATATAAAAATAAACCTTAATACATGCACTTAAAGGTAATTATACCATGCCCTATTGAGAGATATAGGTAAATATTTATTCACAAGTAGTGGCTAACTACCTTTCATTAAAATAATTAATTTCATTAGACCGGACACGAATGTATGTTTTAAAAATTGTATAATTCTTTGGCCTTATTAAATTCCGCAGAAACACAAATAAAATTAGCGGAACTCTTACTTATTTGAGCACGAGATTATGTTAATTTTTACGCATAATTCCAGCGTGATTTAAATAACGAATCCCTATAGAAATGTTTTTCTTAAAAACTCCGCAAATTGTCTGTAAACTCGAGCAAAGTGCTTGTATGTATTATAACCATATGTTGCTTTATTCAAATCCTATCTGAGTCTTAGAGAATAAGGAAACGAGCATGGTAATTAAAGAAAGCTTTTCAATACTTGACTACTACATGTACTACATTTAGATCTCAAACTAGGGCACAGCATACAAATCTACAGCTATGACAAAGATCGATGGAACAATGTATGATAGGGAGGAAATAAATAATAAATCATTAAGAAGAACAACAACCAAGGTAGTAGATGTTACTATTTCCAGTTAAATAAACTTAAGTGGAAATAGGCGGGGCACATGGTAAGAGGAACAAAAAAGTGAATCAAGAAAGTGCTAAACTGGTGCCCAAGGTACCATAAACGAAAAAGAGGAAGACAATTTAGAAGGTGCATATACCAAAGGAAACAGCAGGTACATGGCAGAGAGTGGCACAGTGCAGGCAGGAATGGCGGAATTTCAGGATTTGGAATCTTTGCCAAAAATGGATTGGGGTAGGACCTCAGATTTCTATATCTTTTTTTTTCTATATCTTTGTATGATCATTTGTTAATCTAATAGGCAAGTAGATGATCAGTATCCTGTGCCCGATAGTTTGTCTGTTTTTGAATCTAAGAAAAGCCGGTTTCCTCACGATGTTTTCCTTCAAGCGAATTTTAAATGCTCACAAAAAAATAAAGTCCATTGGTGCACAGCCCGGAATCAAATTTACTACTACTTATAGACTACAGGGATGAGTTTCGCACGCTGAAGCCACTAGGCCAACACTGCTCTTATTGGGGTATGTACATCTTTACAAAAATTACACTTTAAATTCTCATATAAACAAAGTCATTCATTATGTGCAACAAACATTTCTGCAAGTCCGATCACAAACCTAAATGTTCTTTTACAATTATTTAAATTTAGAATTTATTTATTAGATTTTTATATTAGCAATATTTTTTTATAATGAAAATTAAACTTAATAAACCGAAAATATTGCCCCAGGCTCATGTCCAGTCATATTACAAATATATCCTAGTATGTACAGCATCATCTAATTAACAAGATAGGTACATTGTATGCTGAGAGAAACGGGTATTTGAAATAATATAAGACAGGTTACCAAGGACGAAGGAATTTCACATCCTAAGAAAACATTCCAGTTCGACCCTTATTTGTTCTGGTAAGACCCAGGGTGTTCTTATAATAGAAAAATTAATGTAAAGATAATATTAAATCTGAAAATGGCTATGGTAATATCATCTAGAATTACTATAATAATTTCGTTGATATCTAATATTTTTGAATTGAATTCGTTATGATTGAAACATGATAACTATTTTCAATCAGTATAACTTGTGTTGTAAGGAGTGCCTGACAGTTTTATAATTGTAGATTCAATCTAATAAATATAATTACGTACAATAATTTACATTCTTACGATTTTTAAAGATCGTGTTGCCTCTGCGCCCGGGTGTATAATGGTAAGTCCCGTAAGGGCCTTTATTTGATCGATCCAGCGAGTCTCGAGGTCCGGTGCCCTCCAGTCTGCCAATCACGATGAGTTTTTCTAGACTTACTGGATCTCTGTGAAATGTCCTGAAAAAAATTCTGGATGCATTGGTTACAAAGTGTTGAATGACGATTTTTACCTGTGTAGTGACATCATAATCAATCACACAATAATATTGCACTTGTGTGTATTAGTTATAACCGTTTGTATTGCTTGTTATGTATTCATATTCGCCAGTCTAGATCCATCCAGTGTACCTATCGCTCGCAATCAATAATATCTTTTTATATTATTGATTTTTTATCGACACGGGTAGGACGTAACTATTACATTGTAACTGTAACCGTCTTAGTAAGGACAACTAAATCTGTCCAGGGAATCCTGAGCGTCCGCAATAATTTATATAAAACGTGCTTATTAAGTGATTAATTTAAAGGAGAATTAATTACAATTGGGGTTAATGAGACTCAATACACTTTATCAACTAGCGTTTCTATAAATTAAAGGAATTTTGTTTAAACTCGCGTAAAACTGTATAATTAATATTAAATTGTTTACACTATAATTACTTGATTTATTTATTACAGAAATAATGTTTAAAGAACTTTATTTCTCATGACAAAAAAAAAAATTATTTAAAATATTTTCTTTGTAATCCTTATTTTAGCTTACTAGGCTCATTCTGATATGTTTCTTTAATGCCCTTTTGAATTGGTTAAACACCATAATATTACGAATTTTAGACGGTAATTGATTTAATAATTGCACACCTTTAATAGACTTCTTCAAATAACAAAAACAAAATACATACATTATCCTTACATACTATGCAAATACGATAATGTCCAGAAAAATAAAATAAAATATACTAAAGGATTAAACACATAATATACATAATATCGCTACTCTGAATTACCTCTGCAAACATATTATGTCGATAGTGTCGGAGAAAGAATTCAGTAGGCGCAACGTCTTTGATAACGGGCAACAGACTGGGTTAGGTTGCACATAGTAGGCTAACTGTCCTATCTGCTTTCCAATTTATTGTTGGGTACACTAAAGGATAGTAGCGATAGACGCCATACAGTCTGTTATAAAGGTATCGTGTATTTTTTTTAATTATAAAAACATTTATATCAACGAACCTTAGAAAATTAACTTTATCTGAGTTAAGGCAGTTGAAATGTTAATTTGGATTGCGACTTTCGGTGCTAAGAGAAAATTACTAAGTTGGAGCATTGCCACACAGCCACCTTGTAAATGGTCTGATTGTTATACACTATGGTAGCATGTAATACGAACGTTTAGGCACCCGTATATTGTGACGGCCTTATGTTACTTTGAGTAATTTATTTTAACGGTAATTGCAAGGTATTAAATTTTTTCGTTGTTTTTTATTGGGATAGCTTTTTGGCTTTTTTTGGGGGAAAGGGGGTAAGATATTTTAAAAAATACCACATTTCTTAAACAAACATCATATTTAATCTAAGAATTAAATTGGGGAAAGGGAAAAAAAAAAAAAGGGAAAAGGGGGGGGGGGGGGGGGGGAAGAAAAAGGTATTCAATAAAGGGGGGGGGGGGGCACGAAGGGGGGGGGGGGGAAAAAGAGGGGGGACACACCCCCCCCCACCCTCCGGGGGGGGGGAGGGTGAGGGGGGGGTTGGGGGGGGGGGGGGGGGGGGGGGGGGGGGGGGGGGATGGTGAGTGGGGAGGTGGGGGGGGGGGGGGCTGTGGGGGGTGGGGAGCGCCGGCCAACACCCCCCACTTCCCCCCCGGGGGGGGGGGGGGGGTGGGGAGACCGGAAACACCCATGTTGCACGTGGGGCGTGGAGGCCCTGGGCTGCCGGGGGGGGGCCCGGCCCCGCTTGGGGTGGGGGGGGGGGGGGGGACAGCGGGGGGCCTGAGGGGGGGGCCCCCCCCCACCACCCTAAATTAAATAATTGTTTTTAATATGTGTGGGTTGGGGGTTATGAAATATTTTAGGAAAAATTGGTATGGCCAAAAAAGAAAAAACAAACAAAAGGAGGGGGGGGGAGGGGGGGTGGGAGATCGGGGGGAGATAGAGAAACAAAAGGGGGGCGGAGGGGGGGGGGGGGGAACAGAAAATATAATTATTTTTTGGGTGTTTGGGGGGGGGGGGGGGGGGGGGGTGGAGAAAAAGAACGACCAAACCCAAACAAAAAACCCAAACAAACGAGGGGAACGGGGGGGGGAGGGAAGAGTATCTTTTTTTTTTAATGTGGGTGGAAGGGTGGGATGAGGGGGGGGGGGGGGGGGGGGGGGGGTTTTTTTTATTTTTTTTTATATTTATTTATATTTATATTTTTATATTATTTTAAAAGTTTTAAATATAAATTTTAGGGTTTTTGGGGGTTTGTGGGGTTATGGTTTGGTTTGTTTTGGGGGGGGGGGGGGGGGGGGGGGGGGGGGGGGGGGGGGGGGGGGGGGGGGGGGGGGAGGGAGGGTAAATTGAAAATATGGGGGGGGGGGGTGTTGGGGGGGGGTAAATTGTATTTATATAAAAAAAATAATTTTATAAAAATTAATATTTTTTTTTTGTGTTTAGTGTTTTTTATTTATAAATTTTTTTTTAATTTTTTTTTTTTATTTTTTTAATTTTTATTTTTTTTTTTTGGTTTTTTTTTCCGTTTTTCGTTTTTTTTTTTTTTTTTTTTTTTTTTTTGCTTTCTAATTTTTTTTTTTTTTTAATAATTTTTTATTTTTTTCTCTTTCTTCTCTTTTTTTTCTTCCCCCCCCTTTTGTTTTTGTTCTTAGAAAAGAGTACAATAGAAAACAATATGAGAAAACCAGTCTACCAATCTAAAAATTGACATCATGTGTGTGAGAAAAGACCAACCTTTGAGCTCAACGGAAATCAAGACCAAGGGTACATGTATGTACAACCTCATCATTTAGCAAGGCTTCGTATTATTGATAGTCATATTTATGATTGACAAGCTTCAGCGTGTGACTCCCATCCCTGAGATCGTAGGTTCGATCCTTGGCTGTGCACCAATGGGCTTTCTTTCTATGTGCGCATTTAACATTCGCTCAAATGGTGAAGGAAACCATCGTGAGGACAGCGACATGTCTTAGACCCAAAACGTCGACGGCGTGTGTCAGGCACTGGATCGCATATTACATTAAAAATGATCATGAAACAGAATCAGAAATCCGGCCCGGACCTAAAAAGACTGTAGCGGCACTGATTTATTTATTTAATAATATTGGTGACCTCGACCATATTTTCTTTTTTTGTTCCCAATTTGATTTGCTTTCTGAATTCCTTACAATTACTACATGTTTCGTTTACGACTAAAATCCCCTACCTTTTGCTTTATCCTTTATTGTATTATAATGTAATGAAATAAATTATCTTCTTTCTTAATCAATAATAATATTATGTTTTAATATGAATATGTCCATATTTTGTATTTCTTCTTTTTTTAAAGACAATTCACACGAATTGACCTAGTCCCATGTTAAGCTGGTGAAGCTTGTGTTATGGGTACTAGGCAACGGATATACATACATATTATAGATAGATAGACATATAAATACATATTTAAACACCCAAGACCTAAGCACAACACCAAATGCTCATCACATCGATGTTCGTCTCAGCCGGGGATCGAACCCGGGACCCATGGATTCGCAGCCAGGGGTACTAACCACTAGACCAATGAGTCGTCAAACTATTGTATTAAACTAGCTTATTTTAATGTCTTTGTTTATTTTTTCTCGCGTGTAGTTTCCTTCCCTTTTACGTGAAATCGCATAATGTTAAAACAATTGACATAAAAAGACCAAGGGTCATAGACTGGCTTTTATTCAACTGTTTCAAACACGCAAAACTAGTTTTATTTGAGTTCAATCACACAGCTCAGCTTTAAACATTGGTATGTAAAGAATTCAATAATGAGATATTGTTCTACTACTACTGTGAAGTCATACAACCAATCTGGATTAGCGGCTTCGTCAGATTTACAGAGATTATCCGCTGGGCCAGCGGAAACTTACCTATTATGAGTTTGTTCACATTTTACTACGTATTATTTATTGAACGCATAGAGCGTATAATCAAAAATGAGATTTTTATTTAAACTTGTTGGGTCGGAGAGACAGTGGTGAGCCACCAACCAACTCAATTGGGAGTGAGTATGTTGAAATTCATAAAACGATGGTCATCATATAATATAAGATATCCAAAAATAGAACAGAAATTTATGTGGCGGTTTAACATAAATCGGTTTCAATTTTTATGTCCATCGTAGTGTTGACTTAGACAATAACAATAATACCACTTAGGAATAAAACTAACAACTTCAAATTAAACATTACAAAAAAAATGTAGTTTGGGCAAAGTTATTTGTATATATATATATATATATATATACCAGCTTTGAACATGTATGCTTCGAAAATTATGTTAGTCACCCACATCACTGGAGCTAGTCACCCACATCGGTACCGAAAATCATCCTCGCATAACGGAAACTTGACCTTGAAAAATTTGACTTTGAAAGAACTATTTTTTGATAAAAATATTAATTCAAAGTGAAAAATCTAATTATACCGTAATATGTTCAATTAAATAAAACTTCTTTAAATGATAAAAATCGCGAATTTAAAACATTATTTATAAACAAATTATATTTATTACGACCGGAAAGCTAAATAATTATACAATACTTTTAATATTACATAAAAAACGATTCGTCAAATTAAATTTTTAATCAATTTTTTTTTAAATATAACCCACTCTAATAATTCGAATTTCTGCTGATTTTTATGATTACTTAGTGTTCTGTAGTTGTTGATACATAACTATCTAACAATAAATAGTAAGAGTTACCATACCTCGATGTTACCTTGATTCCAACTTAATAACGAAAATAAGGCTTTCATTTTTAACCATTTTCTTAACAACAAAATTTTCACTTACGCTCCAAAACTTTAAACATTCACTAATAAACTTAAACAACTTCTTCTCAACATCTACTATGCTTTAATGAAAATTATTCTTATTGTGCGACAATAGTTTAATTATAAAATGTACGTGTTAGATATTATTACGTCAAGTACAGTTAATATATCAAATGGAGACTAAATGCCCACGATACACGGATTCATTATGTATAATGAATATTTTTTAATTCTTTAAGTTAAATCAGAAATAGTTCTCTACATGCACTCACTTTATATTACACGATCTAAGACGTTATTAAATAAGTTAAATTGGCAAAAATCAAAACATTTAAATTATAATAAATTAATTAAATAAAATCACAGCGAAATAATGAAATCAAAAATGACGATCAGCAGTGTCGAAAATTATTGGTTACCCTCAATAAAATTAATAAAAAAAGTATATTTCGGACAGCCCTCTAAGCTAAGGTTTGTTTTGTGTGCTCAAATTCAGAGAACATATTAATTAATTAAACTTTGCTTAAGAGACGTAGCTGGTAGCAGTTCTTCGAATCAGCTTGCAAGTTTTAGTTCAAAGTTATACCCTAGCAATTTAAAAGAAAGATATTAATGTAATTAAGTACGTTTTTATATAGTTTAAGTTAAAAGGGAAGGAGGCTTAAGTACCTGATGCTAAGTGCCCATGGACACTCTCAGTAACAGAGGAATCGCTAGTGCGTTGCCGGCCTTTAAAAAATTGCTACGCTCTATTCGAAACCTGTAATATGAAATTAATATTATTATTTAAAATTATCTTACTTGATTCAGCGTGCCGAAGTGCCGATGAAACTTCATTGCTGATGTCCTTTAACAAGATATCAACAATATCTTAGATGTCTCTTCTTTAGCATAGCATTGCATACATAGCTAGTTTTTACACACATTGTTTTTATACTACGTCGAGGTAATGGCATTTTAGTATTGTATTGTGTGTGTGTGTAATTAAATAAAAATCCTATTTTATCATACAAACAAACTGAGATGAAATTGGTATTTGAAATTTAATACCATTGCAAATTCATTCATACTCGACTACGGTGAAAATCAGCAACGCCGCGCATTGGCGTGGTAGTTTGGTTGTATTAAAAGAATACCTACGACCGCAACGTAAATATTATCGCTAAGGTCACTTATGTTGAAATCATAACAAAGTCAGATTAATAGGATACAATAGTTTATATATTAAGATGCTCAAAAGTATCGTATAAACATTTAAATAAATCTCAACTACATACAAAGTGTGCCGTGTAGCAACCTATCAAAAGGATACGAAAAAATGAAAAAATTACAGTGATTATAGTAACTAATAATTCATTGTAAAATTCCTTTAAGTATTAAACATAATCACGAAATATGTCTTCAGCGAGAAAGCGGCTCCGAGTTGCTTTTGGCGTTTCTAAAATTGTACCCTGCAAATTTCCTAGAATTAGTGGTCTAAATACCTAAATAAGATAAATTTATCTTTGTAATAATAGATAATCACGTTATGAAACTTACACGTATTGCATCATATGCCTTTGTGAACTTTATTTATTTATTTAATAACACTTCGTTGCATGCACAGAAATATAATACAATTAGTCCAGTCAAATTATGGCTAAAAACGGGTTAAATAAACATGAGCGAACACAGTTTGGGGATTTTGAGGATCGATAGGGGGGTGTATTCTGAGCATAAATTCCAATTTGAGGGGTTGTACTGAGGTCAGCTCAAGGTCATTTCGATGGAAACCGTTTAATTCGATATCTCGAGAATGGTTAGTGTTAGGCGAAAAATTGTAGAGACCTTTTCTTTTCCTAACTAAATTTACTAACTTTTTTAGCTGAAACTTTTTTTTATAACATTAATATTTTTCAAGTTATTACTACCGCAAGGCAAAAATTTTACTTTTTTTCCATTTTTCGTCGTTTTCTCCCCAACCATTCAATTTTATTAAATTTTACCGATCAAAGAAGTGTAGATCTTTTAATTATAAACAATTTTGTTCTTGAGCTTTTTTCCGTAATGCCAATACCTTCGGAGTTTATTACTTTACCGAGCAAACCCGCCACTGTCGCAACGTGTATCCACAGACACACTGTTGCGTATTAGTGCGAGTAAAGTCGGAAATGAAGCCATGTGTGGATATCATTTTCACCGACAATATGACCCTCACCGCAACTCAAGATAAGTTTTTAGGCAACGAGAGCAATAAGACCAGATTCATCTCACTACTGAAAACGGTTCTAATCAAATCAGTCATAGAGGTGGAGCAAGCTGTAAAGGATGCGGATAGTCTAATTATCAGTACGGCTAAGAGAATTTCGCAGGAATATAGTGCTGCGGTTGTTATTGGTGAGGATGTGGATTTGCTGGTTTTGCTGACACACTCGCGCACTAGAACCTGGTCGAGGCAAATCGCGACCTACATATCCCCGCCTCAACCGATATATGGGCCGTCCCCCCAAAACCTTTTATTTTTGCACACGGTTAGTGGTTGCGACCAACGTCGGCACCTACCTAGGCGTGAAACAATCCGCATTAAAAAATCTCCGGATTTGCTTTCGCTAAGTAAGTTTTTCTGCAAGACAAAGCAGATAAAACTTCGCTTCAAACGGCGATTCATTTTGAATTTGTTCGCAAGGCAGGTGACATATTGTACCAATCTCAACGAGCTCCGATAAGGATATAAAAGCACAGGGGGTAAATTAATCCCTTCCTCCTACCTCAGCGGCTTTTCCACTCGTTGGGTTTCTACCAATTCAATCGGCTGGAAAATTCTGGAACCCGAGGAGGGGCCCCACCCCCGTCAGCCGCGTCATTGAAACCCTCCGGATAATTTAATGTACGTTGCGTGCAAATGCGGCAAAGCGTGCGGATGCAAAAGGCCGGCCTCTTTTGCTCAGTGATTTGCACCAATTGCCAAGCTTGTTCGAATGCGCGACGTTACGACAGATGATCTTGACGCATGACAGACGACGTGCCCCGATCCGTCAGGACCACGAATTTCACGCATCACTTCCATCGAACTCGGGTGCTTAATATTCCGAATTTTATAACCTATTTTTCTATCAATAAATGTGCGAAACAGTTTTAATTGTTAATTTACTTCTTACCCAAATTTACCCAAATTAAGTAACTAATTTTTAAATAGTTTAATCGATTGACCTTTTTATATTGCGACAGTGGCGCGGATTTCGCTCGGTAAAGTAATCTATAACTCCGAAGGTATTGGCATTACGGAAAAAAGCTCAAGAACAAAATTGTTCATAATTAAAAGATCTACACTTCTTTGATCGGTAAAATTTAATAAAATTGAATGGTTGGGGAGAAAACGACGAAAAATGGAAAAAAAAAAATTTTTGCCTTGCGGAGTAATAACTTGAAAAATATTAATGTTATTAAAAAAAGTTTCAGTTAAAAAAGTTAGTAAATTTAGTTAGGAAAAGAAAAGGTCTCTACAAATTTTCGCCTAACACTAACCATTCTCGAGATATCGAATTAAACGCGTTTCCATCGAAATGACCTTGAGCTGACCTCAGTACAACCCCTCAAATTGGAATTTATGCTCAGAATACACCCCCCTATCGATCCTCAAAATCCTAAAACTGTGTTCGCTCATGTTTATTTATTTCGTAATTTGACTGGAGTAAATAGAGATAATTAAATATAATAAAAAGGAGGGCAACTGGCAGCCTTTTTGCTTTCGAGCGATCTCTTCCAGGCAACCACTAGTAAAAAATTTAATCAGATTAGGTAAGTGGTCAAGTACATAAGACGTCCATATATATAGTTATTTAGACAAAAATACTGGAACAAAACAAAGAAATTTTACACAAAAGATAGTAGATATAAAATGCAAAGTACGAAGCGGTGCGTGTCACGCGACTAGCTTTGAACTAGCTGTAGCCGACACCAAAGAATTTTGTGCGTTGTTAAAAAAAATTATAATAGGACAACATATCTAACAAATGAGTCGATCTATTTTGTGTTTTATGTTCGAGATTTTTTTATATATGGAATGTATTATTTTAAGTTGTGCGAGTTCTTGTTAAAAAAATCAATTCAAGGAAAAAAAACTATTAAGGTTTTAAGAAGATTAGTAAGAAACTTAATGCTGTTTCCGAGATGGTTTTCACTACTTTTTGCGGCATTTCACTTAAATGGTTAACTTTGTTGTGATTAGTGATATCTAAGAGGACTATATGTTATTAGCGAACATAGTACACACATAGATCACATTAATGTTTACCATTAGTCTAATTTTATTTACATACCTAGGTAGAATTCGTAAGACTTAAGACTAATGCGGGCGCATAAAGGATCGGTACCTGCGCAGGAACAAATTACATAACCAATTTCGTCACGATGACATAATGACTGTAGTCAAAAGGTAAATAGAGCAGGGCAGGGGATGGTGTGCGGCGTCTTTTACCTACCATAACGATATTTCCCTCCTTTTCGAACACAAGCGTTACACAAAACGGCAACGTCTCTTGTAAAAATTGACAATGGGAACTATCCACTGTATTATTACTACATACAAGTTATTGTTTGTAGTAAAAAAGAATAAAATATTAGGTCCTTACATATGAAATTGGCGTATTTCGAACTGGCCACTTTAATCACGATGTTCTCCTCTTTGGTAAGGAATTCCAAATTCAAATTTGTACAGCTATTTACTCATGTATTTGTGCTTCGATGACCGTCATTCATTTGTTTTTTTTTCTTCTATTTTTTTCTGTTTGCGTCACTCATTTTACAAAACGGAAAACTTAAAGTATCGCATTATTTACGAGTACGAGTTCCGCCGTGGCACTAGTGCTGCGGAAACGACTCGAAGGGTGAATGATGTGTATGGCGGTCATGTTGCAAAAGAAAACACAGTTCGTTTTTGGTTCCAACGTTATCGTTCTGGAAATTTCGACCTGCAGAACAAGCCCCGTGGACGGCCTGAGACCCAAGTTGATAATGAAGTATTGAAGGCTATTGTGGAAGCGGATCCATCGCAAACCACGTCCGAGTTAGCTGCAGGCAGCGGTCTTAGTGATAAAACTGTTTTAATTCACTTGAAGCAAATTGGGAAGATTAAAAAGCTTGAAAGATGGGTACCTCACGAATTGACTGAAGCAAACCGGCAAACGCGCGTCGACTGCTGCGTTACATTACTGGAGCGGCACAATAATGAAGGTATTTTAAACCGAATCATTACCTGTGATGAAAAATGGATTCTTTACGATAATCGGGAGCGCTCAGCGCAATGGTTGGATCCTGGCCAGCCAGCCAAATCCTGCCCCAAACGAAAATTAACCCCAAAAAAGTAACTTGTAAGCGTTTGGTGGACTAGTGCCGGTATTGTTCATTGCAGTTTTCTCAAATCTGGCCAGACTATTACGGCTGATGTCTATTGTCAGCAATTGCAAACATGATGGAAAAGCTAGCGGCTAAACAACCTAGGCTGGTCAATCGCTCCACGCCACTGCTATTTCACGACAACGCTAGACCACACACTGCACAACAGACGGCTACCAAATTAGAAGAGTGAAGCTCTCTGATTGGAATGTCTAAGACATCCTCCGTACTCCCCGGACCTTGCTCCAACAGATTACCATTTTTTTCGAAATTTGGACGACTTCTTGCAAGGGACTTTTTGTTTCTCCCATACAAAACGCCAATTTCATATGTAAGGACCTAATATATTGTGATCAAACGGCTTATCAGATGTAACTTATTTCTTCTTCAATTGGCTTAAAATCTCAACCATCTAACAATTAACCTCGGCAAAGACATACGCTACGGGTCAAATTGTATTGTGCGGATTTTTATAATTGATCGATATATAAATGTACCACTTTTTTGCAAATAAATGATTTATTATTATTATTATGTAATAGGGTGAGTGTAGGGAAAAAAACATAGTGGTTGCCGTGTATTTGACATCTTTGATTATTAATTGTCTTTTCTTAAAAAATTACATCATAAATTTAAAAATTTTGTAACTTTGAAGGACTGTAGGAAACGCCCTTGTATAAGTTGTACCATCTGTATGGTATATAAAAAAGGTTTCATATGATAGTCCAAAGAGGATTTCCTTGCGGCCATATATGATATATATATTCATTGTTGTTAATGTTAAGATTTAGTTTAGTTTTATTTCAGTCACTATAAAGTTATAGAAGATTTATTTGTTGTTCTTTTTATAAATATCCTTTGCTCATTTGTTTGATTTTACATACATTTATATTTCTTTCCCAAATCGATGAACTGAATGTATTTTACAAGTCATACAAGCTCGAATTATCAAATATTACATAACCTTATCATGTTTTTGTGTAAACTCAACTGAAAATGTATTAAATTATTAATTAAATTATCAATGTAATTCTTTTATGATTTAAGCCAATTGTATTTTTAATAACTTATAAAAAAATATATCTCCTAGTTTAGTTCACAGCGCATAATGCTACAATATGTCATCAAACTAGAAATCTTATAAGTAAAATAATGCTGCAATAGTGCATTGTTAATGACCCTTATAGTAACTGCTGGTTAGAATATATTTAATAATGAAAGTTAACCTACCTTTGGAAATTCTAAAAGAATAACTTAAACAATAATCTTCACAAAAAGGCTTTAAAGTTAACTTTAGTACTGATATAGTTTTAATATTAACGAGCATCTCTATACACTACACTACTATACACACGATGCACCTGATAATAACTTCAGATAGTGTTCAGCGAAAAACCTTTCACACCTGAAAGTAAAGCCTCTTTTCGGGCCGTTCACTCAGAATTGTAAAAAAGAAAGAAACACATTTTTAGTGAAAATGCTAAAATAATATTAACTAGGGATATAAGGTTAGAAAGTGTACCACTTTGTATACTATAATGATTCCTTGTTCGACTCCCGCCGTTACACACTAAATCTATCAAGTATGTTTTTTTTCGCGAAATGCGTTATGATAATAAGTAAACGGTGTTCGTAGTAATAATTTCTTTTTTTATAACATGTAATTAAGTTTTAAATTTGTATATGTTTTTATTGCGTCCCTGTGAACGTAATAATGTAAAAAAAGATACTATTTGAATTTATATCAATCTAATTATTTATGTCTAATAGTAAGGCTAATATGCCAAGATATAACTGCCTATGTGGCTTAGTGGTTAGTATAGCCATAGGTCCTGCATTTGATTCCCTTTGTGAAATCAAAATTTTTGTATTACCAAGTATCGCGTTTGATAAAAATATCACTAAGACGCAGAAGTGCATAGTTATTATTTTTGAAAAAGCGATCTTAGCGCTGAAAATCACGATTAGCCTTTAATCTATGAATACTACTTAGATAAGGGAAAATTGCCTAAAAGGAACCTGCGAGAATTTATTTCAGTTTTTATTTATTAACGCACCACAGAAAAATTCGCTCATAGCCTTAGGGCTGATTGCAAATAACCGCAGAGAATAAAAAAAAATATTGATACTTCGTTGCATGTAGAGAATATAATACAATTGTCATATTTAAATAAAAAGAGGGCTCTCCCACTAACCACTCTCTATGAGCAGTTTGCCTTTTGAGTCTAAAATAATATAAATACAGCTTGCAACAAAGAGATTTTAATAGGTCAGTTTTGTTTTTTAGATAGTTTCTAACTTCCACTATCATATTTATGGATAAGCTTCGTATATTCTGAATAAAATAAACAAAATGCCTTTTTGCGAAAAAAAACTGTGTGAGTAACGAATTGTTCATATTTGCGAGTATGTATTGTTTGGTCATACAATGTGGAATCTAGACTTTTATTTAGAAAAAAAGACTATTACTCAGCATTTTTAACGAGGGTTTAACATATTAGTAATTTAAAAAGAGCATAAATTACTATACAGCTTTAATGTCCAGACATATTTCTGTGTCTGCTTAATCACTTTTCATTATAAAAATGAATGACAGATTTTTATGTCTGGCCGTTCAAGTATTACTTAAGCACTTAAAGCGTAGAAGGAGGGTCGACTTTGACTTTTTTATTTGGTGATTACGTCTATTACATCAACAGTAATTATTTACTTTTCTACACATATTACCCACACATTGTCTATGCTTGTAAACGAAATGTATTTTTTAGGATGCCTACAAAAAATTATTACGTTTATGAACTATTGTTTTTGAGAGCTTTGCTTACTTTTTCTGACAAGAGACAATACTTGATCGGCCAGACATAAAAATCTGTGATTCATTTTTATAATGAAAAGTGATTAAGCAGACACAGAAATATGTCTGGACATGACAGAAATATGACACATGCGTTTTCTCAATACCTACTGTAGGGGCAAGTGTGAATCGCATACATAGAAAGTTCATTTTCAATTTCATAGTGCTATTTGTATCTCTATTGAAACAAACAGTAACTAAATGCTTTCCGAGCCACACTGTAAGATTCATTACAGCTTTAAGCATTTGTAATCGTGCTAATTAATCAAGTGAGCTACCTCAAGCCTTGCTTAAGGCTGCCAACAGTTTTTGCTGTTCACAAGGGCTTGAGTTTCAAAATCGTTGTTATTTTCACGGCAGACTAACCGCATTGGATTCCATTAATGTCTGCTAACGACCGGACGCGTTTCGAATTGGGGTAAAAGGGTTGAGTGGTCTCGTACAATCGTTCTGATAAAGGGATGAATTGAGCTTTGAACGGTTTTAAAGATGTCCCGTAGATTAATTTTAGCGCCAATGAACTAAAAATCTTGTTTCGTGCAATTACATTTTATTGGGTCCGACCTGGTCTTATCTAAGTTGTTAAACTTGGAGAGTTTTATTGCTGAAATATCTTAACGGTGCTTCAGTAATTTGTTCCGATATTTTATATTCTGAACAGTTGAAATGTTGCAAAACAAACAAAAACTTAAAAGAAGTAAAACGTGCGGAATAACATAATTATTTACGTTAAATTAATTATAGTTCAGGGAATTTTCAGTGAAGATTTGAGTGAAACTTCAGATTCGATTTTTGCGGTCCATAGTACGGTTTCCTAAATCATTATTTATTCACAAATATACATAGTACATACACTATTCTTACAGTACCAAAGCCAATTAAAAATTAAATATAATGATATTAAATACATAAGACACAATATACAATTTACGCTACTGTGAATAAAGATGTCGATAGCAATGAAGAAGCACTTGATTTTTATCGCAGAGCCTCAATGACTTCATTGGTGTGTTTAAATGTTTAAGTTTACTTGATTTTAAGTGAATGTTATTTATGGACTCAAACTGCAAAATTTAGTGTCAGAATTTAACGCAAACTATGATTTCCGTATATATAGTTATATATGTTATTTAAAACAAAAATAAATAAAATAAAAGATGAAATTAAATTATATATTTTAAGAAATGTATTATTAAATTTGTTATGGAAGAACTGGGAACTGGTATTTTTTTACTTAAAAGGGTTCCCACATCTTACACATTGTAATGAATAGGTACTTATAATGAATAAACACATTTTTATCTTTTTTTATATACGTATGTTCATCCAGCCATAAGCGCTAAATATCTGACTCTAAAAACCAATCGTATCAGTTAGCTGACGATGTATGTAATAGTAACGGTAAGAAGTCCTTTTAACCGGTTTAAACAATACTTAAGCATGTTACGATTCATTTTCTCATCTTGTACGTTCAAAAAACTTATGGGAAATCATAGGAAAACTTAGATAGTGTCAATTGGAGCCGCGCCTGCGCTGTTCGTATTTCGTCCGTGCCTAGTGTGCGAGCTTTAGTAATTGGCCGATAGCGGTTCGGTTTAAACCTGTTTCAGCTGTATGCTGTCACTTTCCTGTGTTTACGCGGTGTGCGATCATGGTGAACTTTAGGACATTCTGTGTATAAAATTGTGTGTAACTTTTTCGTATTGTGTGTGTATTAGAAAACTGACTCGGATTAAACTTTTTGTGTTAAGATGTGGATTTTATTTTGGGTAAGCTTTTAAATTATTTAATTGAATATTCGGTTTTTAAATATTGGTGTATATAATTAACTAAACTAAAATCAAATATCAACTGACTAAACGAACGTTTTATTTTTTTTAAATGTATTATCCAATATATTACGTCAGAATTATATTTTAGCCACCAAACACTTACTGGAGTCTTATACCTTCTTATGATTAAAAGATAATGAAACATATAATTAAGTTTATTAATAAAAAAAATATATAACTTACGTATATTTTATAACAGTTTATAACACTTATAATTGTTATTTGCGTTATAATACATTCAAATTGTGAATTTTATATTGTTATACAGTTTTACAAATAATTATGTTTTAAAAGAAACTGTATGTAATATTTATTAAATTAATAAAAAGGGGTTCTGAAAATTATAGAATTAAACTCAGACCTCAGTTCTTCGTTTGCCTTCTTTGTTTTTAATACAATTCTTGCTTCATACTCCGCACTTGGTAGGTCTAATTTATATTCCATTTGGAAGTAGCGTTTGAATCAACCTTATATCGCTGAAATGGCATTATATCATTACAACGATATTCAAATGCAAAAGCTCACAGCTTAAGTAATCAATTAAAGTATGGGATATTTTCCAGTTGATCGAAGCGTTGTAGCTGGTGCTCTTGAGACTTAAATCTGAAGGCGTATTAGGTTGTATTATAGAGACAATGATCTATGGTGAAAAACTGATCAGTACATCCAATTGAATTATACGCTGTTAGCTTGAAATTTAAGGTATCGTCTTGTACCGTGGTACACTCATATATACAAACAGACAGTTATTGAATTTACCAACTGAACACGGTCGTATTTCTATGCTATTTCGTATTTCTGTTAAAGTGTAACGGGAATATGAAAACATAAATTTTGATGTCTATAAAGAATTTTGTTTGTCGAAATTCTCTGATATACATTACATTATATTACACACAAGCTGAGTCAACGATTACACATGTTGTAGCTAGTTTGCGTGTTAATAAATTTTAACATTAATATGTTTTGATCTGTTTGTCTGGCCTAAGTATGTATAGCCTTCTCGTTGTACTATTGATGACTTCAGATGTGATAGATTCTCCCATCGATTGAAATTGGATATCATCAGATGTTCCCCTTTTAGCCGAACATAATAATTCGAATGAATTATAGTCAGGTAGGGTAAATGCATGAACGGGGCAAATGTAATACCATAACTTTAACTGTTTACACACAAAATAAACTAGTGCTGGCATCTCTTATGTACACGTAAAGTACTTCTTGCTCTACACTCTGACAACTTATTGAATCTGATGGATTGACAGATTTTCACCAATCTCGTTGCAATAAAAACCAAAGTATATTTCAATTTGCGTATTTTATTGCCATTACCCCAGATTAGTAACTATCTACACTATTGGAATTTTAACATATTTTTTACATACCCCTTTACACCGGGAAAATGCAATAGAGAGTTAATCTGTAATCATCCATAATTAAAAATAAGTAATTAGATCAAACAAAAGCCTAAAACATGTTTAATATTCACAGTAAAAACTATTTGTAAATTGTAAAATACCACAAAATAACAAGCCAATCTAGTTATGGTACTCGCATTTACCCCACCTACCATATTTCATTATGTTATCACCTTTTGGAGATAGTTCAACAGTTTCCATAAATGCGCTACTTGACTTATAAAAACTAATTAGGAAAATATAATTAATACACAATTATATCTGGCCTTGCTTCATAATTAAGAATGGTTTATGATTTTGTGGAATATCGTACTAGTGGTATTTTTAAAACAATAAATCCACATAACGGTAAAAGAATCCGATCGCTAGGTTGCAGTTTCTGTATTCAACTTGTATTGTTTTAACATATCAAGTTTATCTATCTTTGGCTTTAGAATAATACATAAAGATAAAAAATGCCATAATACACAATGTTTTTATATAATTATTCTGTGACGTTCCTCTCTTTAAACGACCAATACTCTATTTTCTTAAATAGATTTCGTTGACAATGATATAGGTTCGGATTCCGGCTATGCACCATTGGGTTCATCTTTCGACCTTTTTACTTCTAAGTAAATTTATCAAAGGAAAACATATAGAAATCCTAATGATATTTGAAAATCCTAAAATCCTGCGGTTTCTTCTGCCAATGTGTATATATTTTAAGAGGTATTTAATTATTGTTACATAGTATTAAAAAAAACTCTGTTACTAATACAATTATATTAAGCAAATTTACTGTATGATGTAAGCTTATTAATGTTAATAAGAGACGCCTAATTGAGACTTGAATAGCTTTTAAATAAATTATGAATAGTGTTAAGACTTACTCCAAAATAAACGTTTAGAAAATAACAAATGAGCTTCATTAGCGTACTGTATTTTTTTAAATGGCTATTTTTAGTGGGGATCGAAACTCTCTTACTCTGAAAAAGTCACGCCAATTACTTCTGTGCGTGCTTCTATTTCACCATGCCTCCAACTAATATCTGCATTGTAACTTCCAATTTTTTTCTAGTAATATTTCTGGAGGCGTAATTTTTATTATCGAACAATGATCTAAACTTGTAATAAATGTTGATCAGTACAACCAATGACATTACACCAAGATAGTTTAAGTTCAATGGATCGTCGGATCGTCGTGTCGAATACTTGTCAGATTCTTATTGACACAAATTGTCGTTGAAAAACTGATTCTATAGAACATAAATCTACGACAACGCCTCCATGTGTTTATGTTATCGTGTAATTTGACTGTAAAAACTCAGCAGAATCCAAGAACAATTTAAATTATTATTTTCTGAAATGCATTGGACATCACATACGAATCCTGGGTTTGAATCAATTAATCAATCAATCAATAGCTACAGTTATTTTTGATACGTCCATCTCGCCAGTGAGTATATTTTTACAATAAAATACTGCAATTTGTTTTCAGGTTTTTCTATACACAATCTTCTAGTTGTAATAAAAAAATTGATAAAATTTGAATATCATTAGAGGCTCCATTGCATACAACACACAACAATTCCAACGGCTTATCATATACTAAGTTAATATTTATCGCAAACGCATAATATAAACATAATAAGTGACTGATCCACTCTTTCTTTAATTGCTTAGAAATTTAGTGTTAATCGTTGAACTGATTTAATTAAGAGAACAGTGAAGGAAAACATCGTGAGCAAACCGACATGTCTTAGACCCAAAAAGTCGACGGCGTGTGTCACTGGAGGCTGATCACCTACTTGCCTATTAGATTTAAAAATGATCATGAAACAAATTCAGAAATCTGAGGCCAACACCTAAAAAGGTTGTAGCGCCACTGATTTTTTTTAAATTGTGTATTTAGTTGGTCGGTATATAATAAATAAATAAATAAATTTTGCTCACACTATGAACAAAAACATTGACGACTTTAAAGTCGCCGCAATTTAAAATTATTATTTATAACCTTATATTTAGATTAGTAGTACTCCCCCGTATTTATCCCCCGATTATTTAAATATTAATATATTAAATAAAAAAAACATATTAAAATTATTTTTATATTGATCATTTTAATCCCCTAAAAGTAATTTATAAATATTTTATGAACTTCGCTTACGCACAATTAAAACCGCTTTTGAATAAAAAAACTGGCAATTAGGAAACCATTTAAATTCATTTATTGTAATGTTTTGGGTGGATAATTGGACCAAATTGTATTTAAATTGGGGAACATTTTGGAATCTGATTTTGAATTGACTATATGATTTTTTTTTACTTATTGGATTCAAATTGTATCTATCCAATAATATATAATATTTCATTACTGCCCTAGCATAAGTTCAATACAATATTAAATCACGCTAAGTCATAAGTTTATGATCACAGAGTCAGAGGTCCTACGTTCGATTTAGGTCGAAATTATTTATTTGTGCTGGAAACCTTAGAGATACTGAAATTAAATATTAACGAAAATATATACTTCACTATGAAGTGTTTAAAGTTTTATTTGTGTATTACTCTTCAGTTCAGATATATTTTTTTTGGCCAAGTGGCTTCAGCTTGCGACTTTCATCCCTGAGGTCGTAGGTTCGAGCCCCGGCATTGCACCAATGGACTTTCTTTCTATGAGCGCATTTAACATTCGCTCGAACGGTGAATGAAAACATCGTGAGAAAACCGACATGTCTTAGACCCAAAGAGTCGACAGCGTGTTTCAAGCACTGGAGGCTGATCACCTGCTTGCCTATTAGATTTAAAAATGATCATGAAACAGATTCAGAAATCTGAGGCCAACACCTAAAGAGGTTGTAGCGCTACTGATTTATTTATTTATTTCAGCTTCAGATCAAAGTACTGCTAAATTTAATAACTATCATTTTGTATTAACATACTCGTAGAGTATAGATTTGTATTTATTAAAGCTTACGTATTAAATTTGACCTTGGTGAACGCCCTGTCTTATACACCTATTATTCAAATTTCAATCAATTATAGTCCCTCGCGTGTAGGAAATAAACTACAAAATAGAATTTGTTTTATTGAAGTTTTGTTGACCACAGTTTCGCGTGACTACTATTCACGCAAACTGACCACTTATATACCCATATTTTGTGTATGGAAACAATTTGTCAATTTCCTCACGTGAGCAAAAATTAGTTGATTGTATGAAGGTAATTTAATTTCATTTTAAGGGCAATGCGGCCAATTATTTTATTTGAAATAACTGCTAACAATTATTGTCTGATTTATCCTAACTGGTGTGGTACATAAACATTCAAAACAGGTTTCCTATGATTTTAAATTCTAGGAACACGGATTCTATGTAATTTCACAGTTACATATATATACATTTGTCTGCGTTGAAGCATCAATTACTCACTTCTAAATGCGTATTTAAAATTGTCATCCCGCCCTTCACGAAAGGTTTACTAATTCGTAAATGCCAAATGGATATAACAGGATGAATCTACGTAGGCTAAGTATATAATTTAAATAACTGGACAAACAAAATAATGTATTAACAGTATATAATAGAAAAAGATGTTTGCCATCGGGGATTACAATAAACATCTAAATACAAACAATAATAACAATTGTAACTGATGTACACCTTTAAACAGGCAAACACAGCATACAACAGGAAGAGTTCAGAGGAGTTGTTTAGATCACTTGCAGCTGTGATTCATCATCGGAGGAGGCACAATACCAAATTCTACCCGTATCATCTAGACGTCCATCGATCCACAACTGAGCGTTTTTTTTTTGCCGCGCTATGTGGAACCTGCGGGCAGGTTGCACTGCAGTATTTCAGAACCAATTTGACTTAGTCCTTGAAGAAAAGAACTTACCAATTCTTGCTTGCGACCCTTAAAAGTATGTGAGTGTCCAAGTGAGCTTCGTGCTGTTTTCCTCCTGTTATATATATAATATGTATATATAATAAGTATGCTATTTAAAACGCGTGAAATAAAAATAATTACTTATTGTATATTTACGGAAAAGATAACTGCATAGCTCCGAAACTGATTAAGAGAGAGTGAGATAATATCTTTCATATTATTAAAGCTAAACCTTTATTCCACGCAATACTATCAAAGGCGTATAAACGAAAATAATAAATCCGTCAGTTTTAAACAGATGAAAGGTCGTTTTTCACGAAATCCCTTTGTTTACATTCACGCAACTAAGCTGAAAAATCGCTTCAGAAAATGTTGACGTGAAAACTGTTTTACAGAGGAAATTCATGATTTCGCATTAAAAAATTCGACAGCGGCTGTTTGCTTTAAATTAAAGCGTAAACTGAATATTTAGGTTTTCAAGTACTGTTTACGAAATGTTAAACAACATAATTTGTTATGTAATCCTTTGAATGTTTGACATTTACATACATGTAGATTTAGTTATCCCTTACAAGTGACAAATAAAACCTGATTAGTTAGTACATACTAATCAACCATTTTATAGTCAAAATGGTTCAAGCCTTAATAAATATTTATTTAATTTATTTATATCTTCACGTATTAAACGTATTAACCGTATAACCGTATTTTGGAAAATGCTAAAACACCGACACAATGGTCAGAGTCAGATATAATACTGATTTATAAAAAGGGCGACCCATGTGATGTTGCTAATTATAGACCAATAAGCTTACTACCGTGCTTATACAAACTATTCTCATCTCTTATAAACCGAAGAATAAGTATCATACTAGATGCAGAACAACCAATGGAGCAAGCGGGATTCAGAAAGAGTTTCTCAACTGTTGACCACATCCACACTCTGGAACTTCTCATTGAAAAATACCAAGAGAGACACCGAGCACTTTATATCGCTTACATTGACTACAAAAAAGCATTCGACACCGTCTCACATGCAAGCATCTGGAAAGCACTAACGGAGCAAGGGGTAGCGACGGAGTATATACAAATATTAAAGAGTATATATAGTAACAACACGGGCAGAGTCAAACTAGAGAAAGTCGGCCCAAGCTTTCCCATAAAAAGAGGTATGAGACAAGGCGACCCGACATCACCTATGCTGTTTATTGCCATCCTCGAGTCGATAATAAGAAATCTAGACTGGGGCACAAGCGGCCTTAATATTAACGGAAAATACCTGAGTCACCTGCGCTTTGCTGATGACTTAGTGCTTGTATCCGAATCAAGCTCACAATTACAAGTCATGATTCAATCATTAAATGCGGCTAGCAAGAAGGTAGGTCTAGAGATGAACCTCACAAAGACAATGTTAATGACAAACAGTATGGAAATGACAGTATCGGTCGATAGAGAAATTCTGAAATATACAAACAATTATGTTTACCTAGGAAAACAAATCAGCTTTGAAAAGGACAACAACTATTTAGAAATTGAAAGGCGAATTCAACACACTTGGAACAAGTTCTGGAGTCTAAAGGAAATTTTTAAAAGCAATATGCCAGTATCACTTAAAACCAAAGCCATGTCGAGCTGTCTCTTGCCATGTCTAACATATGCTTGCCAGACTTGGAAATATACAGAGAAGATAAAAAGAAAAATCAGAACTTGTCAAAGGGGCCTAGAACGGAGCATGCTTAACATTAGAAAAATTAATAAAATAAGACACTCAAAAATAAGAAGCGTTACTAAAGCTACTGATGCCCTAAACTATGCTCTAAAGCTTAAATGGAGATGGGCAGGTCATGTAGCAAGACTCTCTGACGATCGATGGACCATAAGGGTGACCAGGTGGGGTGGCCCTATTGGGAAACGAAACAGAGGAAGACCGCTCACGAGATGGGCGGACGACATTGCTCAAACGGCTGGCCCGAGCTGGATGCAGCTCACCCAAAATCGAGATACATGGAGTTCCCTGGAGGAGGCCTACACCTGCGGAAGGGTTCTTGCAAAATAATAATTGAGAAATATATACAAATATTAGGAAAAAATAATAATAATAATAATTGTCTAATTTACTTTCTTAAAATATATTTGTAAAAATAGTATTAAGTTAACTCTGTTCTTTTGCAAGAAATAAAAAGGCTTTTTATTTATTTATTTATATCTTCACGCCTTTATCCTGAAGGGTTGGCCACGGATCTAGACTTGCCTCCTATGGTCCTGACATACATCTCTCGCTTCATCCACTTTGGTGACTTTTACTTGTCCCGTCTCTAGTACGTCCTGGATTTGGTCCATGCATGGCCTTCCCAACCCGACTTCACCAGCCACGGTTGCCTGGTATACGCTACTTGTTAACCGCTTCTTATTCATCCATTCCACACCAGCTAAAACACCTAAGCATTCCCTTCTTTGTCCCTACTTCCTCTTTTAATTCACACTGCTCTCATAAATAACATCAATTAAATATTTAATTGATATTAATAATTCTATTTTAACTTATATATAAGTGTATATCGTATCGACGAAGAAATTAAAATCACGTGAAAGCCAACCAATACAGGCTTCAAGGTGTGAATGTAAATTCCGCCAAGTTCATCTACAGTATAAGGCTAGTGCGTAGACTCAACTGGACCAAGTCTTTAGACCTAGGATAGTTTTAGCAACCATAAGTATAGTACAAAACACATAATTTAAAAAAAACTATGCAATACATACCAGCAATTTTTGTTAAGCAGAAAATAAACTTTTAAGACAGTTAAAAGTTCAGTTATATTACGTAATCGAATTCTTCGCGATTATAACGGATTAAACAGAACCTATCCGGACCTGGATATATTCGGTAGGGGGCTGAGTAATTTTAAAGAAAGAATTGTTAAGTGCCTATCTCGTAGCTAATCCGCTGTTTTGCTGGTATTTTTTCTGATTAACAATAATTTGTGTTATCTATTTGGTATAGATATATTTTTCTTGTAAAATTTATGTTTACCAAATTTGTAATATTAGATAAAAGAGCTTGTAACATATACCGTAGATATAGTATGATGTATGATGTGGTAAACTTGAATAAATAAATTAGTACTTTGTGTTAGACTATACTGTTTTTTCGCTTAAATTACGGTAGAATTAAAGTTAAAATAATAATGAAACTCGCTGGTTTTAGGATCAATTCTGCTAGTTCAAATGATCTGTGGAACTTACATGTATAGTGTTTTACGGTCAGTGCACAAAGAAGACTTTTCTTCTAGAAAAGGATCTTTAATAAGCATTTCATTTTATTGCGTCTCATATACATCTTCTCATAAGCAGCTAAGCAGACATCTTTTAAAGCGAATTTAATAAAAATTTACTCACGAAAAAGCGCGTCATTTTCAGTTTATTCTTATTGCACTGTTATTGCGTATAGCCGCATCCCACTGGCTCGCCCACACCCACAATTTGATTTCCATAAAAAAATCTTTTTGAGTGACTATAGTTGCTCATGCGTTTGATATTGAATGTTTAACACTGGTACATTTAAATTAATCTTATTCAACTGACGTTATTAAAAATGGATATTTGTGAATATTGCAATATGAGCATTGTTGGGGTAACGGTTTGAGCGACACTCATACCTTCAAAACCTGGCTGTACGCCATTTTGACATTTTTTCATTGACAATTTGACATTTATAAGTGTTTATCGTGTGAAGGATCACCATTTCACCATCACCACCATTTTAAGAAAGAAAACTATGAAACATACAAAAATTTTAAGACCAAGACTAAGGGACGAAGGTCGCCTCATATTTAAATATTGCAATGAAATCACGTTAATATCTGTTATACAATACATACTAATACTGAAAGGTTTTTTAAAACAAAGTCAGTGAAATAATGATAAACGTACATACATACATAATACATATGCTTCTCACTCCTAATTAAAAAGTTGAAATACAGCGAAATTCATTTTACCTTTGATGATCTTAATTGTTGATCAGCTTGCCTATAACAATACCGCATCTGTTGTTTATTAATCTGTGACTAAGCCGCAGCTTTAGTTGCGGAAACAGAAGAGTTAATGTTCAAAGTATTAAATGGAATCTTAAATGTTGTATAGAGATTACATTGAAATTTGGTGTATCGATAATCCTGACTAAAATGTAAATGTGATAGCGTTTTACCATATTACACTTTACTACGGGAATGTTCCCAGCTTTTAGTATTAATAAGTTTATATATACTGGAGACGGTTAGTTAGGGAAATTTCTAGATAAACATGAGTGATGTTGAGAAAATCTAGTAATACGACTATGGGATCTTATATATTTATTTTATTTATCTCTATCTAATATGTAAAAATCTCGTGTCACAATGTTCGTTCCCATACTCCTCCGAAAGGGCTCGACCGATTCTTATGAAATTTTTATGCATGTTCAGGAAGTCTGAGAATCGGCTGCTATCTATCTTTCAAAGCCCTTAAGTACTTGTAATAAGGGTTGTCCAACCCAAAAAAAATTAAATTATTTTTTAGATATTTTTTTGTTGTTTTTATTTTTTTTATGATACAGCATACAAAATACAACCCCTAATTTAACCCCTCTACGATCAACCCCTATTTTTTATTTGTTATACTGACGTAATACTTGAACACTTCCTAAGGAGAAACGAAGTTCGCGGGGTAGCTAGTTTATTTATAAAAACACTTCTGCCCTAACAGGTGTCCCTAAATTGACAAGAGTGCACAATAAGTGGATACAATTTACAGACGAAATAAAAGAAAACTAATAAAAGAAATCAACTACTATAGGCACTTCTATCTATGTATCTTCTATGGGAGCCTGTCTTCCTTTTAAGTGACTACACCAGGTGTAAATCGGTATTTCTCTTCCTAAAAATTGACATTTGATTTTTTGACAATTTAAATAAATAATCAAAGAAGCAAACAAAACGACCAAAGCCTAGTACACATAACAAACTAAACTACACGAACGACTAAATTTATTAAATCTTTACTAGAGATAACTGCAGAGAAATGTTTAGCCCCGCAGTGCGTCCTCTCCCCAAAGTCATTTTTCATTTGCAAATTACATTCGTACACTCAACTGGATAATACCTTGGATGATGTGTTATTTATGTAGCGTGAACCGTATTTGTTCTAATAAAGTATGAGATGAATTTTTTTGCCGACTGTACCGGGAAATTGTTGTTTAGGTTCGTGTTACGACTCCATTATTTTGTATTACTGCGGTATTTCATTATTATTAGAGCGTTTTATTTTTTATACATGTATTTGTAAAGATTTTAATATTATGTTTATACAGTTAGTTCTAGTTAGTAAGCCCAGTAGCCAGTGAAAGTATTTCCGAACCAATACAACGCTTGGATCTGTAATGTTATAGTATGATATGCTTGTTGCTATATGTTATAGTATGAAATAGCAACAAGATTTAACAGATCTCCGAGAAGAAAGTAGGCAAGGCATATAAGCCATTATCAGTTTTATCTATATGTATAAAAATGAAACCCGTTTTCCGTTGTCACGACATAACATGAAAACGGCTTGACCGATTTGTCTGATTTTTTTTAAATAATATTCCTTGAAGTACGAGGATGGTTCTTACGGAGACTTTTCCCATACAAAATATTCGTAATAATACTTAAAAGTCAATTTGAACTTTAATACCATATCATAAAGTTCAAGTGTTAGTGGAGGGGTTCCGGGAAGGTAAATTTTAAATTTTTTGACATAATGTATTTGTTGTCTTATCAACTTTCTTTTTTTTATCTTACTAGCTAGACCGGTGTCCCGAATAGCAGAATAAGTATTTAAAAAAAATAAAGAATCGACTGTTAGGCGGTACGATGTTCGCCAGGCCAGCTAGTATATTATATATTATAAAGCTCTTTTATCATAGGACGGTTTTCCCTTATTCAATTAAAAAACATTAAATTGTATAATATAAATCGGAACTACGAAATCTTTTTAAACATTTTGGAATATCTTTTGTTAACCAGTTTGTACGCACAAAGGGCTATTTGACTATATCATTTATTAGGACCTATACAAATTGTTATTTTTAATTCCGTTAAGCCTTTAAAAGTTATAAATAAACATTCGTAAATTCAAGAACCCGTCAAAACGTTTCTCTAGGCAAGATGGCGTAGCACCTATGTACGTATGTATGTAACGTCAACGTTTTACCAGTTAATTGTTATTCTTAAAGTTAAAAACATATCTTAATATATATAAACTACGTGTCACGTTGTTTGTCCGGTATGGACTCCTAAACTACCGAATCGATATCAATCAAATTTGCACACCGTGTGCGGTTTGATCTAACTTAAAAGATAGGATAGCTTACATCTCAATTTATACCCGCAATATTATTTTATTGCAAAACATTTGTTTATTATTTAATAGCCACAATACTAACAGATGGTGCTGTGTTGAAAGGACCAACGTTTCACATAAGCTACAATTTAATGGCATAACCACCAATAAAGCATGGTGGTCCCCATGACTGGTGTTCTCCTACCGTTTCCCTTGAATAGTTTACTGCTATGTAACATAACAAAAACTTAAGCCACAGCAACGCTTGGCCGGTGTGCTAGTATATTATATTTTATTAAAAAACAGTCTCCAACTAAATGAAAACTCTATGACAGGATTAGACGGACTTAGACTTTATTTACAATGATGCTAATCTGTGACAATGTCATGTGACTGACGTATAAAAAACAAATTGTTAATGATGGATTAATTTACCTCGCAATATTTTTACATATTACTCTCAATAATATTATTTTTAATACCTATAATTATTTATATCATAAGACACTTAATTAACTAAGATCTACCAAGTTACCTTAATTGGCGATATCGACGTGATCTCGATATGTTTAAATATTAACACACTTTAAAATGTTTAATTTAAAAATTTGGTCATAATTGTCACAAATTAAATCTTTCACTATCCGCAAAGACAAATCTTTTAATTCAGAACTTTTTCAATACTCCAAGTTTATATCGTATTTTCGTGATATATCCAATTATTAGGTTCGTGAAAAGTAAAACAAATTGGTTCATTTTCTTTACAAGTCTGTCGGGACCCCGCACAGTAGTTCCGGCTCGCATTAAACTGTTATCAGCCAATCTAAACAACCCGCACTCAAAACTATGACCTTCGGTAAGTGATATAGTTTTATTCACGGGTCATGCGAAAAAGCTGCTTATTCACATGAAAACAAAGGCTAAATTGAGGTTTAAAGGAATTTGTTAATTTGTGAACAAAGATTTGGTAATAGTTTTTAGTATTTGTATTTTACCTCTGACCTTACAGTTTACCTTTCTTTTTTATAAATATAATGCTACGTGAGGAATGCTTTTGATGGTAGCCTTTAACCGACTTTAAGGCAAACCACAGAATGGCTTAAATGTGTCAGTTCCTCCCGTGCACTCTACGCACTTGATTTGATTTAAAGAATTATTTTTTGAATTGAGGAAGAAGATATCCTAAAATTAATCTCATATGATCTTCGTGCCCTTATTATATAAGTAAATTGTTCTCGGCAGCGCTCCCAAAGTTGCTCGGTAGAGATCTTTTCGGGCTAGTAGATACCCATAATACGGCGAAGACAACGGTCGATGAAGACTTGGAGTCCGTGATAGATGTCTTTGTTTCCTTCACCGTACGTTGTGTTAAATACGCATATAAAAGTCCATTGGTGCACAGCCGGGGTTCGAACTTACGACCGCAGGGAATTACACGCTCAAGCTACTAGGGCAACACTGCTCACTCATGAATTATAAAATATAAACGTATTAAAACCACTTCATTTAAAATGTGTGAAGTCCTAAAGGACGTACTTAGTTTTGATGGGTTAAAAAAGTTAAGCGTTCGTGTCTGCACCCTTTTGTTTTTCAAAGGTTATTTTTCGTTAAATTTTAATTGCGCCTCGCTCCAGTTGAGAGGAAAAACGTTAGGTTTTTCATACGAGAGTCGTGTGAAAGTTTGTTCAGCTCTAGAATAGGAATAAGTTTTGGATTCAAACAATGTGAATTGGTTAGGAAAAGCGAATTGGAATTTTTGAATAACACAAAAATTGTGTGAAATAGGTGTTTTAATGTGCCTACATCGTTTATAAATCGGTGCTTTGAAAAGATATTACACTTCTTTGACATAGTAATTGCCATTTAAACGCTTTCCAAAAGCCAGCTCAATGTTTTTTTTAAAGTTTTAAGGGTAAATAACGGTATATCTCGATTTCCGGCAAAACTAAAAGTCCTATGGAAAAAAATCAAATGGCAAAGTTGTAGATGATAAAAAGATCTAAAACTTTTGTATTTACACATTTTTCACATAACCTCAAAATTTATGTGAAAAATTCAAAAAACGTTTTGAGTGCGTTGCAGTAATCGTGGTGAGAGAGGGAAAGAACGACGATATTAATTATGTCAAATTAAGTCGTGTATAACCGTATATAATAAGTTAGCATTCAAAATTGCACCAAATCTTGGCATCGTTTCCAGAATTTGACGCATTACTAGCATATGCATTTTCATAAAAATAATACAGATTTCACGAGCTAATTTCTGACCCAATTCTTAAACAATGCCGTGTCAGGCGAACAATTTGAAATTACGGGACCATGTTGCGAGGTCGGTCATTTCGTGGAATTTATTAATTAACATAACAACGAGCGTGTAGGTTCCGCAATTACTATTTCGACCTTGAACAGTCCTTGTACGTTTTTTAACCTCAAGCACTTGTGAAATATTGATTTTATGATTTTATAAGAAACTATTACTTTTTGCGTGTCACGACGTTTTTAACTAACTAAAATATGGAATTCAAAAAATTATTATTACACGGTCAGAAAAGCACTTGAAACGCGGAGTATTGCAAATAGTGTGATACATTCGCGTTATATCCGTTAAGTCTAACTAAATATATTTCATAGTACAATAATAATTAAAAACAATAAATATTTATTTATATTCGTAAAACCAATGCTAAGTTACTCTATACAATAACTACTATAAAAGCGAACTGCGGAGAATCACCGCCTAAGGTGGTTCGACTCAGTTAAGGATATAAATATATAGAGTATTACAGAAAATTTATTTATTAATACAATTAAAATACTGTTATTTGTGCTTCAACCTAGTACACAATAATGTACTTAATTAATTTTAATGCACTTACAATTCAATGTGTATAAAGTAATAATTTATTATGAATATAAAATGACTACATTAATTATTAAGGATATAATTTTCGAATTATAAGCTAATACTTTACATTTGTGGCATGTGTTCATTTCATTATGAATTAAGCTTCTTAAAGAAAACAGCGTACCAGAGTTAAAAGTCCAACCTCACATTCACGAACATTCTATCATCGTAATAGTACGGGAGCTAGCAACGTTTGAAATGTAAGAATTTTAGGTCAGCTGATTTTGTTATAATATTCTTGCACTTTCCGTAAGAGTCTGGGCTATCTGGCTGGCGGTAGCGGTTGCGTTCATTACTGCGCATCCTACCTGTCCAGGTAATAATCCTGGATTTTAAAAACATTTTAAAAGCGTAATTTTTATTTTTTTGTTTTTAAATAAGTCTACCTGACATACCTTTTTTATTGCCAGACATTTTTGACAATGCTAACTATGTGCCATGCGCGATTTATTTTTTGGTTTTATAAAATTTCAAAGTATTTTATAATGTCTGTAATTTTAATACCAATTTGCCAGACATTAATTCGTTGGTAAGTCTTGAATTAAAATGAAATAGTTATGAAAAGTATTGCACACGTACTATAAGGGTGAGTGACTGCGGTATCACATAATGTGAGAAGTTTGTCCCGTTCTAAAAGAAAACTCAGTGTCATACAGTGTTACTTAAACATTTTTAGTCAATAATTATTATAGACAGAGTCTAAAAAGGAGTATATTCGATAGAGGAAAACATCAATACAAGCTAAAATAGAGGCAAAGTAGCGTCTGAAATTCTTGGGTTGAAGTTGTATGTCTAACTTTATTCAGATTTGCATTGTTCAAAAATACACGAATACAAAATTGGAGTGAGTTTAGAGAAATTTTTTACTTATTTATTTTACTTTAATACTTAGCTAAATATATTTCTTAATTTAATTGATGGTACTACAAATAATCTATTAACTTGGTATTAGAAAATAAATATCCGATTTCATTTTATTATTGGTGCACATTTGGGATTCAAATCGCAAATTTAGCTTAAAAAAAGCAGTTTAGTTAAAGCGTAAACTTAAGTTTTTTGTGTATAAAGTCCCATAACCAATCCACGAAACAGGCATATCTAAGATTAATTAATCTTTTTATAGGCAGGTGTCTTCTTTGTCCAGTACACGTCGTCTATTTTAGATATAAGACATGTCACAATCAGAAGTTTTCCATTGCCGTGTGAGCAATTAAGCGTTAAAAATTGTACGCACGGCATCATAGAAAGACAGTATTTCATTTGTAACGTGAACGATGCAGGCTTTAATTTGAGTGAACCTATTAAATGTGTCTCAAAGGTACATTGACATAAGCGAAAACCACAGCGCAACCGCAACAAATAAATTATTCTTTCAACGTCATTGCACACGATTGAAAATGCAATCCACATTTCATCATCCTACTTGTTCCGGTCGTCGTTGGTTTCGATTGAATAAAATGTTACGTTATATGAAGCGAGTTTCGACATGTTTCAGTTTTCCGTGTTCAATTATTATAAATACTGCTGCGGATTGCTGACATTTAACATAACTTTTTGTTTTATGGGTCTCCATATCCATAAGACAAGCTGAATATAAAGTGGTGTGGAGGTGCCAAGTCAACGTATTGGTTGGGTATTTTCAACACAAACACGACCTACAGTAATGAAGACTACGAAGAATCTTGTTTAAGTACCACAAATAATTGTGTTTTTAGTTAAAACTTTAATAATAATAATCAGTGGCGCTACAACCTCTTTAGGTCTGGGCCTCAGATTTATGAATCTGTTTCATGATCATTTTAAATCTAATAGGCATATAGGTGATCAGCCTACGGTGCCTGACACACGCCGTCGACTTTTTGGGTCTAAGACATGTCGGTTTTCTAACGATGTTTTCCTTCACCGTTCGAGCGAATGTTAAATGCGCACATGGAAAGAAAGTCCATTGGTGCACAGCCGGGGATCGAACCTACACCACAGGGATGAGAGTCGCACGCTGAAGCCACTAGGCCAACACTGCTCATACACACTCACTCTGAAAAACTTTAATACGGACTCTAATAAAATCAAATCGGAGAGCTATAAAAGCCAAAAGTTATATTTTTTATATATAATATCAGAGTATTAAGTTATGACTTTGACTTGTTTACTCAATCAAAATACAAATTACAGGCTCGTTATAAATTTTTCCAACGCTTACAGAAACGAATTTATTTTGAATATGCGAGAAGAGGCAATATTATATAGAAATATTTATAAAATCCTATCCTATCTTATAAAATAAATCATTTCATTTAATCCAGTACTTTCAGATTTAAACAAATAAAGCGTGTTTATGTGCTTATTTCTAGCAGTTGAATAGTGAGTAGATGCCTTTTATAGTGATAAAATACTAAAATATATGTAAGATAGATCGTAGCTTACATTGCGGTCTTGGGTTTTAAAACTCGTCGTTAGGTCGAAATCTAAAGGTACTAATGCTAAAAATAACAGTTTCAGCTGACATTTATCAAAATATTTTCTTTCGTAAATGAGCTCGTATTTTTATGTAATTGTTATAATTAAACGCATAACTCTACAAATACTGCATTTAGTATTTTTAGTATATTTTAAATTAGTTTGATAATTTACACCTATATTATCTCATATATTCAACATTTTCAATATATTTGAGCTCCATATAATTATAATCCTGCAATCTGTGCACGCCGGGGCGCTTCATAAATAACTCATTACAGAACATTTTAATAAAGGTTATTTATTGAATGCGTTTTACCTCAAAATGATTACTATACAACTTGATATATTACACTATAAATTAATAATTAATTATAATGTTTTTAAGTGCGGTGTCAGTGTTACAGCGTGTAGTCAGTGTAAAGGCTAAGCAGTTAACATTAGATGGTGAGATTAAATAAAATATCGTGAAGAAACTGGCATATCTTATATCAATTATATATTTTTATCTTCATACAGAAATACTAATAAATAAAATCGCTTTCGAGCGATCCCTTCAGAGCAACTGTGAGAAAAAATATTAAATTACATAAGTTGAGCGCAAGAAGTGCAAAACTACATAAGATATATAATTACTTACACAAAAATAATGGAACAAAACAAAGCAATTAAAACATATGTTGACAGTGAAAGACAAAATAAAAAGGACATGAAAAAATAGGGCACATGAATTCCGATAATTTCAGTTAAATCAGAACGAAAGTTAAGGATACGATGTGGACGGGTAATGCTTGTACAGTAGAGATTTAAAGGAAGATAGCGAAGGAGCTAAGCAATTATGTCAGAGACAGAAGGTAGTCTGGTTGAAGAAACCTGGATATCGACGAAGAGATGCGTGAACGATAACCTGGAAAAATATTGTTTGGTCTATTTATTTCCTGAGAAATTTCATACCACAACTGGAGAGAAAATATTTCGCGCAATTAAATGCGTTTAAATTATTATAGCATTTAGCATTATTCGATAATCGTTAGTTTAATATTAAATAATATCATGTTTCAATTGCGGTCTGATTTCATTTAACAAATTGTTAACATTGCTACAATGTATTTGTGGTATCTAAATTAATTTTGCTAAACTAACAGTTTTAATAGTGGTAATAGAAGTAAATGTTTTTTTTGTTAATTTCATAAGAAAACTTATTCGAAAAGTAGTAGTACTTTGAGAGGTAATTTCGTATGAAATAAAAGTACTATAAAGCAATTTGTTTGCGCTAAAGTGTCAGTCAAAGAAGGATGACAATAACAAACACAACAGAAAAAGAATTAGCGGAATCGGTCCAGCCGTTCACGCGTGATGCCTTGACCAAGGGAAGTAGGGATTCATTTTTATATAAATAGATTATAAGACAGTTAATCGGTCGGTCTTTCCAATTAGAAGGTTAACTACTAAGTCAAGGGGACCTAAATGAAGAGATAAACGAAATTCATATTTGTTGTTTCAGGAAGAATCATTCTGAAAGAATCGACGTGTAAAACGCTACAAATAAAAATGATTATTACAATTTTCTTGAACTCGTGAGCACATAGTAACCGGTTTGATCGAGAACCCACTTTTAAGCGGATAAGAAATGGAGTCCCTCAATTTATACATGTTTTAAGAACACTCCCGTACTAAGTATACCTTCGCAAGTCAAGGGCCCTGAGTGGCTCTCCAATCTCAACGTCAAATGTCATTACTTGACGTCAGTCACACTGCCACGCGAAAGAAATCGGTAATGCGTTGAGGAAATGAGTCGTCGTTTTGCTAAGGATTCGAACATATTAATACTCTCGATTTACGAAATTATGTTATCTTGGGAACTCATGATGACTTTTCCGAACCGTCTTCAATTTTTTTTTGTAGTACGGGCCAAAACGGGCAGGAGGCTCATCTGATGCTAAGTGACACTCTCAAGAGAGCTCGCGAGTGCGTTGCCGGCCTTTTGAGAATTTGTACGATCTTTTGAAGCTCCTAAATTCTATTGGTTTGGAAATATCTCGCATATTGAGAGTATTCTTAATTAAATTTTTTGTATTTTAAAGTAAGGACTAGTTTAATTTTGACAGATATTTCGAGTTGGATAAAGTTTTCTGCATTACTATTATATTACAGAATTTTTGTTTCAAATTCTGGACACAAAAAGTGAAACAACTCAAACATACAAAAATATTGTTGTGATAAAAGTTAATTATTCGAAAAGCCGAGTTATGTAAATACTATAATAAATTCGCGTTTATCCGTTGACAAAGTTTTTTAGGGGCAACGGGTTCTATTTCTAGTCAAAGCCTTAATTATAATTAAATTTGTTCTTTATACTAGTGCGGTGAAATGGGGAGATTCAAATAACCTTTTTAATCTCTCTTTACTTACTAAATAGGATTAATAAATTAATTAAATAAATATTTTTTTTATTAACAATACTCTATTCCCTTGCCATTGTGTCCACTGTCCAGGGACTTTTTCTATCTCTAAAATTTTTACAATAAAACATTATATAATTTACAATAATCTACTTCATAAATGGTGCCCCGCCCCGCCCATGAATAAATCATTTATTCACGTAGGTAACACAATGTACACTTGTGATTCGTCATTAAAGAAATACATATTAATGCTTCTAACTTTACATTTACTGCCAGTTCTCAAATCAAGGGCGTAGAACGGAAGAGAAGAACTGGCAATAAACTCTCCGCCACTCTTTTTAATCGCCTTTTTTTTTACACAACGTTTGTAAGGAGCTGCAACCATTACACCATGTTCCACATGACATCTTAAGTAATTAATAATAATAACATAAATTAAAAACAAAGACTTGTCCTCTATCAGCAGGAGGCATGGTGAAATAGGAGCACGCACTTACATTCTCGTGGGAACAACACGCAAACACATAGTCGAAATAATTAACATAACCGCATATACGAATTCAAGTACGACCAGTCACCACAAGTAGCACCCGTTCACGAGTATGACGCATGGTCAGCCATCGGCCCCCTCGCCATATTTTAGGGAGAGAGACAACCCGACGCATGGACGCCGCCACAAGCATAATATATTATTAGCTACGTTAGAATATCACCAATTATTGCGTTATGTTATTCTAAATTTACTATCACAATGTTAACAAACGAGTTGTCAAAAACATTAAATTTAATAAAATTATTACTACAAATGGTGTAGGTGTATTTTGTTCCTCGTTCTATAATAACTTCCTTTGTACTTCAGAAGATAATCAACTTGTTAAGGGAACGTATTATGAAGACAATCACGTCAAGATTGCTGTGTAGTATTAAATTTATCATTAATGCGCGCTTCGTGATTAATTTAATTGCATCGTATTAACTTGTACTGTCTACAAAATCTATTTTGTAATAATACCTTTTATCTTTTAATTATTTTAACAATTTAAAAAAAGATTCATTTGATTCATTTCTTTCCTCCTTTACATAGGAGTAAGTTTACTATCATAACAAAAAAAATTACATTGACCACGTTCAATTGACCTTAAAGTTTGCTTCGCCCACTTCGTTCTGCATTTCAGTACTTTATTCAACCTTTAATCTAATTTCAAGAGATTATAAACCGATTTTTTAAATCGAAGGTTAACATATTTCAGTACTCAAGCGGGGAGGGCTCCAGGTAAAAAACTCTATGATATTATCTACTCTTTAGCTAATCACTTAACCGAATCATTATTATCATCCAGCACGATGGTTGATGGTTGACGAAGAAGCTATGCTTGAACAAAAAAAATTACACGTTATTTAACTTTTCCTTTGATTTTTTAAGTCGACTCAAAAAAATATTTCAACGAAATATCGTAAGCGTTCGTATCTTCGAAGCTTGACTTCTGTCACAAATCATCCAATTTTGCACAAAAGCTCACAGGCTCCACAATTTTCCGTCGGTGCTGCCAAATAGAAAATGAAAACTTATTCATCATCGCCTGTTGCTGACGTAAGATCTCACTGATATTTGGCTATTTGCATATATTTTATTTTTACCTAACACCTCCTTTACTACACATAGGTATAAACATATACACATATGCCTTTTTAGTGGTTGACTCTTTTTATCATAAGGATAAAAAGAGTCAATTCCCGTGAGGGACATTGGCACTTACAGAAGACCTTTGTTTGAGATTTGGTTAGTGTTTCTGGTCTATTAAGATCTCGTTTTTAGGACCATAAGTGATTAAATTTAACTTATATCAAACAAAAAGTCTCAGAATGTTAAGTTAATTTTACTTCCGGTTGAGTTCGTAGAAACATGAAACACTTCACTGAGTTGAATAACAAATAATGTAAAAAAATAAAATCGGATTAAGCCAAAAGTTAAAGGTAAACTTGGTTTGAAGGTGAGTTTAAAAGGCAACAAAAGTCTGCTATGGACCAACTTATAATTGAATTGCCCGTAGGCATTGCTCGTTAATTCTAATATATATTTGTAATGTTTTTTTTTTTTTAATTATATTGATATACTAGCCGTTTCCCGCCCGCTTCGCTGGGCGAATTAAAATAGGAAATAAATTAAATTTTATGTTTCATTATTATAATTTTTTCATATTTTTATTATTCTTCTTTTATAACTTCCCGCTAAGAAAATTGAAAATTTTCGAAAATCGAGTTTTAATAGATGTTGACGTTTTGAGGTTCTAGGAAGCCTCCCCGAATGTTTCCGCGGTGAAGTCCGTATGTATAAATTTTCATAAAAGTAAAACCGCAATAAAAAAATGAAGGAACGTTGGAATTTAAAAAAATAAATAGCCATCTAAAAAATTCGCATCGAATGGCAGTAGTTTCATGTCGATACGATCAGTGGTTTAGGCGTGAAGGAGCCTCAAACGAAGAATATTTTTCTTTTATATATATATAAATATATAGATGTATATTATGTTTGAATAATTTGGTTGAAGGCGCTAAACAAGCTTCAATTATATTTTCATGCTAAAAGAAACAACAGTTAGAATTGACGAAAAAATTAGCTGAAAATAGAAACAGGAAGTAATTAGAAAATAATGACGAACAAAGAATTAAGAGAGGACAAAATTTAATGGGTAAGAGTCGAATAATAAACATTTAGGGGGAAAATGTTCAAGGAATCGCAATATTTATAATATCGAATTTTATTGCCGCTCGATCGCTTAGTAATTATGGCATTTCATTAGAACCATTTCAAGTAAAATGCGATTTAAAATCATTTCTTTCGTATTCCGTTTGAGAGAGCTTTCCACTGATTTTAAATTGAAATTCGAACTGCCAAATAAAGCAAGCGAAAAAACACTGAAGGAAATTGCGAACCGCCATAGGCGGAGGTCGCGTAAACTTTTATTAATAAAAGAATAAGTAACTGGTAGCCTTCAAACATTCAACGTGGGAATAATAAAAAAGTAACGAATAAATGAGAAAAGCGCGGCGGTCGGACACCTCGGGTGGAGGTTTGTGGGGGGATCAAACGTTTAAATACTTATAAATGCTTTGAGATCAAGACTATTATAATCCATAAATGTTTAATCTCCGTAGGTAATTACTTCTGTCTAAAGAGCTCTTTCTATCTAATTATGCTTACGCTGTTATTATAGTTGACTACTGACTAGTTTTCTTTAAAAAGAGTGATTTAGGTTTTAAAAATTATATTTTATTTGTACAATGAATAATCATAACATATGAGAAATCTCTTTTGGAAATTATTATATAAACAATATCAAGAACAGGTCATAAAGAGCTAATAGAGACTTATACGTTTTAATTTTGAGGTAGGCTGGGGCAGCCGCAGAGCAGGCGGGCAATAATAAGTCTTCCCTCCAACTTCGATTTTGTTTCCTTTGGAGTAGAGACTCTTGGGCCGTGGAGTTCAATTGCACAGGCGCTAATTAAAGATTTAAGTAGGTACCAGGTACATAGTACTGGTGACCCCAGAGCTGGTGCTTTCCTCGCTCAACAAAGAAGTATCGCAATACAGCGAGGCAATGCTGCCAGCGTTATTGCCCGCCTTCCACTGCGAGCGGAACGGACCCATTACGGACTCCGCTATACTCGTAACGATGATTTTCATACTGTATATTTGATTGTTATGATTACTAATAAAGGTTATTTTGAAGTTAATTTATTATAGGTGTTGTATTTGTAAATTGCATGTTTGTATTTTTTTTTTAATCTAGTTTGTTTTTTACTTTTAATGTTGAAGTTATTTTCTCTTCATCATTGTAATGTTTCCCTATAAATGTTGTGCACACTTGTTATTGATGCACATGCATGTATCTTGTTTTCTATGTTATGTGTTCTCTGTAAGTGTTTGTATGTGTTTCGTTAGTGTGCCTTTTGAAAAAAAAATATATATATACAAAGATTTACAAAATTCAATTTAAAACGTCGTATTGCAATAAGTTTATCGTATTATATGGCGTTTCGTATTTTAGTTTTGCATACTTTAGTAAAATATGGAAGACTAGCAACTAGGATCGCTATTTACTGAAACCTTAAATGCAAGATAAACGATTGTATTTCTACGTAAACGTTTTCTTCGCAATGCAAACCCCGAAGCGGCAACAAAGTGCAAAGTCAAGCGACTACCTTATTGTAGTCGGGGGAAGCGAAACAATAAGATAGTTTGTAAATAATGCATTTTGGTCTTTTCTCACTGAATTTCTCACTATTGGCACTATTAAATTCGTTCTTCAAAAATGATATATTGAAGTTGCAATGTAATCATTGCTTGCCGTTTGCGTTGGTCACAGGCAAAAATTAGATACCCTAGATTATAACTTTATAGAGTATCACAGATTTCAAGTACAAATCATATAACACAAGTGATATGTCTGACAATTTGATAGACCAGGGATATTAAAAATAATAAAAAGTGAAAACAAATAATAGTAGGATGAAAGCCATTGGAAAAGGAGGAGAATATTATAAAAATTAAAGGAAAAATAATTTACGGGCGATCTGAGGTCGGGAAGGGGA
The DNA here is from genome assembly GCA_905332375.1 of Pieris macdunnoughi. NCBI lineage: Eukaryota > Metazoa > Arthropoda > Insecta > Lepidoptera > Pieridae > Pieris > Pieris macdunnoughi. Next base: position 2,429,927 of record CAJOBZ010000017.1, on the reverse strand, counting down.
AGGGGGGAGTTTTAAGGGTAAAAACGGTTTATCTCGATTTCCAGCAAAACTACAAAATTTATTTTTTCCCACGAATTTCCTCATTCCTCATTTTGAATTAATATCAAAGAAGCACCCCAATTTTCAATCGAAAATTCACCCGTAAAAATATCAGCTGTCATGTATGTAAAACTAAATTTTTAAATTCAACAAAAATTATTTTGAATTTTTATGTATAAATTAATTGATTTTATTAATTTAATATTTTCATTAAAATTTAGGTCAGTACAAAACTGTGTCTATAACATACCAATGAAATCACGCAGGTCCAATAAATACCAATCTACCCTAGATTGGTATATATTTATTTATACATAATTAAAGATTTATACATAAATGTCTTTGTTGCCAGTACATATTAGAATTGACTATTGACAGTCGCAACTGACATGTAATGAACCTATTGTATTCGAGATTGTACAGGTATGACGTACTAAGCTGCTGTATCTATAGGGATAATATTATAATGATAATGAGGACTATTCAGTTCATGGATTGGGAGAGTTACATTAGACCTGGGGTCGTTAAAAAAACAGAATATACTATATATTATATATCTATTATTATGAGAAGCTAAACTATGCTGTTTCATATAACATCAGAATATATCAGAATATTCATGTTGTACGCTCTTTTCTTGAAAGAAAGTCGAATTGGTTCGGAAATATGCAGTGTATAATTGAAGAAGATTTTGAGTGATTCTATATTCTGATTGAATGCTGGAATTTAACTCACAGACTTATGTACTAACTACTACAAATATCTGCCCAGTATAAAAAAATAGTAGATAGATAGGTAGGTAGTAATAGTAATAGGTATTAGTACCGGTGAATCCAAAGCTGCCTCGCGATTCTGTAACTCATTTTTCGATCTCGCACAGCGGTTTTCGCAGCGGCGGTCGCGCTCAAATCAGTCGTGAAGCAGTCATTTTACGATTTGGCATTCTGATAAGGAGGGAGTAGTTTATTGTTTATCATATATTATACTATTATTAATTATTCATCATATTATTTATGAAATATTTTATAAATAATATAAAATGTATATACCGTATAACATAACTTATTATAAAGTTACGTTATGTGATTTGATATTTTATTTATGATACAAATGGTAATACAGTTAAACTAATACAACGTCTTTATAGCCCAAGCAAACCTGGTATTTCAAGCTATCAGGTTAACGATAATAGCTCTTTGAAATATGGTTAAATTGCAGTTAAAACCTCAGTTAAGAAAATTACAAGTATGTTGAATATTCAAGAGGTCAACGGTTGCTGGTCGGCCTGTTTTCATTACTATGATTGGCTTGACCGGGTTAAGTGTTTTATGAGGCATATGTTTTGTATGAGGATTGCATGACTTGTTTTTCTTATAAGAACTTAATTACTTGCTTATAATTTCCTGTTGGACATAAAATCGATCGACAGTAATAATTAAGAATCAAGTGGCACCAGAATATTTGGGCCTTTGATTTCTAGTTGTCATCCTTAATTTGGTTAATAATTGTCTTTTATTTATTTCATCATTGTACTAGTGATAATGAATGAAAAATCCATTTGTAGTATTTGTACAATATGTATACTACCTACGTATAATTTAAATTAAAAACTGTATTTGTTATATCAGAATATTTTTATTAAATAAAAATATATATATAATACATTACATAGGGCTATTTACTTAAATAATATAATAAAATCACATTTATACCTGTTAAAGAACGTATATACCATATACGTATAATGTATATACTGTCTGTTTCAGGCAATAAAGAAATACAATTTATTACGAATTATTTCTCCATTGCCTGAAATTACTAATAAAAACAAAATAATATCGCGAAAGTAGAACATACTGGTGGCGTGGAATAATTAGATAAACAAAACACAATCACCTATATCTCACAAGTAACATGCAAAACTGTCACGAGGTTTTAAGTGAAATAAAGTAAATACTATTAGGGATTAATTAATATTCACAAAGTTATTTAAATATAACAAAATTACTTGGACCAATTACATTTCATTATTTTAAAGTATTTTTTCACAATTATTCGGCACAATAATAATGGCGTGCAATGTTAATTGTTTTTGCACTAACAACAGATGAGTCGACTTTTCAACAAAAAACATGAAATTAATATAATGATTTAAAAAAATCTTGTAACAGTTTTATGATATTTGTATTTAGAAGATATTTTATAAATCAATCTAATTAAGGACCTCAACAATTTCACAAGAATCATTAAATAACGATTCTAGCAATCTATTTATAGCAAACTATTTATAGCAAAACAAATAATTATTTACATCAAAGCAGTGTTGGCCTACAGACTTCAGCGTACACCTCTCATCCCTGAGGTCATAGCTTCGATCCCCGGCTGTGCACCAATGAACTTTCCGTCTATATGCACACCTAAGAGTTGCTCGTCCGGTGAAGGAAAACAACATGATATGCCGATTGCCGGTTTATGTCTCAAATCAAAGTTAAATCGACGATATATGTCGGATAGAATGCTCACTTATTTATCTATGTAATAAAAAGGATCAAAAAGCAGCCAAAAGACGGATACCCATATAGGGTTGTCCCACCACTGGATTATTTATTTACAGAAAGAGTCTGACATTACAAATGAGCAAGAATACCTATGTTACAAATTCATTTAGATCTTTTTTTAATGTTATTAACTTAAAAAGGTATGCCGAGAATTACAATAAATCTTACAATCTATACAAATTCTGGATAGTTAGTTAGTACGTAAAATTAAAAAATACTAAATATCTTTAACTATTTTTTGAAAGTGTAGTTCCTGAGAATTGCGATTTAAAACATGTTTAAATATAATAGCTTTATATATAATAGCTTTATAGATAATTAATTAATTTGTAAAATTTAAAATATAGCGAAAGAGCCTAAACACAATTAGCTACCTGCCACTGGCTATACACGTGAAATCCATTAACACTTTTAACTGGACTGTGTTGCCTAGATATTTTGTTGCGTGCATCCGTAAGGCTATTTATTTTCATTTACGACTTAGCTAACGGGATTTTATACTTCTAACAGAATGTATTCGCGAACACTATTTTTAGATCCAATTCTATTAACCTTATATGTTTCCAAAAACATTGAACATATGTACCAACCCGTACATTGAAATCGGACGTATTCAAAGTACGGGTACTTGTATAATAAAATGCACTATATAATATGCAGGCAAAATTGCGTCGGGTATTTGTTTTATTAGAAAACATGTATGCGTCTGTTTCTACTCCAAACAGATATTGTTTTGACGGAGGTTTGACATATAACCGTTATTCACAGTGTGTCTTAAACGTAAAAATTTTGGTAGGTTAATACTGCTTGTATTGTACAAAAACATATAACATAGAGACCGTAACTTCAATCACAGTAAAGTTATTTTGGATTCGTAGGAAAAGGAACGATCACATGCCCCCGCATTTTCTCTTCTTACTGTTACTAAAAAAATTAAGCTATACTTCTTTTGGCGCGTTAGGGAAAAATGATGAGAGTAAATTGTTACTATGCGAGCGCACACCGTCACAAAAAACCGATACCAGCACACCGTCACAAAAACCGACACCCTCAAGTTAGCTATAATCAACATTTTAGTTTCTGATATTCAAATAAACTTTATTTAACAAGATAATTCCTTATATAAAACTTTCAATGTATTAAATACATTTTTTCTATTGTTAGTGTCGTTTTTTCTACAAACGTAGAATACAATTTTTGAAAAGATTTTTAGTAAGTTTTTAAAAGTATAACTTCTAACGCGTGTACATAATTACACACATGTTTTTTTGTAACCGTACTTTGTAGTAATAAGTGTATATTAGAAGAAAAATCTTCCAAACTATATCAACACACAAATACATATAAATAGGAGAACTAGTCCTAAGTCCAATTTCGCTGGTTAACTTCGTAATGGTGTGTTGGCAAGAAAATGACGCTACATTTCCGTCGCCCTGACTATATTGGTTGTCTGGCAAGACTTCAAACGTCTTGTTATTGTTACAACGAAATCTGGGAAAAATTCAATTAACAAACTAGTACTGGACATTAATTATTTAAAATCCATATTTAACGTTATTATTTGTGTTCTCCGACTTTTTGCTTGTTTGATTACTACGTTTTATTAGCCTGAAAGCACATGGCATATTAGATATAGTATTTTTAATTATATTTATGTATTAGTATAGCTAATGTGGTTTGGTTTTAAATTAAAACTGGTTAGCATTACAATTAGAACTTACATTTTGAGACTCTTGAATTTGTCTTTAAAGCTTATTTGTGAAGCAAAATCAGTTGAGACAGTTTTAACCAGAACTACGTATTATGTATCTTTCCAATAGAACAAAAACAATTATTCCCTGAAGTATTTCCGAACCAATTTGACTTAGGTCCAGAGAAGAGCGTACCATTTTTTAAAAGGCCGGCAACGCACATGCGAACATTGTGAGTATCACATACCATATGAGCCTCCTGCCCATTTGCCCTGTGTTGTATAATAATAGAACGGTTGAGCAGCAGTTCTTTGAAACCATGTTTAAAAAAATAACAATATCAGACAACTATTAGCGTATATACACCTACATTTCAAACTTATTAAACTGAGTCAATTTTATACACATTACAATATTTCACGACAATTTCGAAGAATCGCCTAAAACCGTGAACACGTTTCGTTGCATTGTGACAAATTCGTGACTTATTCGAGCGTACGTCGAGAATTCAAGAAAAAGCTTGGAAAGACGTTGAATTATGACACCTTTCTGGCCTTAACCATTTATATTTCCACTCACGTACTGAATAACGTTAAAGTTTTAAAATTGAAATCGATTTTGTTGACCTGATTTGTGCTACCCATTCACCTGTGGAACTGTATAAGGCTGCGGAGATAAGACGACGTATTTCGATTCCCCGATTGTGCTGTATTGTTTCATGAAGCACTTGAATCGAGTTTTCAACGAACGAAGCAATTTTCTTCATCAACACTCGACTTCTTTCAATATGAACAACGAATATTTGATGGCGAACCTCGTTATATTTTAGTACTATTGAAAATCAGTTGTATTTTTCCAGTTGGCCTAAACCAATCAAAATAGAGGTTACTAAGAAGATTTATTAAGTTCGTTAGTACGACGGATTTACTAATCTCTTAGAGGGTTTTCAGAACTTCTTTTTATGCATGATTTAGAAAACTGCGAAATATGTAAACCAATGTTTATAAAAAAATATTTTAAAATAATTAAACTATTTTGTGCTATTTTGTACTTGAAAATCAGTTGTATTTTTCCAGTTGGCCTAAACCAATCAAAATAGAGGTTACTAAGAAGATTTATTAAGTTTGTTAGTACGACGGATTTACTAATCTCTTAGAGGGTTTTCAGAACTTCTTTTTATGCATGATTTAGAAAACTGCGAAATATGTAAACCAATGTTTATAAAAAAATATTTTAAAATAATTAAACTATTTTGTGCTTAAATTAAATAGTTTGATTTTTTATTTGATTTAGTTTGATTAAGTGATTAGTTTGATTAATTAATAAGCATTGTAGAAATAAATTGTAGCCTTTTACGGAATCAAAATCTTAATATGTTTATGCATAAGCTGCGTTGACTTATGTCTGTGTCGTTTGACAGCTTAATCATCAAAATTTTGTCACAGAAACAGAAAAATTATATGTATGAACCTGGCTAAAAAAACAATTTTCCTTTTTTAAACAGATGCCTGTAAAGCGGTTATCCGTTAGACCTGTTGTCATATTATTGGATTTGGACATTTGAGTATAATTGTTAAGGCTTTCAAATTTCCTAAGTGTTTGATGTTGTTTGTCCAGAAGTAACTTGAATACTAAAGATTATATCGAGATGTTCAATTGATTAAAATCAGATATTCCTTAGGGAATTATATAAGTTTCTTCAAAATAGGTTTAGTAGTTGTTCCGTTCGCTTTACAGTTAACAGGTAGTTGAAGTAATTTTTAACACACACACATACACACACACTCCCTCACACACAGGCACTCCCATACACACCCCCTCACATACACCCATACAACTTTATTTCTACTAATTTCTAAGTGGTTGACTGTTTTGTTTTGTTTTTCTCTCCATATTTAAATCGTTAAATTTGTTTGCATACCCATATATGTATGTACTTTTTGTAACCACTCAATATGACTTTGCTGTGGAATGGAAGCCTGGTTATCCATATCACAGGTTCTTACCTAGTTTGGAAACCAGTCTCCCAATGCCTTCTCAACTGTAATCTTATTGTTTGTTGTCAATGTTACATGGGAGAAAATAAATAATTATTATTATTAATTTTTAATTCGAGTAAAATTCCTTAGTAATACGTTTTATATTGAAGTTTATATATGAAACGTAAACTGTTATAGAGCAATCAAACAGGCTCTAGAATAGCTGGAAAATCAAAGCAATTTTCGCTCGTCAACTTAGAACTGCACCTGACGGCCCCATTTGTCTAACCTATAAGAGAAATCGGTACAAATGATTACGCTATCGAAAAATGTCGATTTGGGACTTTGATCGGAGCATTATAAAGCTTTTTTATGATAATACGTTGAAGTACCATAGTGAAAAGCTGATTTTGGTGTATTGATATTTAGTTACCTATCTGTGTGTACCAATCTGAATTGTTATAAGATAGATATGATAGATAGATACGGTGATAAGACTGTCGAGACAAAATTAATAGTTCGTAATTGAAATAAAAAACCATATGGGGAGAATTAAGTTCGATGGCGATTGTTCAAAAGAAACACTTGGTTTGAAGCTAAATGCGAACTGTCTTTAATCGTTTAAAACCAGAGCTTATTACTAACATAAAATTAGGGGTTATGGGGTTGCAACGCTGGACTAACAAAAAAACTATAATTTACTTATTTATGGGTTCTTAAAGGTAAGTAACACACACCTATAAAACAATATAAACGATGTTGACCTATTGTACACTTGTTGTATTACAATTTATGAATGTTTGAAAAACTAAAGAGGTCGTTTATCACTACCAAAATTGCCGTTTTACAATTTATTGGCTACAAGTGAAAGATTAACATTTCGTTTGCGCTTATTATTATTAACTGGTATATATGTATGTAACAAACGTTAGGTTACATATCTTAATATATATAAATTACGTGTCACATTGTTTGTCCGCTACGGACTCCTAAACTACTTAACCGATTTAAATCAAATTTGCACACCGTGTGCAGTTTGATGTAACTTACAAGATTGGTTAGCTAACATATATATAATTCTACTATACGTGTGTATATCACTGAACTCCTCTTAAACGGCAGGACCAATTTGATTGGTTTTTTTATGCGTTTGGTTGGAGCCCTGGATGGTTTAGATTCACAAATCTCCCCAGCAGATGGCGCTGCAGTCGGTACTTGCATACTTGGTTTAATATCCTAATCGCATGAAATATCATGCAGGACAACATCTGTGCGGTCCGCTAGTATACTATATAACTGGAGTTAAATTAAAATATTCTTTCGAAAATGAGAACAAATATATGAAGTACAAAAGATATGAAGACTTTTTAACATTAACAGTTTACGTAATTCATTCAAAGAACAAAAACTAAACATTACATAAAGAGACTCAATAAAACATGAAGTTGTTATATGATATCTGTCGTTAAGGGATACGTATATTTTTCTTACGTCATCTCCTGTTATTCATAGCTGACTTCATGTAACGATGTTATGTTAACAAATACGAGGCGTAAATATTATATTAAGTCCATATAAGGTATCGAAAAGTAGAATAATTTTTGCTTAGTAAAAATATTTATGTAGATATTTAAGTTTTTATAATATAGTAATTTTGTTTATTAGTGTCTGCTTCATGGCAATCTGCTATCCAGCAATAAGCCACTTGTTTGTTTGATTTTACTCAGTTCATGTTATCCTCAAGAGCCATACTCGACATAGAGCCACGACTCTCTTGATGTTAAGAGGTAAATCTTTTATATAGGCTCGGTACGTCCCTTCTTTTTAGCCGCTTATGCTGAAGACCGCCTTCTCCGCTCAGAGCGTGTGCCAGTTTATTTACATGGGAGGTCAGCTTCTCCTGGTATTTCAGGCTGTTTTGAGCTATTTCCTGTCGAACTGTTTTTAGGCCGAGGTCGAGGTATATGTACCTATTGCTTATACAATGTGGGATGCCAAACATTGTTCTCAGAGCTTTGGTCTGGAATCTCTCCAAGATATCTATGTTACTGTTGCTGGCCGTTCCCCACAGTTGTATCCCGTAAGTCCAGATTGGTTTTAAGGTGGTTTTATACACTAGCATCTTGCTGTTGGGATTAAGTTGTGATTTGCGTCCTAGTAACCAGTTCAGTGTCCGCAGCCTTCCATCCAGTTGTTTGCGCTTTGTCCAAATATGTTTTTGCCATGTAAGTTTCCTGTCTAGGTGCATGCCCAAGTATTTTGCGTTATTTTCTTGAGGGATAACTTTGCAGTTTAGCGTTACCGGAGGACATGTTTCTCTCCTAAGAGTAAACGTTACATGTACCGATTTGCTCTCAACTTCTATCAGGTGGTTTTGCAACTGTGATGAGGCCGTTTCTGGGTTGCTATGAGCCGACAGAAGCGCCGTATCATCAGCGTATGTCGCAGTCGTGGTGTAGTTAGTTGTTGGGATGTCTGCTGTAAAAATGAGGTATAGTATAGGGCCCAATATACTACCCTGAGGGACACCTGATTTTAATTCGTGTACTTCTGAGAGATCTACGCCGTACTTCACTTGGTAGCATCTTTTCTCTAAGTAGGATTTCAATATTAGGAATAGACAATGTGGAAGATGCTTCTTTAGCTTGAACAGGAGGCCGTCATGCCATACCTTATCAAACGCTTGGCTGATATCCAAAAAGACTGCAGAGCAATATAATTTGTGTTCAAGGCACCTGCTAATGGTGTCAACTATACGGTGTACCTGTTCAATTGTCCCGTGTTTTTCCCGGAATCCAAATTGGTGGTTCGGTAATAGTGTACTTAGATGTTCTTTCATCCTGTTAAGCAATATCCTCTCAAACAGTTTGCCAATAACTGGTAGCAGGCTGATAGGTCTGTATGAAGCAGCTTCGTGTGGGGGTTTACCGGGTTTCGGCACCATGATTATATGTGCAATTTTCCATTGCCCAGGGAAATGTTCAAGTCTTAAGCTAGCATTAAAGATGTTAACTAATTTCATGATACCTTTATGAGGCAAGTTTTTAAGTAATGTGGCATCAATCAGGTCATAGCCGGGTGCTTTACCATCCTTGAGGTTCCTAATTTCTTTCACAATTTCTTTTGGGCTGGTACTTTTTAGTGGTAAACACATTTGATTCGCTGACTCGAGGTATTCTTTGATTTCCAAAGTATGTTCGGGATTGTTTTCAGGGAGTGGTTGGAAAACTGTTTTCAGATATTCCGCAAAGATTGTTGCCTTTTCTTTATCTGATCTAGCCCATCCTCCTTTTCCATCATTGATAGGTGATATATGGTTTTTCGGGCGCTTTAGATTCTTGGTAGCCTTCCATAGTGAGTAGTTTGTGTCTCTCGTTGGATCTAGATTTGAGAGATAGTGTTGAATATTATCATTTTCTAGGGTGCTGATAAGAGCTTTGAGTTCATTTGAGTATCTATTGAATGCAGTTTTATCACTTGGATATCCCGTAGTATGCCAGATTTTTCTCAAACGTCGGCGCTCGTGTATTTTCTCTTTAATATCTTTTGGATATGAGTTATGTTTCAGAGGTTGTCCATTACCTGTCCTTTTTGGAGTTGCAGAATTGGCAGCAATGTGAATATTCATATTAAGTTGTTCCAGTTGTCTTTCAAGTTCTTCTATTGTATTAATTTTGGTCTTTAGTTCTGTCTCTGTTGTGATTATACTTTTGTAAATTGTCCAGTCTGTAGTGTTCGAGTTGTATATCCTTAGGGGCGGTGCTACCAGATTAACTGTTGTAGTAACATTCAATATAACTGGTGTGTGGTCAGATGTGAGATCTATTCGAGGATCTATGTTTAAGTAGTTACTATCTATGTTTTTAATAATAAAAAAGTCCAATAAGTCTGGGATTCTTTGTCTGTCGGTAGGCCAATAGGTAGGTTCTCTGCCGGAGTGACATTCTAATTTCATCTCTACTGTGGCTTTATAAAGTTGCCTTCCTCTGGTATTGTTCAGCCTAGATCCCCAATTTAAATGTTTAGAATTCCAGTCGCCAGCACATATAAATCTGTTACCCAGTGTAGAAAAATATTTCACGAAGTCGTTAGAAGATATAGTATGTTTTGGAGGACAATACACAGCGGAGAATGTAGTTTCTAGTTTTCTGTCTACAAGTTTAATAGATGTAGCTTGTATTTTTTTCTGTTCGGTATTCCTCTATTGGGTAGTGTTTAATGTTGTTTTTAATAATTACTGCTGTTCCTCCATGGCTGTTCCCAGATGGATGATTGGTTGTGTATACTGTATAATTATTAAAGTTTATGTGTGTTTTCGGTGTGAATCTTGTTTCAGAGATTAGTGCTATGTCAATCATTTCTGTTCTGAGAAAAGTTTCTAATTCTTGACGTCTTTCGGTCAAGCCGTTGGCGTTCCAAGTTACTACTTGGAGGTTTCGGGTCATTTTTTCACCAGGCTGCTGACTAGCTGGACCATGCGGTCCATCATTTTGTCCATGAGTTTTTCCATCATTGTCACCATTGAATGTTGTAGTTTTTCAAACATTATGTCCATTAAATCAGAAAAGTCGCCCAAGTCGTTCTTTGTGTCTTGCTGAGTATCTTGTTCTTTGGTTTTTGTTGCTTCTGAATAAGTTTTGGTTAAGCTTTGATTGTCTCTGCGGTTAGTCTTAGTACCCAGGCGGGGATCCGGGTTTTTGGTCTCTTTATTGTTAGGCATTGGTTTTTCTTTTGACTTAGGATCTAATTTAAGAATTCTTTCTCTATACCGTTTGTACACTTTGCATCCTTTGTAGCTAGCGGGGTGTTTTTCATCACAGTTCGCGCAAGTAGCCTCAGTGTCTGGTTTTTTTGTACATGTTGTTGTGGGGTGAGCGCTACCGCATTTAACACAGCGATATTTATAATATAGTAATTTTGTTTATTAGTGTCCCTATCACTAACTACATATGTTTTAAATGTTTTGTTTAGTTTTGTTTAAGTAATTTTGTCTCATGTAGTTTTGCACTTCTTTCGCTCACCTTATTTATTTAATTTTTATTTACCTTGCAGTGAATGCTAAAAAGCAATAAGGTCACCAGTTGCTCTCCTTTTATTTTATTATTTTAATTGTACTGTATTTTTTAATTACTGCAACAAAGTGGTAATAAATAATATGTTCGCCTTATCCTGTATTCGAGTTTTCGATTTTATTCGTTACAAACACAAATCTTTTATTAAAAATAAAAATTTCCATAGTATTATTTCTTCCTGCCAAAATGTAATTTAATAATACTTAATTAACCGATTTCAATTTAAATTATTTACATAAATAGACGGCACTTTCGCCGACAAAGATTGCTGAAAAGCACTCAAAACGAAGAGTTTTGAGTTATAAAATTAAGCGTTTATATTAGCGTGATGTCAATTGGGCTGTTACCTGAGTAAGAATGAACCTGTTTAGATTTATATTAAAAAGAATATATAATAAATATTTATGACTTCCAATTTCGAGAAATTTATACTATGTATAGAGATAAACTGATAAACTGATTTGAAGATGGATACACCTATCGCAAATGGTATGGTTCACCAGTTGCCTCTTCCCCCGGATCGCCATAAGGTGTAGACGTGCTGAGTGCTTTGTTTTTATTTGTATTTTAATTTTAATAAATTCAAATCGAAAAATAAATATAACTGTCTACTAGGAGAACATAAACAAAGTGAAGTGTAGTCAAGCAACCATCTAATTACTACGTGCGCTCCTGGTACTGCGCCCGATCACCCCACTATCGAAGGTATTGATCCCACTCAATATTAATCTTATCGAATCCCCTAAAGCTGTGAATTTACGCCACGCCCACATCCCTACCAGCGTCACACTCGTGCCCCGCTTACCACCACTACCTGCGTCCTGCGCCCGCGCTGATTGCAACAGGTGACTGTGGCCACGCCCACTAATTATCTATTGGCCTATTTACCTTGAGCCATCGGGAACTTCTTATCGGACATTCCATTGTTTAGTGCATTCACATTTTTTGCAAACATCTGCTTGTACTATCGAATAGACAACTGTTAAACTCATTATAATAAAGGATGAATCCTATTGGAGATAAGTCACTATCTGAATCTGCCATTGATCAAATTGGTATGGAAATGGAACAAATCACTCCTCCCAACTATGTGGCCTTGAGAAACAAGAGAAGAAGAGAAGATGATACGAATGTGGACCGATTTGACGTTTTTAGAGAAGAGATAAAAACACTCATTTTAACAATGTTTAAATCGCAAGAAAGTGGCTCCAAAAAGCTTGAATCCACTCTTACCGAAATAAGTAAGACAAACACAAATATCCAGACAACTATGTCCTTCCTCGCTGAACAGAATGTAGAACTTAAAAAGAAGTTAGAACTTCTCGAAATAGAAAGGAAAAAGGACAAGGAACATATTTCTATTTTGGAGGGACAGCTAGAAGACTTAAAAAGAGATAGATTGAAGAATAACATTGAAATAAAAAATGCACCCAAGGCTGATAAGGAAACAAAAGAAGACCTTATAATTATGACCTTAGAGTTGGCTAAATCAGTCAACTGTCAGTTGAGTGAAAAAGACATTAATGATATTTACAGGATAAGATTTAAGAGGGAGGGAAATGCTAGTTCCCCTATAATAGTTGAATTAAGCACTACCTTATTAAAAATGAAGTTTCTACAGGCCTGTAAAACATACAACTTGAAGAACAAGGATAAATTACGAGCTAAACACCTAGGATTAAAATCACAAGGTCAAGAAAATATCCCTGTCTACGTAGCAGAACAGCTGACTATTTATGCAATCGAAAACAGAGTGTAAAAATAGGAAAACACCAAAGTGAACAATGTGAAATCACCTTCGGAGTTCCGCAAGGAAGTGTATTGGGGCCCACTCTATTCCTTGTATATATTAATAATTTATGTAACATGGATATAGAAGAGGGAACAATGTTCACTTATGCTGACGACACTGCTGTCGTTTTTGTAGCTGACACCTGGGAGGCTGTTAAAAATAATTCCCAAAAGGGCCTTGCAAGAATAGCTAAGTGGCTCAGCGATAACCTTTTGACCCTCAATACCTCTAAAACTAACTATGTATGCTTCTCCAATTATAACTCCTCTCAACCACCTCCGACGTTTGCTATTCAAATACATACTTGTGGCTCACCTCATTCTATAATATGCTCATGCGATTTTATTAAGCGGCAAAACTGCGTAAGATACCTGGGTACTATGGTAGACCAACGCCTATCATGGCGCGATCATATAGAGCTAGTTATGGCTAGAGTAAGAAAACTCATATGGTTATTTAAAAATCTAAGACACGTAGCTGACTCGGCCCTCCTAAAACAAATTTATACTGCTCTTGCGCAGTCAATATTAATATACTGCATTCCGGCCTGGGGTGGTGCCATTAAAACAAAATTCCTGGAACTGGAGAGAGCACAAAGGTCACTACTCAAAGTTATCCATTTTAAGCCATACAGATTCCCTACGGAAATGTTATATGCGGTTAGCGATCTTCTGTCAGTACGTAAGTTGTATGTACTGCAAACTACTCTTAGAACCCATCGACATATTGGATATGATCCTAGTATTTTGAACAGACGTAGAAGGCATAATGTGGCACCTTTACCAACTTTTAAAACTAAATATGCTCATAGACAGTACTGCTACCAGTCTGCTAACTTATATAATAAATTAAACAAGGAATTAAATCTATATAATATGAATAAATATAAATGTAAAATAACTATAAATTGTTGGTTAAAAACTCTAACCTATGAAGAAGTTGAATCTATTATCTAAGAATTACTATTCTAAAGTCTACTTTTATCTTACACTCTAAAAGAACACACACACTCAAACATATGATACAGACATATACACACATACCTCATACACACTCACTCACACACACTTACACTCTCACACATCAACATACACTTAACTGAATACAACGAACACCCCTCAATTTATCACTCATACACGATGCATCTTTTAACTTGTATAAATATTGTTTTGTTTTTGTAATATTATTCCCTTTTGTCTAAACTTACATACCTAATTAAGTGTACCTAGGAAGAGCGGATACTCCAAACACAAGTATATTATACATACTTAAATGGAGGCTCCAGCCACATGTTGTTACCATTGTAAGTGATTGAATAAATATTTTTTCATTTTCATTTTTCATTTTTCACCAGTATAATACGCGATAGAACTAATTTGAGTGTACGACCAACCAGGCTCCAGAAGACAAACCACTTCTTATATGGAAATTTTACAACAAACTCCCAAGTGAAATTAGAGAATTATCACTAAATAAATTCAAAGCCCTCGTTAAACGTAAATTAATCAATAAAGCTTTTTATAAATTTGACGAATACTTAAATGATCCTAATCCTTGGGATTCATTTGCTCCAGTTCAAACAATTTGTATGACTCAAAACATAGCGATTAAAAAGAGTGGCGGAAAGTAACTTGCCAGTTCTTCTTGCCCGCTCTACGCCCTTGCGAACTGGTAGTAAATGTAATTTGACGTTCATAAGTGTACTTGTTTACCTATATGAATAAAGATATTTTAAGTTTGAGTTTGAGCTTGTAAGAAGCCAATAAATAGCTAAAGCGTGGAAGTAAGGATCAATAACTACAAAGTAGATACATAGTAAACTACATAGTAGACATGTGTGTACCATCAGGACAAATTAAAAAAAATACCTAAGTTTACTATAAGTATATACAAAACTATCTTAAGCCTTTAAAGTTTTAGGACAACACAATAGCTAAGATAATATCGTCTTGCGCATTGCGTGTCAATTAAAACCGTGAATCCCAAGACGCACTTCGTAATACAGCCCTCGAGCTAATGGGGCTGTCAAACGCAGGTGCGTACTGTATGTGTGACGTGTTCGAGTACTGTAACTTATATTTGCGTTGATACAGCCCTAATTGATGGAAACGCGTGTCATGAAACATTGTTGGCAATATTATAATGAATTTGCAATTCACTCGTAAAGACTGGCTGGAAACTATGGCACCTATTAAAACGTGTTTTCATTTAGAACATTCATACTGACAATAAATCTTCGTTACTTAATGTAGATTCAATTGTTTCTATTACTTAGATAAATATAGTTTCGCTTTCGTACCTCATAGGTCATTTATACTTCTGAAATGTTCAAATTACTGTCGTAGATGTTTAGTTTAAACGGCGTAAACCTTAATATGTGAATATATTTTACTTAGAGAACTTATATTTTTTACTATACTGTTACAAACCCAGATTGTAATACTCTTTATACTACATTATCATGTAGAAACTGTTGAGGTATTTTCGAACCAATACGACTTAGACTTAGTCAAAAACGTAGATTACACGGAATTCTTGATTGAAAATCTTATATTTAGTAAAAATAGCTTACAAATGAAGGCTGATCAGACTAACTATGTTTTGCTATAATATCAGTAAACATCAACATGCCCGTTTGGGACGTGGGGTTCATGTGCACAGGCGCTATTTAAAGATTTGAGTTGACGCCTGGTAGATAGTACCGGTGATCCCAGAGCTGGTGCTTTCCTCGCTCAACGAATAAATATCGCGATACAGCGAGGAAAGAGCAGTGTTGGCCTAGTGGCTTCAGCCTGCGACTCTCATACCTGAAGTCGTAGGTTCGATCCCCGGTTGTGCACCAATGGACTGTCTTTCTATGTGCGCATTTAACATTTGCTCGAACGGTGAAGGAAAACATCGTGAGGAAACCGACATGTCTTAGACGAAAAAAGTCGAAGGCGTGTGTCAGGCACTGGAGGCTGATCATCTACTTGTCTATTAGATTTAAAAATGATCATGAAACAGATTCAGAAATCTGAGGCCAAGACCTAAAGGTTGTAGCGCCACTGATTTATTTTATACAGCGAGGAAATGCTGCCAGCGTAAAAGGTAGACTACCACAGAGACCAAACTTTTTAAATTTTCTTTTTATTCATTTTTCATTATTACTATGTGGGTTAAGAAAATTTTAAATACTGTATTTCAATGTTTTTTAAATAACTAATGGCCTCGTTTCCAAGCATTATAAATAAAATTCTCCTAAATCCAACGAAATATTCTATGATAGCTGACGTGGAGCTTTCAACATTCTCGCTTAATTAATTATTATGTACAATAGAACTCGATGTTCAAGACGGATCATTCATACCGAGGGAAATTGTTTCAGCCAACCTGCCTTAATAATTTCCTTAAGGTAAATGTTTGCCAAGAAATCGTCGAGGTAAATAAGAGAGGCTTACCAAATGTGCGATATGCTGTTTGTAATTTATCGACGCGGAAACGCTTAAGTTGTGAGTTATTTGCGTTTATATTGAGTTGTAGCTTTCGCACACAGCTTTGTAAGTAATAAAATACTCTTTGCTTTTGTATTTAATTTCCACCATATTTGATAGAATATATTATAGAATGCCTATAGTAAAACATAGGAGGAAATTTAGCAATGAGAAGTTTGAGATATGGTAAGAGCCGTGTTGGCTCAGTGGTTTGGTCATGCTATTTTCAGTTCTAAAGTGGTTCGTTCAATTCCTGGAGTCAACTCAAGGAAACTGGAATGTTGACCCAAAAATTGGCAGAACCTCAGAACGCTGATCGGACTGCAATTAGCAAAGGAGCATGCAAATAAAAAAACATAACACTTAGGTTAAAGTGCCACTTGATTAATATTACTTCTTAATTATCTTTTTACGAGTTAACTTAAAGTTTTTTTTTGTTAAGGAGTTTGGAAAGACCATGGTGTGTATTTGTAAAACACAATCACTTCGCCTCAAATGCTTGTAATCATTTAATAGTTACAGGAACCATAAGATAGGAAAGATAAGATTTTTTTTAATAGAACAGGAGGCTAATGTTAAGTGATACTGCCGCCCATAGACACTTAATGCCAGAGGGTACGCGAGTGCGTTGCCGGCCTTTTAATAATTTATACGCTCTTTTCTTGAAGGACCATAAGTCGAATTGGTTCGCAAATTCTTCAGTGGGCAGCTGGTTAAACATAGTGGTGGTGGGCTGCAAAAACTGCGTTAAAAAACGCGCAGTTGTGGAACGGTGGACGTCGAGGTGATAGATAAACATAAGTTCCAGTAATAAATCAATAATTTATCTCAAAGTATTTGCTTCAGATGCGCCATGGATGAGATGAATTTAACTTTTAAAATATCATGCACTACTCTTACTTTTTATTTATCCAAAAAATGCTAATAGCATAATCGGACTTTAGCGTTACCATGGCAACGATGCATGTCATATACAAGAATGGTTACCACAGCAACAAATACTGTACTACGCCATTTTATAATATATCTTTATGACAAATAAATAAAGTTCGAAAAAAAACTATTACACATTATGCCGATTGGGAATATTTATTACTATAAGAACATCAGAGAACATCTGTAAGTCTAGATTGGAAGATTCGGGTCAAGACGAAGGCAAAGTTTATTATCTAAAAGCTATTACTCGCTCAATTATTCGAAGAAATCAAACTTTTGTTCCTTCAGCATTATCGCACTATTCAAACAACGCCTCGCAAAGTGCATCCATAGTGCATCTCAAAGACAAATAACTGAATTTGAATTTCTGGAACATTATGAAATTATGCGAGCGTCTTGATAGGAAGATTGAAGGTTGTATGGCTAAGAAAAGCAGTTGAGAAACTATAAATTTTGATTAAAAGAATAAGAAAATACTTTTTTATGGTGTTATAAGAAATTTTATGTGTAAAATGTGTGAGACATGAGGCAATTTAAGCACTATTTTAGTGCTGAATTTTGTAGCGTAGGCTTTATTCCTTATCTTATATTTAAATGAATGTGTAATTTATTAAAAAGTTCTTATATGAATAACATTTTTACATATTACATAACAGGACATGTACTTCGAAAAGTATTATAAAAAAATGTTGTATTCTCGTAGTCTAGCTAGTCAAAGGGGGAAAGCTGCCAGTATCTTTGGAACCTTGCCTAAAGAATCTCCGTTTAATAATGTATTTTAGTTATTATATTTTAAGGTTAGTTATTGTTTTTTGTGTTGTTCCTTCTGTTATAATAAGTATAACGATAATTATTGCGTTGTAAAGTTTGTTTGGCCTAGATAAATAAAAAAAAAATTATGTTTACAAAAATACTCTTTAGATAATCATTACGATAATACCGATTTTTCCAAAACAATTAAAACCTTATAGTCCAATAGCTGACCACATCTTGCCTAACAATTTTAAACATAAATGGTCAGTCAGTTCAGTTGTAGGTTGACATTAGGCTCGCAATAAGAGTAGGTAGAAACATGTTCGGCCCCTGGATAGACTCCTTACCCCTGATGTTAAGTAAGATCTATTTCATGTCGGTTTATTTCCGAGAACGCCTGATATGGAAGGATTGCAAGTATTCTTGTAAATAAATAAAATGAAGCATAGCAAGAGATTTATATATTAGTTCGCATAACTACACGATCAGTTGTTTTTCGGCACAGACTCTCTAATCTTTCCAATTTTTTATTTTGTAGTATTCCTAATTTAGTACACAAATTATAAGCCTAGTTTATAGGTATAACCAAAAACAAATTTTATTTATGAAAGTAAAAATAAACAAAAGAAACAAAAGCAAATAAACGAAGGCACATAAACGCTAACTCGTTTAAAATTTCAAAGCAACGTCATCACACTTAACGAAGAAACAAAAAAGATTTCATTTCCAAAGGAAAAATTCGGGTACCTGAAATACGGAACTTTCCCAGCAAGATTATCTACTCCAATCTCTTTATTGTTCTCGGCTATCTATGCATTTAATCCATTTTATTTTTTACGAAAAAGGTCTTTGTCCATGACCGTTGATAAGGTGACCTTAGTGAATAAAGGGAAAAATACACCTGTGCATTCATCAGACATTTCATTAGATTCAATGGAGGGTAGTGTAATTGCAATTCTGAGCTGGCTTTTGCTTTATTGCTTTTATAAATATAAAAAGGATAACAGTTGTTTACGGAGCGTTTCGTTTCAACATATTATGTACATATATAGTACAACATAATTTTAATACCGATTTTTTGAACGATTGGGTTTGGGAAAAGAGTAATTGTAATAATAAAAGGGTTTTCAAATCATAATAAAATTACTAATACTGTGGATAATTGAATAGTCGTTAATTTATAGATATTAAAAAAATCAAATAGATCACTAGTATTAACGGTGCTGCACTGATTTGATGTTTTCTCTTTTTTTTATTCTAGTGAAGCTTACAGAATGCGCGAAGTTAAATTTTTGTGTGTTACCATTTTTGGAGATGTGTCGCTTAAACTGTCTACTTTTACAAGTAGTGTTAAGATAATTAATTTAAATGGGTTTCAGTCAAAAAAAAATTGAATTAGTAATTTTATAATATGAAAATTAGTTCAGTCAAAGCACTACCCATTATGGGTTTTGGACTTTAAATACATCTGTTCTTTTCATCGTTTTATGATTTAGACAATCATGTGATTCGTTTCCTGTACAGTGCCACATACTTTTCTTGGCCGGCAGCTGAAATTGGTACTACCGTCGCCATTTTGGTGCGTACCACAAATAATTTTTAACTACCAATATTTAATAAAAATCCATCTAAAATGTATTTATTTCTTGCATTTCTAATTACAATGGAAAAGTTTTAATTACAAACGGTTCTGATTGCTAGGAATCTTAAAAGACATTATATTAATAGTACAGGTAACAAAACCTATCATATCAGTTGTTCCTAAGTTTGTGTCAGATTTATTTAAGCCTGGAACTGTATACTAGATACATTTTAAGACATTTCAATCAAATATCAAGTCAGCCTGCATGACTTCAAATTATTCCCCTTATAATGGTTAATTTTTCTTAACTGGCAGTACTAATATCACACACACGCAGCGACGCTCTTACCGGCCAAGAAAAGTATGTGACCCTATACGTAACACATCCCATCTATTTTTAGCTCTAATTGTGTCAGTTTCCACGCGCAAGTGTTAATTGGACACAAAGAAAAATCCATTGGTGCCATGATTTTAACACACGATATCAGAGTTTATAAACACACGTTTACGCCATTATGCCGACTCCGCTTATATATGCAAAATTAAATTTAAATAAACCATTTGGCTTCACTCAAATAAGAATTTGCGTAGGCATGAATAAAGGTGCTTACAAAGTTTACCAAATTACAAATTTATTATTGTAGGTAATTCCGAACAAAGTTGTGTTTGATGCCTTGAGTAAGAACATGCGTGGAATATATTTACATTAAAATTACGAAGTTCAGTTAAACAGGATGTTTTGATCGGATACATATAAGATTAATAATTGTATTTGAATGGCTAAGTTGTACAAAGGAGCAGTGTTGGTCTAGTGGCTTCAGCGTGCGACTCTCATACCAGAGGTCGTAGGTTCGATGTGCTGCCACCACGGCTGTGCACCAATGGACTTTCTTTCTATGTGTGCATTTAACAATTGCGCGAACGGTGAAGGAAACCGACATGTCTTAGACCCAAAAAGTTACCTATTTGGCTTTAAGATTTAAAAATGATCATGAAACAGATTCAGAAATCTGACGCTAAGACCTGAATAGGTTGTAGCCCCATTGATTGATTTATTTATTTTTTAAACATATACACGCTTCAGCCAGTCATACAAAAAAATCACTTGCAAAAAATACTTAGTAAATATTCACTTGAACTACGCCAAGTTTCCCAGACACGCGATTTACGAACAAAGTACAGCCGAACTGAACAACTGCCGGCGTCAAACAAATATTGGCTTGAATAGCAAATAGTGGCGCATTGGCAGAGGCATACCGATTACTTAAAGACTGGCTGTAAAGCGGTAGATTTAAAGCATTTCTATGAAAGCCGGCGTTTAGTTTACTTTTAAATAATTTACGTACAGGCTAGTGTATTTTATTTTTTAGTATTTGGATTAGGAGTCAATGGTATATTTGAAAAGGACTGGTGATGACTATGATAGGTCGCCTATTAGGCGCAGATGATAAGGTTCCTAAACTTTAAATAACAATTCACTGCGCTTTAAGTCCAGAAACAAGTTGCTCGGCAAGTGTTTCCATCTCTCTCTTATATAAACTGGGTACAGCCTGAGACCGTGACCGCAAGATAAAGTAGTAACACTTCGTGTACAACTACGACTGGAACATCTGAAATTAGAAGACTGTCATGTCCTCTATGTCCGGCGCAGCCGTCAGATTTACGATTTTGACACTATTGTATTTAATATATTAATATTTAGGTGTTCAGAACCTTAACAATAAAGATATAAATCCTATCGAGAAGGAGAAATTCTATAATTAAATTGCGGTTTTAAAAAACAGTATGTACTATGTATAGAAATGGAAATATCATTAAGCGTATACTAATAAAAAAAAAAAAATAATTAAGCCTGTTTAATTTCCAAACCATGACAAAAAAATTATATATACAGCTTAGATTTTTTACATTTTATACATTATCTTAATCTTGTTATCCTACATATATCCCATTCCAGCGTAAACTAAATACATTATTAATTATTTATAGGGATTTTATTGCCCTTTAAACAAACATATACAAAACACAAAAACCTTGATATTATTGACTTGATATATCGACTCATTGGTCTAGTGGTTAGTACCCCTGACTGCGAATCCATGGGTCCCGGGTTCGATCCCCGGCTGAGACGAACATCGATGTAATGAGCATTTGGTGTTGTGCTTAGGTCTTGGGTGTTTAAATATGTATTTATATGTCTATCTATCTATGAATGTATATCCGTTGCCTAGTACCCATAACACAAGCTTCACCAGCTTAGCATGGGACACGGTCAATTGGTGTAAAATGTCTTTAAAAAAAAAAAATATGTCCAATGAGAGCATTATACATTACGTATAGGTTTTTATGGCTGTCGAGACATTTTTTTTATCTTGGTTATGCTCATCGTTTATATAACCGATCGGCATACTAATGTAAATCATATCTCTATCATCATCATATCATTTAATAATATAATAAAAAACGTGAACATGATGGCGCTTTGAACGGGAGAGATTTCGAGGAATTTTTTGTATTATCATATTTATTACGAGTATTAGCGTCTGAGCGCGGCGTTGGTTACTGAATATCTTAATAGTTCAGTGAATTTGTTTATTGGCTTATTATAAAACATTTGTTTCATGACCGTAGCCTTAAGTTATTAGCCTTATATAATAACTATTTCATGAGTCAAAATAATAAGTTTAATGTATTGATGAAAATCAAGTTGCGGTACAAACCTTTGTCCTTTTGGAAAAATTCAGCTGCATTGCCGTCGTGTCCCCAGCCGCTGGAAACGATAGTAAAATAACCTACATATAATATAATTTTTTGTATTTTAATGATATATAATTACTGTAAGCAAATAAATAAATTGATACAAAATGCGTTCTAAAAGAAATATTGACAATTTTTTGTGATAGTTTGTAAAATAAAAACAGTCTTCTTTTAAAATAACCATAATTATTTAAAATAGAAACAAAGTAATGAACCTAAAATATGCTTAGCGTAAAAGCGAAAATAAAATATACACATTTTCTAACAGAACCTTTCTCAAGTCCATTAAAATTTTCACTCAAGGAAATATTATACACCGCTGCGCGTCAGAAAACTTCACTATTAGGTAGTTAATTTTAAACAATTACCTTAGAAATTTACGTTATATTTTAAACCTCCGCTTTGGGCTATTAAAACGTTTTATGTATTATAAGTACTGATATTTACACGAGTTCACCTAATAAACGTCAGTTTGCATTAAAATTTATATTTTATAATAGTAATTTCTGGCTTACCTGCCTACGATGTTAATAATAATAATAAAGCCCTTTCATTTCCAATCATGACAAAAAAATAATAATATAAACCTTAGATTTTTTACATTTTATCCATTATTTTATCTTGTTCTATATATTGGCTACCATCTGTACCGTCGATCGAAACCCCTTCACAGGTAAAGGCCTCCAGCTTTTTCCAATTTACTCTGTCTACGCTTACGCTGTTATCCATATAATATATTGATGCCAATTTCATACAGAGATTACAGATCGGTTACGGTTGCCTGGAAGAAATCGCTTGTTAGCGATTAGGCCGCCCGTGGCCTTATAACTTTTGTAACCTGCTTTTTTTTATTTTTGTTGTGTGTTTTTTGATTAAGGTAATAAAGTATAAATAAATAAATAAATAATCCTCAGAAATTAACCGAGGTTATCAGTAAAGTCGTAGCAGACCAAGATGCAACTGCTAAACAAGTTACTTCTTTAAGCCTTAACTGGAAGGAAAAAACCACTTGGACACTAATGTATGTCATGGTCTGAATGGGTTAAAAATTCTTTAATCACCTTGCTGAAGTTCATGTTGGTATTGTACAAACTTATATACTCAACTCTGTCTTCCGTTGTCCAAAAACTAGTTAAAAAAAAATTTCGGTCACCATCTACCATTGGACATGGTCGCCAGACGTAGGAACGTGGCTCGCAATATCTTGTATCGGCTTATGCAAATCGTATTGTGCTTACATTATGATTTATGATTTAAAGAATAAGTTTTTGTTAATCTTAAAAGCAAGAATAATATAACAACAAATATTTACCTCAAAACAAGAGAAAACTTAATTAAGTACCAAAAATAGAAATATGTACAAATAAATTAATGTATTATAAACTAAATTATATTAGCATAATCAATAATTCAGGTCGTGACCTTTTCCTATAGAAGCTTAATACAACGTCTGAAATTTAATAGAAAATGAAAATGGATTAGAATGAGTAATTATCAAAATTTATAATTATTTATCATTATATTCACTTGTTCTGTTATAATATTATAAAAACGAGAGTACGATTATGATCGTAATCATAATAAATAATAATTGAAATCATTGGAATTCAATTATAATTTTAAAAGAGTTGTCCCTTGACTTAGATATCCTTGGACATTTTAATTTCGACTCATTTAAGGCATATAAAATAAAACGTACAGTCTCTCTTAAAGGTAAAACACACTTGTGTTTCCAATTTATTAAAAAGTAAATGTTTAATATGAACACTCCATGTGTCCACCCTTTGTAAACAAGAATATACGTTCACTGTATGTACATTAGCGCTAAAGAAAAAGTGTCATGCTTTGTCCTATTTTATCGCACGAAACGAATGAACCATATCTTCTCTCACACTTACCTGGAGCGAGAATCGTTTCTTGTAAGCGAGGCAACCTCTGCTTGCGGCTATTTTTTTACCGGCAACCATGCATTATCGTAAACAGGAAATATAAAACTGTAATTTAGTATTAAAAAAACAGATGACTGTAAACAATTAACAAATATATTCCTGTTTACACCTGCACCCCAAACGTTGCGCCTGACAAAGCTGGCAACCATATTTTTTTCACTTATTTACATCGTTTTCCTATATCCATACTGTTGTAATACTTTTTGCGTAGTTGTACATAAATCAGTTGTTGTCTGAACACGTCATTATAACGAAGGTCTGCTGACAATTATGATGGCGCATCGGCGCATGTGAACGTTTATGTATACGTAGGCTTTATACTCGGAGATCGCTTAACGGACGTAGGTATCTTCTTCTTCGTAGTTCATTACTGAAGGTCGTGCCGGTCTTGAAAAGCCCTAACCGATACGCTTGTCTCATGGCTTGTGGAGGAGTATTTGCTTAGACAAAAGAAATACGAACTGATAACTTCCTCCTTGGTTTTTTTTAAGATGGTTAAAAAAGAGCCATTGTATTCAAATTTTGTTTTTGTTTTTGAGTGAAGGAAAACTAGGTTATATACTTAATTGTAATGTGTGACTTTTTATATTCTTTATGTTTATTTTACGGGGAAGAGGGTAGTTGATAATAAATTAGTTATTACCTAAACGTCGTTCAATAAACATAATAACTACCCCATACGTTATCCGCTTATCGCCGAAAACCGGCTTTTACCTAAGAAGATTATACTATTCTTGGGAAATTTAAAAGGAATTCCTAAAGTACTACGCTGAAACATATGCTACATTTCGTCCTCAAATATTCTTTGTAAAGTGCCGTCTTAATGTAGACTATATTGCCAGAGTTAAAAGCAAAGCTTTACATTAACAAAGCGTCTTGGTTTCGATTTCTAGCTGAACAGTTTTGCTTCAGCACAGATTTACTAGCCTAGAAAAGTGTGGCTTATTTATAAACAAAACTTTATTTATGCTGTAACACATAGCTAACTTTTTTTTTGACGTTCATAAGTGTACATTGACCTATATGAATAAATGATTTTTGACTTTGACTAACAATAAACAATATTATAATAAAAACAAATAATCTATTTGAATGTTTATTAAATCGTTTTAATAGTCCTTCTGTATATTCAATTTAAACATTAGTTTCAAATGCACAACCTGGAGTGATAAAAAAACTTATAACATAAATATTTACTATGAAAATCTTTGAATTTAATAAGTATTATCGTTTTACAGTCTCAATTAACATCAAACGTTTATTAATCTCACTACTTAATTTCACAATTTCTCTGCAGTATTTAGCTGTTAATAGATAAGCTGGCGAAACGCTATCAATCTTCATATTTCCTGAGAACAGTGACGTGGAACATTCGTTCCGCTAAGTGCTGCTAACGATCCGATTTCTCGCTAAATCTACGTAACGAAACTTAACAATGTCGCTCTATTTTTTGTATAAGACAGTGTTAGCTTTTAGTATTTATTTAATTAAATTCTAAACATTTTCTATGAAACATATTCTTAAGAATCTTCCTACAAGTGCGCATGTGCAATAGTTACTCATTTGACTCGTTCGGTTGTTTACGAATTCACTCGAACAACTGCCCGAAGTGGGATGATAGATGAATAGATTATA
This sequence comes from Pieris macdunnoughi, assembly GCA_905332375.1. Classification (NCBI taxonomy): domain Eukaryota; kingdom Metazoa; phylum Arthropoda; class Insecta; order Lepidoptera; family Pieridae; genus Pieris; species Pieris macdunnoughi. The sequence continues at coordinate 2,403,711 of CAJOBZ010000017.1, read as the reverse complement.
AAAGAGTTTGTAATACATGCGCACGGGCAATTCTTTTATTCAAGTTTGAAGTTATAGAGTTTACGTAAAATGAGTGAAGTGAATTATACTGAATCAAGTCATCATTGGAGTGTTTAATTTCCTACTCTAAGAACTAGATCAACTAGCCCTTACAGTCAGTAACACAGAAACTGTTTCCACAAGAAAAAATATAGACAAATAAAAATAAAATATTATCTTGCTTTAATACATTGACTATTATTTTGATGGAATCCATCACCGCGCCTGGCCCACGACAGAGACGAGTGGAACCGAATCGAGGAGGTCTATTTCCAATTGTGGACAAACCAAAACCTGACAATCACATGATGGTTCCAAAATGTTACAGTGTTTTTACGTAATGTGAAAAGGTAATTTTTTTGAAATTATAAAAATCAATGAAACTTCTATGCTCATAAATTTTGAAAATAAAGGCTATTATATTATTAATTTTATATTTTATTCTACCTCAATTTGTTGGTAAAATTTTCACCATGACAGCGTACAGCGATTGAGCAGTACTCGATTTTATTTTGTGAAAACAAGTGTTTGTTTTTTTGTTGCGGGTATAGAGTAATAATTGGATATATTTCCTATGCTTACCAGAGCGATGCAGTAATTATTTATTTATTTATTTATTTATTTATTTATTTATTTATTTATTTATTTATTTATTTATTTATTTATTTATTTATTTATTTATTTATTTATTTATTTATTTATTTATTTATTTATTTATTTATTTATTTATTTATTTATTTATTTATTTATTTATTTCGTAATCCTACAGCTAACATAAATTATATATAATAACAAACAGTTACACTGAAAATACAGCCAGAGATGGAATACATAATACATTTTACTACAAAAAGGTTCAAAAATTTACAAAATCAAACAAACAAACAAAAAAAATTTATTCAATACATTCAACTAAATAATACCTAATTTGGCTGTGTTGTGTGATGGTGTAAAAGTGAGTGTAAGTACGTGAAGGTGTGTATGTGGGGTATGCTCATGATGCAGGTGATTTTGCGCTATGGATATTCTTAATACTCCTTTTAACCATATTCCGCGACAGCTTAAACAGGTCAAGGCTTAAATATTGGTCGTTGTATGTCCGCCGTCCGGGCTGCGCGATACACATTGTTTTATAATTAGCATCCCTGTATTGTACCTCTCCAATTACCGAACGTCGGCAGTCTTTCTTCGAAATCGCTCCTTGATCATTTCCAATATACACGTAATTAATATCTTATCTATTCTTATATTATAAAGAGGAAAGATTTGTATATAAGTATGTTTGTAACAAAATGGCTCAAAAAGCACCGGACCGATTTTAAAAATGATTTCACTATTTGAATGCTACATTATCACTGATTAATATAGACTAATTAATTTATAATAAGAAATAAATAGGGTGTAAAAGAAATGCCTATAAAATATCTTTCATCGCATGCGCTGCGAAATCTATTCATAACATCGGGCTTGCTAGTCTCTTATAAAGAGTATCTTTACAGAGAAAAATGGTGTAAAAAGCCTAGGAAAAAAGATTTGAGTTGTCATGATAGTTTTGCAATGTTAGTATATTCTCGAAAACATACTTAAAATCTTAACTTGAAGCAGATAAAACAATAATATTTTTGCTTTTTAATTGGAGGTCTAGTGGCTATCATTACACCGGCTTTTATACTAGAAAATACTTCGCGATCGCTTCAAATACAAAGGAACCCTTTCCCTTTTGTGTTCGAACCAACTGGTGGTTACTTCACAATTCTGTAATAAACCTTTAAATTAAAACATAGGAACATCTGTAACTTAATTTAGTCAATACTGAGGTCCTATATCCCCAAAGGTATATAGAGCAAAGTGGTTAGGAGTCCGATAAGAACGCCAGAGTAAGAACTTACTAGGGCAAAATTATTTAGCATAAATTTATATCGTACGTATTATACGAGTATACTGGCGTAGAATATTTTTGCTTTGAAAACAAGAGCACTGTCAGTCTAATTAGAAATATATAGAACCTTGAGTTATTTAAAATGTGTAGTAATCATTTGTATTATTATATTCTTATTGGACAGATAATAATAAACCGTAAATACGACCGTATTCAACGAAGAGCGGTTCGAATCGTCGACGACCAATCCCTAACTGAGCGGCTTGATCTATTAGTGTTGCGTATCTTCTACCGCATTTGTCATGGAGAGTGTTCAGAAGAGTTGTTCAGATTAATACCAGCAGCTGAGTTTCATCATCGGACGTCGAGGCAAAATACGAAATTCCACCCGTATCACCTCGACATCCGTCGTTTCACAACTGAGCGTTTTTTAAGGCAGTTTTTATCGCGCACCACCACTATGTGGAACCAGCTGCCCACTGAAGTATTTCCGAACCAATTCTTAAAAGGCCGGCACTCGCGAGCCCTATGGTATTGAGAGTGTCCATAAGCGGTATCTGGTATCACTTAACATCAGGTGAGCCTCCTGCCCGTTTGCCCCCCGTTCTATAAAAAAAAAGGTTGAACTTGATACCCGCGGTTCCTCAACTGATTGTTCGAGTACACTTTTTGGACCACCGCTTTGTCTGTCGAGGTTATTCCAAACCTATAATATAATATTAACTGACAATTTATAATAATGCAGTTATAGTTGCAGGACCAATAAATATAATTCATAAAAGAAAACAATATTTTAAATATAGTAAAAAAATCCATAATTGTAATTGTTTCTTTTTCATCCCCTTTTTGGTGATGCGTTTGTTTGTATGCTGTGCTGTACAGCATAAGCAGTAGCTTATGCATGTTGTATTTGGAGTCTATTATTTTCCTTATATTCCTGAGTATTATTAAATGACCTTACTAGATAATTTTTATATAAACGTATACATGTTTAAAGACCTAAATATAATCACATCAAATAAAGTATGAAGTATTGCCAAAACGCCCTCATAAAGCAAATATTAAGTAAATCGAAACATGTTTCAACATTGTATTTAATCTCCAGTCATAAAATCGACCAACTTTCGATCGAGCTTTCAACTAACTTTGCGTTTAATTTTTCCAGATTACGGAGCGGATGAAAATGTAATCCTAAGAACGGATGTTGGAATTAAAACTAAGTTGCGATGGAGTGTTCCATTGGCCCAACTCGGGTGATATCCCTATGGACTCTACTCATAGGCAGCTTCAATATAGCAGGTAATTATGTAATTAACTATTAAGAAAATTGAAACAGTGAACGCATTGTTCTTAATTTAAATAGCTTTATCCTTTGTGAATCTTTATTCATTATCTTAAAGTTTAAGCTGTGAATAGATAAAATAAATCCTTTAGATTTTTACTGGTTGTAGCATTGCTGACGTCAGCAGCTTATGACATTTTTAGTTCGATAAAAGTAAAAAAAAATAATTATTGGCAAACCAATTTTTTTATCTTTTACAATCTACAAGTATTCATAATATATTATATTTACATGTAGAGATTATTAAATTGAGGTTTACGTCTTGTTCCATAGTATTCAACTTGTATGTCAAACGCCAAATCTTTACCAAAATTCCTCGATATTGACTCAGATCAACTCACAAATCGGAGTCATAACGATGTACTACTAAACACTAGTATATAAAAGCATGTTTTTACACGCTTTATATTAGCTTCACCTGTATGTATGTATGTATGTAACCGACTCCTTCGGACTCGATTTTGACCCACTTTTAACGGACAGATTTAATTCAAACTTTGCGCACTTGTCAAAGAACGATGACAATGCAATATCCGAAAAAAAAATTAACTAAAAAATAAAAAATAAATAATAGTTAAAAAAAAACTAAAAAACACGCTTTTAAAGCACATCAAACTAAAAAGTGAAAAATAATATTTAGGCTGAAAATGGTAATGAACAAAAAATACTGGTATTATTGCGAAAAAGCGTGTTTTTTAGTTTTTTTTTAACTATTATTTATTAAACGTGAAACTTTGAAATATTTTTGGAAACTTATACATAGTAAGTTAGTTGGTAACAGTAATTAATAAAACTTGCTCTATACCTCAATTATAACGATTATATCTAATTCTGTTTTAATTACGCCACTGGGGAGGTCTTAAATAAATATTCCTAGTGTGAAGCGAAATATATGTAAACTATGTATAGTAAGGTTTTTATAGAAACAACTAGCTGACCGGGCAAACGTCGTTTTGCCATGTATATCATTTATAATAAAAAAATAGGGGTTGATCGTAGAGGGGTGAAAGTTAGGCGTTGTATGTATTTTTAATGCTGTATCATAAAAACAGAAAAAAATATCTAAAAATAAAAAAAAAATATTTAGGGGTGGACTACCCTTAACATTTAGGGGGATGAAAAATAGATGTTGTCCGATTCTCAGACACTATATAATGCCCAATATGCACACAAAATTTCACACAATATGCACACAAAATTTCATGAGAATCGGTCGAGCCGTTTCGGAGGAGTTTAACCACAAACACCGCGACACGAGAATTTTATATATATTAGATTATACTGGGAAAAACTGAAAACGACCCTTGGTCTCGGCTTTAGATTTCATCTGTTTAGTGATATTATTTTCTTTAAAGGCAAGTAGGTAATTCGTCTGGATGCCGTCGTTTGAAGTCGTCGACTTTTGGGTATCACGAAAGCCAGTTTCATCACGATGTTTTTCTACATTCTTAAACATGGGACAGAACTTAGCTTTTGATTAGATTGGTCAACACATGTTTACTGATAAGCAATCTCTTAATGAACTTATCTGAGTACGAAGTACGAATGCAAAACCAACACGCTCTGAATTCATAATAGTAGGGATATTCATTAGTCTAGAAATACAGCTACGAACATTCATTCAAATACATTACAGCGTAATGCAATTACTTTTATTACGATATTTTGTTTCGTTAGGGGTATCCATAACACTTAACTGCCGAAGCGAAAGCCTTAATGGTTTGAGAGCACGAGATATTCAAAGAAATTCTTTACATTAGGCCCTATTTTACCTCCTAAGACTTCGTTTATAGCGTATTGGTTATTTAATATGCTTACCAGGTAGGTTCTAGGAAATATCTTAAAATGTATAGATTCAGTTTAGAAAATAAGAAAGTAGGTGGTAAGTAAGTATGCTGAATTTACTTCACAAAGTAGGTATTTTTGTCATTTGCCTAACGTGAGAACAAGAAACAACATCCTTTTTAGTCTAATCCCTCTCTTAATTTTTTTATCACATGTCCTGTTCTGGAAGGAAACATCTGGAGCCTACAATGTTTCGACCGGTTTCTGCGCCTCTGATATTACAGTGTACAGTTTTGAGAACGATGAGTCTTTCACTTGATCGTTCCATCTGGTTGGAGAACAGGCACGTGATCTTTTGCCTTCTATGTTACCAACCACGATCAGTTTCTCCAAGTTCTCAAGAGATAATTCGTTGTCGACATAGAGTAGACAGTCTAGTCTGTATGCGGAGCTGGATCAATATCGATGTATTGGTGCGCTTCGCAGTCCACGATATTCTTAACATTTGCCTCCAGCACCACATCTCTAAGGTATTAATCCTTTGCCTTTCTCGATCCTCGCACCTCGGAACAGGATCGATTCCTCTCCTGTTTTCTTTTAGATTTATTAATCCAATATCTATAATGATACAATAAATATCATTAAAGTTATTCATTACCATTCCTTTAGCCATAAAATTGTTACATAATTTCTGAGTAGCATGAGCTATACATAATTGCAAAAACAAAAAAAATTATAAGAAATTTTGTATTCCTAGGAGATATGTAGTGTGATTTTTTCAAGTTATTTCACAAAAATTAACTTGTAATAAATTTTTTTGTCATTTTCTAAACAGGAATAAGTAAATGCTCATAGCATTGATTTTATTTTCAGTGAAATAAAATTTTAATTTTAAAGCTGTTGAATAAATATCGATAAAACGACCCGTCACAGTAGCTTCTATATTTGTTAAATGTTTTTATTAATCCAAAGTATTTAACAATACAAAACTCAGCCGGGTTATTATTCGAGTCTGGAAAGATCTATTTTATGCACAGATAATAAAAATATCTTGGCTATCAGCACAGAAATAATCTATACAGTTTACAGGCGCTCGATGAATATTTACCAGACAGCGCGTTGTTTTCATTAGCGTGATTGCTAGAATTCATTTTTGCAAAGTGTTTAACACAAGTGCTCCCAGATAGTTTTGTTTTTCTTGCGATATGCTTTTATAACATTATTTTTAATTATGTGATACAGTGTTTGCATTTACTCGAACCTTTACGATGCTAAGTTTATGCTTAACTCATTTAAGGATGAGTTTTCGTAAGGCCACAGTTTGCCTAGTGGCTTCAGCGTGCGGCTCTAATCCTCGACATCGTAGATCGATACCCGGATGTGCACCAAGAGATCGCATTTAAGATTCGCTCGAAGGAAAACATCGCGAGGGAACCGGCTTGCCTTAGACCCAAAAAGTCGGCGGTGTGTGTCAGGCACAGGAGGCTGACTTGCTTCTTGGATTGACAAATGATCATGAATCAGATACAGAAATCTAAAATTGTTGAAGAGCCACTAGTTCTTTTTGTGTTCTTCTTTTTTAGTAAGTGCAAGCTTAGAATGTAGTTTTATGCGAGTACAACATTTATGTATTTGAGAGCCATTGTTTATAATAAGTTGTAAAAATCTAGTGGAATATTGAAAATGCCAAATTCGTGACAATAGATGGCGTTAATACAGCTTTATTTCTATGGACTCCCTATAATACTAGCTAACTGTCAACTTGATGGGACAGTCATTTACTGACCAAGATGCTGTGAATACCTGAAACAACATTAAGTTTAATGTTAAATTTATGTATAAGCCACGGACGGCCATTTCTTCTTTAACGCCAAAATCAGAGATAATGTAAGAAGAGAACACAATATCATTTGTTTTATTAAAACATTACTACGCAATATTATACCCATCTTACAAGATGTAAATCGTCAATATGTCAAAGTCAGTAGTGCATTGGATTGATCGTTGAGTTCAGTTGCTCTCTGATCAGCGCCTGCATCGGACGTGCGCGCTGACTTAAATTAAAATAAAATCCAAATGACAGACGGCAAGAGTGTTAACTATCTGACTTATATTCGCTTTGAATCTGTGACATATGTCTTAAACATAAGCAAACATTTAAGAATGGATAGCAAACGAGTAGGCTCACCTGATGCTATACATTCGCCCATTGACTAACATAAGGCTCGGAAGTACATTGTCAACATTTATATATATCTATACTTGCGGGAAATTGTAACACCATATATATACGTATATTGTTTAAGTTTTCGCTATTAATGCATTTATGACTCGCTAGTGGCCCCTTCCGTTTCCTCATTCCTTATAACTCGACGTCACAAGATAAAACTTATGTAATATTCAAGTAACACCCGCCAAAGTACTTAGACCATTAAATTTACAACAAAATAAATAAAGGGTAAACTTTCTACACAGTAGTAGTAACCTAATGGCTAATTTAGTACTGGAAATTATATTACCATTTTCATGGTCATACGAAAAAATTCTTAATAATTAAACGCTTGACTGACTTTTATTACTATGATGATGGACTTATAATCGTATAAAGAATATTAAGGTACTCTCATTATTTAGTTAGTTCAATATATCAAATTCCAACTCATCTAGGTTGTGCTGAAAACATCGATGACGTCTCATGTTTTATACTTGATATTATTTTTCTACCCAATTTTTATTGTTTTTTTTTGTTGAAAGTTACCAAACATAACAATCAAATACAGTATTTACAATTTTTTAACCTACATAATAATACAAATTTAAAAAGCTTGGTCCCTGAGGCAGTGTACCTTAAACGCTGGCAGCATTTCCTCGCTGTATTGCGATACTTATTCGTTGAGCGGGGAAAGCACCAGCTCCAGGGTCTCCGGTACTATATACTAGGGGCCAACTTAAATCTTTAATTAGTGCTTGTGCACTTGAACCCCACGGCCCAAATAAACTATAATTGTATAGAATAATTTTCGGGTCTAATTGTCTTGAAATGCTTTCACCTTATGAGTGACTATCAATTGCTTGAAAGAAAGCCATTAAAAATTAACATATCTTTTATTTATTAAGGTGTTTTATAAAATATATATTTATGAACGTCAGTAAAAAATTAAGTAAGTTTACATTTAGTTCTCATAACAAGGGCGTAGAACGAACGAGTATAACTGGCAATAAACACTCCGTCACTCATTTAAATCGCCAAATTTTAAGCTATTGCATAGACTTTATCGCGGGCGACCGAATCAAGAAATTTCGTAACGAAAATAAAAAACCTAACACACGATGATATAATATAGGTGCGGCCAATACGCATTAAGGCGGGACAGAACGCATACTGCGTCTCACATCTCTCTGACCAGATCGGTGACGTAGCGTAAGCGCGGCTGGTGCAGCCGGTACGCGTTAGAGTGAGACAGTATATATAGGTGTGTTAGTCTGAGTTTGGTAGAGTGGTAGATTGAATTAATATCAAAGAAAAATAATAATAAAAATAAATAATTAATAAATAAATAACTATAATTGCATAAGTTTATAAAAAATGCTATGCAATAGCTTTACCGCGGCAGTCCCCGAGTGCCACACGTTTTTTTTACAAAATGTGTTTATGAAGCTGCAACCAATACATCATATTCCTCATCACATAGTAATTAGTTATAATACTGAAAAACATACAACAGCACACGTTTAACCTCGTTCAGCTATAGGCATGGTGAAATAGCAGCTCGCGCGTACACTACGGTGGAAACGACAAAGTTGTAGTATCAAGGTGAATCCACATAGAAAATAGTTCATTAAAAAAATTTAGTCTGTCCCACCCTACATAGCAACCATTCATAAGTACAACGCCATTTTTTTTTTTTTTTTTGAAAGTGATCTCGCTGTTGGCCTTTAGGGCCTTGACAGCTCAGCTCGGGCTGTTTTGGCGAGCGTAGCTCGACCAGAATGAGCGTTTTTCCCGCGACTAGCGCAAGGGCGTCTCCTGTGAGACTCGAACCTCGGCTTGGGCCGTCACGGGGTGGTCAATCGCCTGAAGGGCAGGACGGAAACTCACTGGAGTGAGCGAAGTGCGAAATAAAGGTCCTCGCCTTCCCCGGTAAAGGCGGTTTTTAACCCTAATCTGTGTCTGAATACTTTGAATACTTTGTTATTATTTGCCGCGCGGGCGGCTTTTAATTTATTGTTTGCTACAGTAATTGGATCATCCGGATCCGTTAGTGTGTGTCGGGGCCTCCTATGACATTTTTTAGCCGGCGGGAAAGGATAATAGTTGATGCTTTTACGCACCAAAGGGTTGGGATGGTGTTTAGCCTTGTCGAAGTGGCGTGCGGACGCCAACTTCATCCATTGGGCTATGGTAGGGAGCTCCAGGTCGTGGTGGAGATCGACGTTTCTCACATAGAGGGCGCCCCGGTCGCAACTCTCATGAATCGCATCTGAAGCGCCTGTAGCCGGTGGATGTAGGAGGGGGCACAGTGCGCAAATACTACGCTAGCGTATGTCATGCACGGTCGGATGCAGGCCTTGTACAAAGTCACCTTATGTCTAAGGGAGATGTTACTCCCTTGAATGAGAGGCGAGAGAGGACGAAAGAGGCCTTCTTGCGAACGGCGGCTACATGCTTACGGAAAGACATGTCGCTATCGAGCGTTACTCCTAGATATTTGACGGATTTTTGCCACGGGATGGCTTGCCCGTATAGGGTTACCTCTTTTTGAGGCGGAATTTTTCCCGAGAAGGAGCGTTCGCACCGGGGTTACCCCTGGCAAAGAGAACTGCGACGCTTTTCTCGGGATTTATTTGGAGGCCCCATTTCCGAAACCATTCGCCTAGCGACGTGATAGCGGTCTGGAGTCTATCCACGATGACACCTCTGTCCTTGTGAGTGGTATAGAGAGCGGTGTCATCAGCATAGAGGGCTAGTTCCACGTTAGGAGCCCTAGGAATGTCGCCTGTAAACAGCGTGAAAAGAAGGGGCGAGAGGACCGAGCCTTGAGGGACTCCGGCCATGATGGGTCTAGGGGACGATAACGTCCCTTCAACACGATAGCGCATAGAGCGGTCGGACAAGAAGTCGTGTACTATACGCACGAGTCTTAATGGCACTTGAAGGTGGTAGAGCTTGTAAACCAAGCCGTTGTGCCAGACCTTGTCGAAAGCCTTCGCTATGTCTAAGAAGAGCGTACCCGTGGCTCTTGGTCTCGTGGTGCTGTTATTCAGCCCGGAAAGGTTGTGCTCCGTGATTCGATGGACTTGGTGGACGCACGAGTGGCCTGGTCTAAAGCCAAACTGCTCATCGGGAATGAGCCCCTTTTCTAGGGCAAAGTCTAGGAGGCGCTTTTTAACTACCTTCTCGAATAGCTTGCTTAGCGTGTTGAGAAGGCTGATAGGGCGGTAACTGGTGGGATTGTTACGGGGCTTGCCTGGTTTGTGAATACCAATTACAATAGCCTCTTTCCACTGCGCCGGGAAGGTGCAGTTTTCGAGAAGGCAATTGAATATGGCCACTAGTAAGCATATCAGATGGGGCGGGAGGCATCGTAAGACCTTGTTTGAGATGGCGTCGAGACCTGGTGATTTACGAGGCAGTGAACCCTTGATTAGAGTTTTGACCTCGGCGATCGACGTAGGAGGGAGCGGCTCGGGAGGGAGGGGCAGTGCGACTATGCGTTGGACTTCGCGGTTCACGTGCTCAACGTGCGCCGGGTCGCTATGGTCGAGATAAGAAGTACAACGCCAACCATCCAACCTCTATTAAAAACATTGGTCAAACATCAAATGCTTCAGATTATTTTTTTACTTTATTTATTGAGAGATATTTACAGCTTATAACTCACTAAATATAAAGTTCTTTTTACGCCACTAAACAAATCTGTACATATAATTAAGTACTTAGTATATAACTGGATTGGTAAAAATAAAATCATTTTAATCCAACTATCTATGTCAAAGAAAACAATAAAATAACTAAAAATTACTTGAGGAACACTTAGGGTAGTATAACATGTACACTTATAAAAACTTATCATACACTATTCCACTTGAGGCGAACACATCAACGGTTAAACAGTTCAATTAGGATTGACAATCACACGCTTAGAACCTACATTAAAACTACTCTATAAAGTATTAATAACTTTAAAAAGGCATTTAATATGTATAAAAGTGAATAAACTTAGATCTAGCTATCAAGTACTATTAAGGTACCAGATTTCTTAGAGCATTTATTCTCAAAGTTATCAAAGATTTTGAAAAAGCCAACGTCTCGTCGTGCTTATAAAATGAACTTATATCCTTTGAAAGTTTAAAAAGGCATACAAGCTATTACGGAGCTCATGTACTAAGTCCTTTCGTAAAGATTTCTACAGAATTTAGTTACTAAATAGCAAAATGCGAAAAGGAATATATAACGTTTATAAATAAAGATAAGTTAAATCCTAAAGTTAATGATATTTCTGGCTTTGGTATAAATGTAATTACGCCTTTTGATTGCTTTTAAGCTTAGGTTTCATATTTAAAATATTTGTTGTTACCGTTTTCATTACTTTACGAATAAAATTATCGCTCTATATGCCCTTCAGAATTTATGTTATTTGTGTGAATTAGTAAATTATAGTAATAATGTGTCATTAAATAAGTCGTTAAATACACAAAAACCCTTCATTTTTGGTTAATACTTATGTATACTATTACTATTTACGTATATTATTGTTCTATTATAATTAATAAGTAACAATGATAAGTATGTTAGACAAAATATTCTTGAAACCTATTTTTTCATTATCTCAGGAACATCAACGTTATCATTATTTTAATGCGTTTAAATTTAACCTTTAATTTAATGAGTGAGCTAACGTGGTGAGCTGATGTCATTATATCATTACATTATAAATTTGTTAAATCTCTAAAGGAATTTCTCAACAGTTTGCCGGGAATGCCTTTGAGCTGCCTTCCACTTTGATATTCACTTTTGACCTTTTTATATTGAAAACAACATAAAATTATGCTTTTATAATAATTTCTTTATAAATAGACAGCTTTATTTTCCCTTTGAAACGCCTTTATATTCAAATTGGGTTATACTAGTTTTATACAAGCTGGAAGAAAGTTACCATTCAGAAAATGCATGCAGTCCGCATATGCAGATGCAGTCATGGCTGCTCTATTATTAGCGATTAGGCGTCCGACCCTTAAAATCGTTTCTCCGATCTTAACAATCAAAAGTCGTACAAATAGGTTAATATCGTAAGGAATCGAATTAGAAAAGAATCGAGCATGTGTGTCAGTCGGTCTTTTGCCTGACGTAAAAAGTCTGATCAGCTTCCTGATAGAGAAAATATTATAGATATATAGATAATATTATAGATAGGAATATAGAGCACAACTAGATTCAACTATCTATCTTATTATATTTATTGTTAGGATTCCTGCTCAAAAAAATATTTATAAAACAAGCGTTTACCCTTTAGGATGGTTTTATCTTTTGGTCGATGTCAAAAAAGCTGAAGAAAGATGTTTACATTTCGACATCTTTTTTGCAAGCGTCTGTGAACCTATCTGCACGAATCTCCACGTTTTTATTTTTCACACATCGATATCAAATTTCCTTTGTGCGACCTTCATTTACCTTTTATAAACTATTTAGTACTTCATTCAATCTTTTATATAAACCCAATTAAAAACGGAGCAACGTACGTTACATTTGATGTAAAATTTTGAATTTGTATTATTTAATAGAATTCGCATTTCGTAATTTAGTATCAAATTTTAAAATATTTTAATTTATTATATTCTTTATGAACAGTTTTATTGAGGTTTCCCATTTATATTGGCTCCTATAAATTAATTTTCATGGCTTTTAAAAGCCCAAAATAAAAGTATTAAAAAGGTTTAAAGCGACAGAGTGGCCCTGTCACTTTGACAGACATGTATTGGCGCGAAAATGGTTATTGTTTTTTTAACACTAATGAAATGTCAATTTTAAATAAAGAATTTGTTGAGGTTGCAGTAGAAAACAATTGATAGTCACTTAGTATAATTATTCGTTTCATTATTAGTGTTTGAACTGATTGTGGTGGTCCTTGCTAGGAATGAGTTTTTTATTTATTAGTTTATCTTAAAAACAACGTGGCTTGAATCGTCCCTAATTTGTTTAAAGTCAAGTACACGACAATCAAAATATCTTTAATTCAGAATAAAATCATACTATACCCAAAGTATTTATTATTTTTATTGTATTCGGATTCCCTTTACATGTAATTAAACATAGCTAACTAACCTTAAAATACAAAAATAGGCATGGTTCGCCAATGCCAATGCTAAGAGAAGAATAAGTAAATTGTACCTTATAAATTCTTTAGGACTGAGATTTTTGGTCAAATTTTCAATGCCGGCTTATAAGCTACCATAAGATTTCGTAATGCAATTCCATAGATCGTCTATCAAAACCCGAAATTTCCTACGTTTGTGTTCCAAACGCGTTTCAAAAATATAAAAAAAATCCACTTACACCAAAAGGGCAACAACAAAGAATACAAACCGGATACATCTCGATATTTCCGATCATAGGGAACGTAATTTACAAAAAATAAAAGGAGCTGAGATGACATAACGATAAATTGAATCCCGAGCCGGGTCGAAGGTCGCACGCAAGTGAACCGTGTTCGCACGTACGTCGCTTTTATTGTTTCGCATTGTGCCCCGTCTAAATCCCCTACCAGACATAAAGCTCGACTTCGAGGTAGGAATGCGATGTTTCATCTATAAGAAATTGTCACAAGTGGTTGGCTAATGGGACTATTAGTAAAGATTTAAAAAAAAATCTGTGGTTACTACAACCTCTTTAGGTCTTGGCCTCACATTTCTCCACATATTTCATGATAATTTTTTAATCTAATAGCCCAGTACGTTTTCAGCCTCCATTTTAAACACATAATATACTATATAAATATAAGACAGACAAGCCCGAGGACGTTTTCCTTCACCGTACAAGGGAAGTTAAATCGCAGCCCATAGACACCCAGTTCCAGTGGGTGCTTTGCCGGGGTTTGAACGGAGGACCTCATATATGAATTTTGCACAGCTGGAGGCCACTAGGGAAGACCCTGCTCGTAAGTAGATTCCACGGTATGTCTTTAGTTCGCAGACAACAAATTCCCTTTTAAATTAGGTAGTCTGGCCCTGTCTTTTTCAAATTTTTAATAAATCATATAATTAAATTAAAATTGTATTTAATTTGTTTTATGCGTAACATCTAAATGGAAAGTTACAAGCTCCTTAAATATAAATCTCAGCGCATAAGGGATACACTCGTATTTTTTAAGTAATTCATTTGATGACAAAATTTCTGTATTCAGTTTTCTTATCAGATTTGAAAGAACTGTATTGAAATATCATACAAAAAAGTCGGGTTGGGTATGGCTTAAGGAAGTTACAGAGTATCTGCTGATTTATATATTCCCTTGTATAATAATAAATTATATTACTAGAAGAAGAAAATACCTATTTGAATAACGAAAGTGTTTATTCGCTGAAATTAATCGCATGCTATCAGACGAGGGCCTAAAGAGATCGAAGCGACATTTGCGTGTTATATTTTACATAAAATAGAACCACTCCAAAAGAAAGGTGCGTGATTTTTGTCAGATATACAGTTGGGGTGAAATTTATGAGTATACTATAATAAGTTTTATTATAAAACCTCCATTTGAGGGGAAATGTCCTCGCTTTTATGAACTCCATAAAAAATGCAGTAACACTTGATATTGAAACGTTATGAACGCGTCAGTTAAATGGTAACGACTTCGTGGTTACGTCGAATTCATGCGATAATATTCTTATATTGAAATAAATAAGTATATTGAATAATATCAGTGAATAACTTTTACGAATGCAAAATTATTAACTGACAAAAATTGACAGTATTTTTTTTAAATTTAAAATACAGTTATTTACAAAACTCCTAACAACAGGCAATATTTTAAAAGATTACAGTCACAAATGTAGGCAATTCATGAAATAATTCGTTTATTAAAACAATTTTTTACCGGATTGAAGTTGAACCGACGTTTCGCGTGCTTTACAGCGTGTGTGGTCACGGTGACTGAAGACAAAAGGTGTTGAATGTCAAAAAGTATCACAGCTGTAGAAAAGTTTGAATTATCTGTATTTATTTCTCCGGAGTTGGTATCGGTTGGAAACGTCGGTTAAATTTAAAATTATGTAAAATAATTGTAAATACAAAACTTCAATCCGGTAAAAAATTGTTTTATTAATTGTGTAAAAGTTATGTCAATAAAATACAATACTAATTCATTTATACTAAACGCTTATTTCATGACATGTATTTATTGATGTATCTTTGGATATATTTATGTTTTAATATATTTAATTAAAATATTATCTTAACCTTAGCTGTGCAGGGGCAAAAGTTTGGCCCCTGTGGGAAATGCCTCCTGGCTGGAATTGCATTGCGATTACTTATGTTGAGCTAGGAAAGCACCACCAGCGTTGGCTGTGCTGTACTCTCTACCAGGCGTCGACTAAAATCATAATTTAGCGCCTGTGCACTTAAACCCCACGGCCCAATAGTATCTACTTCAAAGTGAACCAAATCAAGTTGTACGAAAGACTCGCATTTTAGCCGTAATATTTTCCGCCTGGTCTGCGGCCGTGTGCTTGTCCGAAGAAGATAACGTTTCCACAAGTAGCTTTCCATACCAAATCTCGTCCTGTCCAAGGGTTCAAAGACGTCCTTTCCAGCTGCTTGCCATAGTCCTTGTTGGCTCCAAAATTATTGCCGGATATTGACGGAGATAAGACAGTGGCAGGTTAAGGCGGCGTAACGTAGATTTTATTTATAACTTGAACAATAATTTTATTCGTCATTTAAAACTGCTTACTACGAGTATATGCTTATAGTAGTTAGCGGGTAACTAACTATAAATAGTAACAGGTCTATCATGTATGAACAACACTTTTTAAATGTCTTAAATACATATTTTTAACGGATATACTCGTAATCACGAAATGTTTCTTCTATCAACATCGTGAGGCTGCTACGTCAATATAATTATTTAATACTAATTAATAAGAGTACATTTTAATTTTTATATCAACGCCATCTATCGCCAAAAAGTTAGTATTGGTCATATATCTAATTATCATACATAATATTATGTACTTTAGATTGCCATCACATACGATCATCATGACTGTAAAAATAGGATGGATTAATTATTATTAAAATAGCATTTACTATATTTGCAATTAAACATACATCTTTTTTACAGCAATATTATGGCGTTCATTACCTACATGTAATCCAATGAGCTTAATATTAAGTGAAACGATTAATGTGTAACAATAAACCTATATTGGCCCTTTTGAACGAATTAATTGTGCTCAAATCGTCAAAAGGTTCGCAGCCATTGAAGCGCATTTCCAATACTATCTGTTGATTCATTACGGATAAACGGCGAACAATTACTTGTATCCTATGTAGTACGTATTAATAGATTTAATTTTACACAGTGATTTAAGTTCTTAATAAAAATTATGAACATTAAAAATACAAGAAGGAAAGTATACCTTATGTAATATCCGCCGTCCATGGAATTACTAAATGTAGACATTTTTAGATATTTCATAATTAAACATATTTTATTACATGGTAGGTAACTATGTTTTAATATACATTTATTTTAAATGCTAGAAACTTAAAGCTTAAGCGTTAAAGCTGTCAGTTGTCTGTTTAAACTTCTATTTATATGTCATAATCTCGCAGTATAAATAAAGTAATTCCTTACTTTTAAGAAATTAATTAATTTTTTTATTTTATTTTTTAGTTAGTTTTAGTAAACAATAATATAACAGTCCTTTAACTAACATGTAAACGTTGAAGTGCATCGTCGAAACAGTCACATACTAGCTGAAGTACACACCATACTCTTGTGAAGGGCCACTCGTACATTCGTGCAAATGATTCTTCACTTAGTACTTTTGTTCTTGTATTTCTATGTTTACAAAGATTTATACTACGAAACATTTACACATGCTTGTATTGCATTTTTTTAAATCACCAAATCTTAGATAGTAAAACTCCTATTCCTATTCTTAAAACTCCTAAATTGGTTGGTATAAATTATCAAAAATTATATACATTATTGTTTAAAATACCTTTGGTTGTCACTATGAACTATGGGTTATTTTGGGTGATATACTCAAATAAATTTAACTAAAAGCCTTTAGTTTTGAATAATCATTAATTTATAAGTATAGCTCTTAACATATCAATCAATGTAATATATAAAATTCTCGTGTCACAATGTTCGTTCCCATAATCCTCCGAAACGGCTTGACCGATTCTTATGAATTTTTTATGCATATTCAGTAAGTCTGAGAATCGAATACTATCTATCTGTCAAAGCAACGTTTGCCGGGTCAGCTAGTCAATATATATAATTACAATTACTTTATAAAATTATGTCAAAATAACAAGATTTGTTTTAATTACCAAAAAGTCCAACATTGATCAAAATACCTTTAAAAGTTCCTATATTTCAAAGAGCTAAGAACTTCACAAGTCACGTGCATACAAAAGCTACGTAGTGAGACTATTAGAGTAACCATGGTGCGCTAATGAGATGTTGGCGACAGACTGCTTTATGTCCCAACTGTGTTACCTGCTGTGCTTTTAATTATTTTCATCATAGTATAAAGCAAGTTGATTTGAGCTGTAATGAGAATGCTACAAAATAGGAAATGCCATAGAAACGTTAGCTGAAGTATGAATAAAATGTAGTCTATCATTTAATTACTATTATATAGTGTTGGTTTTGTTTATATAAGAACATAAAGTACCTGCTTAACTCATTTATGTAATTATCTTTTTTCGTTTAATAGTATAATCTTACGTATTGTAAATAAATAAATTTGGTTTTACGCTGTCAAAAATATACCACTGATATAATTGGAACGAAGTTCCTTATCGCGCGTTGTGAAAGGGGGCTAGACGGAAAAAATTCTTACGAAAAGTCGTCACGACACTTTTTTGCTATTTGCTATTGTAATACACCGGTTCTCGTCCGATCACCGAAGTTAAGCAACGTCGGGCGAGGTCAGTACTTGGATGGGTGACCGCCTGAGAACACCTCGTGATGTTGGCTTTTTTTTTTCGTTGTAAGATTGGTGTCGAGATAATCTATCATACTGTTATGATACCAATTAACATATAAATTAATCGAAAGGAATTTCGTTCCATCCGGGTGTCCCTTGACACCTCTAAGTTTATTATAATTATGATGAATTTTACTAGGAATAAATGTTTTGTCTACCCTCAATCGATTAAAATTACAAATTGCATATTTGACTAACTACTTCTTCTGTTTTATCAAAAACAGGAGAATCATTCATGTGAATTAAAGTATATTTTTATCTCTTTTATGTACCTATTTATCTTTTTCGTTTAATAATATAATCTAATTAATAATTATGATGAATTATACTAGGAATATATGTTGTGTCTACCGTCAATGAATAAAATTTTTATATTTGATCAACTACTGTATGTATTAGTAGTGTGGTTCTTCTTCGTACCCAATGGCCATGGGGCAGACTTAATACTACTTCGACTTTAAAGTTATGTGCCAGTAAATAGTGATACGACAATATAAAAAAACAATATATATAAGTTTTAAAATGAAAACTAAGCAATATATTGCTGCGTATTCAATACTATAAGTTTAAGAAACTTATATTAAATGTGATGATACTTTTCAAAGAAGCAACCCGAGCCAATATTCGCGTAGTGTTGCGGGCACAGCTAAGTTCAAAGTTGGTCATTTGGGAATAATTTTTCCTCATCCTGAGTAAACTTGCTTTGTTCATGAGAAAACAAAAAAATATTATGTTATTTTTTTCCAACTCCTACAGGGCATATAAAAACAGAAACATTCGTATTGAACAAAAGAAAGATTTTTTATAATTTCTACGATCTTGACGAGATTAATATTGATTTTCCTTAATGCTCTGGTTTTGTAAACAACAAAACATAACTAAAACAAAAAATTAAATGAAAAGTTAAATTTTCTTAACAATGTATTTCTCGTATAACGCTGAAAGGTGAAAACCGCTGGGTTGCTCGTTTATAAAGTCCTCGCACCTCATAGCGTTCCGTAGCACTTCGTAGCACGCTACGGACTACGCGAAACCAATCATTACGTGACTGACACTGACTTCAGTCTATATTATTCCTTCAAAGCATTTTTTCAGACAAAAATAAATTGGATAAATACGTTTAAATATTTAAAGTTTTTTACTAAGCAACATGAATTAAGAAAACTAGGTGAACGGTTCAACGATTTTATAATTAAGTTTGTCACTTATCATTAAATAACCCCTGCACGTTTTCCATTTAATGTAACAATAAAAAACATTAATTACCGTACACAGTGCGCTATTTCAAAGTTCTACAGTCACGCTAGCTAACCACCATTCATTAACCACGACTGACGACTGACGATCAACGTTTTAATAAGCTCACGACGTTACTGTTTCAATCGGAAAGTAATTTTAAAGTACGAATGGGGGTGAATTTTTTATGAGGCTCGCAAAAGTCGATTATGTGTCTAAAGTACGGGATATTTTCTTTCTGCATTGAAATTGGTAATTTTAAAAACTTGTGTATAATAATAATCTATTATCATCTTGGTTGTACTTTTTTGAATAACTGCTGTCTTTGGTTAATCTCAGTCTCAATCATTAGCTACACTTAAAAAATATTTGATAAAATGTTTGCTGCTACTAATAATAATACATAAGTATAGTCTCAAGAAAAATGTAATGTGTAATCTTCTACATGTTCAAGCGTAATTTTTCTTATTATTTTACAAATATCCTTTAGCTATTTTTCGCACATTCGAAAATAAAACACATTCGCTAAAATAATTCATTTTTTTGTTAAAACTAGTGCCTAACGTGTGACATAAGATTGTAAGATGAAATCGAAAAATCAAATAGTTTTGTGGATTCACTTTAAATTAATTGGATTCGCTTTTAAAACACAAACACATTTTTATACATTTTCAAGTTCTGATACTGTGAAAATATAAGCAGTGTTGTATGTGTGTCTCTAATCCCTGAGGTCGAGCGCTCCAATCACTCACGATTTCTATGTTCGCATTTAGCACTCGCTCGCACAGAAACATTGTTAGGAAACTGGCATAGTTTTGCCCTATCAATTGAAGGCATGTCACAGGCACAGATGTACACACTGAACACCTATTTAAAAGAATAAATGGAAGAGATGCAAAAATGGCAGGAGGACCTAGCGGTTCAAGTCATGTCAAAATCATTTATTCATTTAGGTAACACAATTTTCACTTATCAACGTCAATAAAGAAATACATATTAAATGCTAAATGCATTTTACATTTACTGTCAGTTCTCAAATCAAGGGCGTAGAACGGACTAGAAGAACTGGCAATAAACTCTCCGCCACTCTTTTTAATTGCCAAGTTTTTGTTTTACAGAGTATTTGTAAGGAGCTGCAACTATTATCCACATGACATCTTAAGTAACTAATAGTTAAATTATAATATAAAAAAAAACAAAGATTTGTCCTCTATCAGCAATAGGCATGGTGAAATAACTAACATCACCGCATACACGAATTTAGTCAGTAGTCAGTCACCACAAGTAGCACCCGTTCACGAAGATGAGGCATGGCCGGCCATCGGCCCCCTAGAGAGAGGGAGAGAGACAACCCCACGCATTGTAGCGCTACTGGAATTACTATTAAAATATGATTATAAATAGTAGATTTTATAAATAGATTTATCTATATTCGCAATACCTATTTAAATATTGTCACAATGTTATGTATTCAATGTTATATTTTTTATATAGAATAGAATAGACAAAAGTAATTTAAAAGTCACAAAGTGGAACTACACTGCCACCGTATGATCGATACCACAGTGACACTTGTTCCTACATTAAATTGTGAATAATGTACAACCATTCTCTATTCCCTCTGCAGGTAATGAAATGCTTCAGTAAAATTAATTTATTCTTTTAAGAATTGGTAATTGTAAGAAATAACTTAAGACAAAAGACTCTTTGTCGTCACTTTATAATTGTAAAATGTTTTATGAAGAAAATAAGTAAAAATTCTTTATGAAAGTACTACCTACACATCGCAAAACGGACCTAGTTAGAGTCTAAGTGCGGAAAATGAGTCCAACAACCTTTAACCTTTTTTTACTACTTAAACATTTGAAAAAAACTTATTTGACTGTGGTAAAGGAATTAGGAGTTTTGATCATCCATTTAATACACAAATACAAGTAATAATTTATTACAGTTACGACAATACAATCGGTGGGTTGAAAAGTCCGTAGGTGACCGAATCAAGAAATTCCGTAACAAAATAAACCTAACACACGATGACGTAATATAGGTGCGGCCAATACGCGTTAGAGCGGGACAGAACGCATACTGCGTCTCACATCGGTTTAGCGTGATCGTGGTATATTGAATTAATATCAAAGAAAAAACTTGAATTAGTATCAAAGAAAAAAATACTGTAAAAAATAAATAAATAATTATATTGCATAAGTTTATAAAAAATGCTATGCAATAGCTTTACCGCGGCAGTCCCCGAGTGAATTTGAATTGATTATTATTTAGCCTTTGAGAGTAGTTAATAGTACCATCCTGATATTTCCATAAATGGCAAATCCTCTTCTAGCGTGTGTAGTATTAACATAGTACTGTGTTAAAATTTTTACGCGTTGGTACCTCTTATTAGTATTCAGTTTATTTTAGTTTTGTTATTTACATTCCACTTATTTCTCGTATCTCTAAATATGACGTTTATTTCTTTTTATATATTTGTATTGTCTGATATATTTCCTATTTTAATATATTAAACCTCCGTTTGCCAAGTATGTCGTGAGTGCAATCGAATAAATATTTTTTTCTATGAGCGCGTACGTATATTGAAAAATCGATGACGTTTATGCACAGATAATTAATTTAAAGAAATATCATATGAAACAGACGTTTCACTTAATGGAAAGGCCGTTAATCATACTCTTAAATAGAACCTTTTTCAAGATTTGAATTTGCTAAAGCTGATTAATCAATGGGTGACGTCATCAGTGAAGCACATCGAAGCGAAAATAATTTATCAAAACAGTTCATCACTTATAATAAATTGAACTTTCTCGATCTTCATTTATTTCCATTAATTATGGAGGCACTTAAGAAATGAATATTTATAATTAACTTCCATACTTTTATGCTGATATTTAAATTCATTAGTTCTTTTCATATTTCATTACTAGTGGACCCCACAGACGTTGTCCTGCATGATATTTAAAGCGATTAGGATATTAAGCAAAGTATGAAAGTACCGACTGCAGTGCCATCTGCCGGGCTGATTTGTGAATCTAAACCATTCCCAGATCCCCTTGAACACACACAAAAAATTTCATCAAAATCGGTCCAGTCGTTTGAGAGAAGTTCAGTGACATACACACTCACAGAAGAATTATATATATAAAGATTTGCAGAGTATAAATATATCGCACAACTACAAAATGTTGTGATGTGAAATTTGCTGCAAAAATCGAATGTTCGGTATTGATTAAAACATTGATGCCGTTTTCTTTACACCATATAGGCATAATTTTTTTTAGTATTGTCTTTTATTGACATAACTTTTACACATAGAAAAACAATTTTTTAACGGATTGAAGTTATGTATTTTAATTTTTACAATTATTTTACATAATTTTAAATTTAACCGACGTTTCGCGTGCTTTACAGCGTGCGTGGTTACGGTGACTGAAGAAAAGGTGTTGAATGTCAAAAAGTATCACAGCTGTAGAAAAAGTTGTATTATCTGTATTTATTTACCCGGAGTTGGTATCGACTAAAAGATGGAGGGTTTTGTAAAAATTTAAAAGACATCAATCCGTTAAAAAATTGTTTTTCTATAATTTTTTTTTATTAGAAGGAGCCTGGGGCCCATGATCGCTAAGCACTTACTCGTATCAAAAATAATATCACCACAATGTGTAAATCCTCAATTCTAATTTTAAAATTTCAAAGCGATGTCAAACGATCAAACCAACTTAGCTTTTAGCTCCTAGTTTAACCAAAACACCATTTGAACTTAAAGTTTACTCAAATATGGAACCATCTAACATGTGTCCCTTTTAGCAAAATATACTAGTGCCGTCTCTCTCATTAGCGATAAGTATGAAAAGGACAGAAATTGTCACGTCAACAAATAATTTAGGCCTGATGTCCAGTGCACTGCTATACATATTGTTTTTGTTTTGCTATCCTATAGACAACCTCGTTGTGAGCTTTTTAAATGTTATATATTAACGGGGTGATATATCTAAGTATTTTTATTATATTTAGATTTTATAAGCAAATAATTATTAAATAATATTATTAGTTTCAAAGTCTCTTAAGAATAATAATAACATAACCTTTTCAAATGTTGTACTTATGTTATATATATAATGTACTGTACTGAACTCCTCTTAAACAGCTGAACCGGTTTGAATGAATTTTTTGTATGCGTTTGATTCACAAATCAGCCCGGCAGATGGCACTGCATTCGATACTTTCAAATATCCTAATCGCTTGAAATGTCATGCAGGACATCGTCTGTCGGGTCCGCTAGTAATTAATATAATTATAATTTGCTTTCATTAATCATTGGTTTAATAGTTTTAACCACCGCTAGACATTTTAATTTTGTACCAAGTCCGCTAGTCGAATTTAGATTAATACTATCAAATTCACACGGTACACACTGTGTACCTTATGAGTCTTCCTTTGCTTCATTTATCATGATAAAAATCAACATAATCAAAATCAGGAATTATTCCGAATCAGAACAATACTTATAATGTCAGAACATCATGAATTCTCTGTTTATCATTACATATACGACAAACCTAACTTTCTTGCTGAGTGGCAGAAGTGACGCTGAGTTGAAATTTCCCTAACAAGATAGGGCAAGTTTGGCCCTTGTACGCCTACTCATGTTGCGATAGAAATTAACTATCAACATATCGCTGAGTTTTAAGCGCTCATCCGAAAATTTCGTCCACACATTTATGTTTTACACTGTCTCACAAATTTTCACATAATAAATCAATGATGTAATACAATTGAATATTATTGTTTTGTAATTTTGTCTCATACAATTAAATTTCGCAGGAGAATCTATAAGCCAGTCTGATTCATGAATTACAAGCAACGGTTTATTATAAAACAGAGAGCAGTGTTGGCCTAGTGGCTTCAGCGTGCGACTCTCATACTTGAGGTCGTAGGTTCGATCCCCGGCTGTGCACCAATGGACTTTTTTTCTATGTGCGCACTTAACATTCGCTCGAACGGTGAAGGAAAACATCGTGAGGAAACCGACATGTCTTAGACCCAAAAAGTCGACGGCGTGTGTCAGGCACTGGAGGCTGATCACCTACTTGCCTATTAGATTTAAAAATGATCATGAAACAGATTCAGAAACCTGAGGCCAAGACTTAAAGAGGTTGTAGCGCCACCGTTTTTTTTTATTTTAAAACAAGCTTTTTATATTTTTTATAATTAATTGTAAATGTCAAGCGGCTGGATGGGATATCTTTGATCCCTTGGAGAATGGACGGGCTTTGGTATGGGATACTACTTGTGAGGACACGTTGACCCCGTCTCACCTCCGTCGGACAAGCATGAAAGCTGGCGCCGCCTTAGCGCAGGCGGAATATAAAAAAACGGTTAAAATATAAGAGGAAGGTTCCCTTTGGTGAGGTGCAAAAACACAGGCGCTATGATTTAGGTTGACGCCTGGTAGATAGTAACAGTGACCTCAGAGCTGGTGCTTTCCTTGCACACCGAACAAATATGGCAATACGGCGAGGAAATTCCACCAGTATTAAAGATATCCAGAGGAAGGTGCCACAGAAATCAAACTTTTTAAATTTATTTTAAGTATTATAGAAATACTAGTGGACCCCACAGACGTTGTCCTGCATGATATTTAAAGCGATTAGGATATTAAGCAAAGTATGAAAGTACCGACTGCAGTGCCATCTGCCGCGCTGATTTGTGAATCTAAACCATTCCCAGATCCCCTTGAACACACACAAAAAATTTCATCAAAATCGGTCCAGTCGTTTGAGAGAAGTTCAGTCACATACACACGCACAGAAGAAATATATATATTAAGATATACAAAAAATAAATACAATACAAATAGAAATTTGTATTGTAAATCATTTGTGTGTTGGATTTTTTATTTTAATTTAATTATTATATAACATATTTTGTAGTCCCTCAGTATATTATTATTATATATACGCATTACAGGTTAGTTTAACAAATAAAATTGTAAATTTCTAAGTTAAATACAATTTAATTTAAAATTTATTAACTCTATTGAGAGTTGCAGTGAGAAATAGTGTACGTTTTTGAATATTTGGCTCCATACGAAAATATAGATTTTCATATATTTTTTTCTACATAATTCATATCTATTAAACATAAATTTTAAAATATCTGTTTTAATTGATGCTTGATAGGCTTGGTTGTCTTAAAGCTATATTGTATTTATTAATATTTTGCATTTTAGTCAAAAAGTTGATAAATGCTCATTTATAAAAATGTAAATAAAAAGAAAATACTGCAATTTTATATCTAACTCGCAAAGTAAATTATATCAGACTTTACCATGAATTTAATCAAAAATAAACGAAATATTTAAAAACCTTCTTAAAACTACTTTTCGTGTCCAGTATGACACAAACATAAGTATATCTAAACACTTTGTGACATTTCACAGTGCAATTTCGAGCACCACACTTGCATAGCTACTTCATATGAAATTGTAGCGACTCGAATTCACACATAACTTTTATTTAGGTCAATGTTCTAAATCCGAATATCTGTACCACCTAAGGAAACGGTACAGCAATAGACACAAAGACGAAACAATTACTCAGATTATTGCACGCCACAGTCACAACCAAGTTTGATATTGTTCAACATTCTACATTAGTTCGACTCTCGAATAGGCAATAAATTTGGAATGTCTTAGGGAACTATGCGCCGTATAAACTGTTTTGCCAATAAATGATGAATTGGAGCCGATACAATTATCTGCGATTGCTCTCGCATTGTTTTAGCTTTGTAAGCGGGATATACAATGCTTGGTGTAAAGAATTTGTTTAGATAGTTGACTGTGATTAATTATATATTTACATAATTAATTTCAAACGTTCGTTGCTCGTATTTATAAGAATTTCTCTTCTCATTTAGTTCACTTACTTATATTCTTCTGTACTTATTTTACAAAACATTAGGAACCAAAAAAATATTTGGAATCAATACAGTAATGTATGCAGTAATAGTGGGATCGCGTAATGCTCCAACCTGAGGTCATTGGACCCCGTGGACAATACTTACTCGTTCGCATTTTATTTCTATCCATAGTCAAGACGGCGCTAAGTATGATACCAGTACGTCAAATCCGATTTCGAAGGGAGTAAATAAATAAATAAATATAGCCTTTAAGCCGAATTTACATTACGAAACTAGTGGCTCGGAATTAGTTTTATGACATAAATTTCATCAACAATTTCACGTGTAAATTTACAGTTTCATAATGCATGCATCGATTTCGCGACACTGGATAAATTTCGTGCCATGCGCATATTTTTTGTAAAACTAATGTCACGCAACTACTTTCACGATGAAAACGCGACACGAAACTAGTGTCGCGAAAGCATTTGCACAGGGCAGACGTGTGTGTTTGAGTGCATCGTGCAGCTAAATGACCGCCAAAATGGCAAACCAACGTTGGTCAGTTGATAAAAATATAAAATTCATTAACGAATACCAGCGTAACGAGTGTCTTTGGGATCCAAAACACCCTCAAAGCTTTGATGTTGACAGAGCCATGTCGTTGGTGATACTGTTGATTTCACGACACTATTATTTTTTGTTAAAGTAGTTTCACACGTGCTGCAACTATTTTCATGAAACTCATTCCAACATGCATAACACTAGTTTCGTAATGTAAATTCGGCTTTATTGACAATCTTGTGAGTTTCATTTTATCTTATTTCTACTTAGTTATTACCGAAATTTAGTGAAAGTAAATGTAAATATTATCATATTATTTCCTATTAGAGACACCGGTTCTTTGATCGTCTTGCTTTTCAGCATCCTGCCCAAGTGTTCTCCACAAAGATCTATCTCTTGCTTTCATCATCCATGTCGCTCCTTCCACCTTTTTAATATCATCTTCCCATCTACGATGTTGTCTACCTTTACTTCTCGTTTTGTGTCTTGTCTTGTTTTCCATAACTTCTTTGGGCCATGAGGGAAGAAGATGAAGAAGATGAAGGGAGTAGCTAACGCTAAATATCGACCCTGAATCTTCATCAGTCACACTAAAATCTAATCTTAAGAGCCGTCATACCATATTTTTCTGTATGAAGTATGACGTATTTGACATCGCTGAAGACGACATACTTAACTAAAATCGATAATGTGTCCTCTGTCATCCCATATTCAACCAGCGTGATAATCTTACACTCATTTCTTGGAAGCTTTCAATCAAACACTGGGGTTTCAAGGCTGATAAATAAATAAAATAATGTAGGTTTTGATACAATAGAAATGGTTATATGAAATATGTAAAAACTCTTTATGTTTTTTGGGGTTTAAGCCTCTTTTATGATCGGTATAGCAATTAAAATTGAAAATATGTATGAAATAACTGATACGCCTGAAGTAAACAAATACGGGACGTGTCAGATGACGTTAGCAAAAGCCCGCGCAAAATGGCGGCATGTAGTTCAAATTTATTCAAAGTTTCAAATTTTATGTAGAAAAATAATTTGAATACTTCCAAGACTATTTATATTTCTAAATATGTATGTAAATAATCAATTGAAGATATAAAAAATGCATATCACAATAACTAATTTAAAAGAAAATAGCGCCTCTGTATCTCTAAAACACAAACTAAAGGATTTCAGACTTGTTAAATATATATATTTCTACTTATTTATATTATATTTATGTCTATAAGTAATAAATATCTAAAAAATCAATTGCAGATATCAATAATGCACATTCCTTTTTCCACAATAATTTCATAAGCTGCACTGGACATTATTAAGGTGTAAGTTCATTAAAATAAGGCGTCAATAAATTATTAAGTAATTATAAAAAAAAATAAGACGGGCATACTAATCACGACCAACAGACAATTCTTTTATGCCATTTGCACTAGCTCCCACGGTGAAGGCAAAATCCGTGAGGGAACCGAAAAAAAACATCAATGTCAGACATAGAATGCTATACATACATATAATATTCTTGTCTGGTCTAGTCTAGAGTCTACCCATATAGGGTTAGCGACATTAGATAATTATTATTTGTAAAGAAATAATTATACTGAAATGTTAAACGTGCGCTAAGCGTATCGTGGTTTACCAACCCGCAGTGATTTCTAATACAATATGTATGTAACAAAGCCTCCACTGTACCTGTTCTTGATTATTCAAGTAACGAAATCGTTCCAAATTTACATTTCCAGATTGAGTTGTATTACAAACCGTATACCTAAGCTTTTGATCAAGAGCTTTTGATTTTTTCAAGTATCTAGTTCTCGTTACCATAGTTGAAATATTATTTATTACTGTATCAGTCTTATTCCACCGTTTTATTTAAAGTACTCAACTATCTCTTTTCATCATAACAAAGACCCAATTTGTTTAAAAAAGACGAAAGATTTAGTTTTTATAAAAAGTATCAAATATTAATTCTTACTTCTTATTCTTCTTATTCTAAGTACTTTAAAACTGTACTTCGACTGATATCGCCTACCTTGGTACAATATTATTAACTGTATTCATTAGTACTCGCGAGTCTCATCCCTGAGGTCGTAGGTTCGATATCCGGCTGTGCACCAATAGACTTTCTTTCTATGTACGCATTTAACATTCGCTCGAACGGTGACATCGTAAGGATGTTTTCTTCACCGTCTTGTTTTTAACCCAAAAAGTCAGGCCCAGACCTAAAAAGTTTGTAGCACCACTGATTTATTTTTATTTAATTTTTTTTACTTTTATTATAAATTTTGTGTGTATTACCTACATCCATTTATTGTTCTCTAATAATAATTTGTGATATACATAACATTTCACCGAAATAATGGGTTTGACCCCACTAAATACTTCTACACTTGCAATATAATGTACATACTAAATAATAAGTATTCTTATATTTAAAGAAAAAACTTTTTAACCGGATTAAAGTTATGTATTATTATAAATTTACAATTATTTAACATATTTTTTAATTTATCCGACGTTTCTCAACGTTTTGCAACTTTCTCTACAGCTGTGATACTTTTTGACATCCGACACCTTTTGTCTTCAGTCACCGTGACCACGCACGCTGTAAAGCACGCGAAACGTCGGATAATTTTAAAAATATGTTAAATAATTGTAAATTTATAATAATACATAACTTTAATCCGGTTAAAAAGATTTTTCTTTAAATGTGTAAAGGTTATGTCAATAAAAGACAATACTAAGTATTCCTATAATTTTGTAGTCAGCAATACTTGTTTCATATCTTGTGCCGTGGTAGATTTTTCCTTATTTCAATTAATTATGATAGGGTTATATTCAGCTCTTAAGCTATCAACCCTCACCTGACGCAAGGGGCCAAGGCTACCGGGTCGTTGCGATAAGATCGCCTATTAACTTTTTCGGGCTTTAATTAAATCTCCTTTAATTGGATCGATTTAATATAACCCTTCTTGTTCAACGCTTTAATAGTAATCACGAGCCAAATTATGAAAAGTGGTAACTAAGCTCAACTCCCTGACAACGCGCCTATCGGCCCATTATCACCTTTATGCTGATGACCTTCAAATTTATGTTCCTTTACCACTTGATGAACTTTCCTTCGACACTTGAAAATCTGAGCAAAGAGTTTGGTCTTGAAATTATTCTTTCCAAGACCAATGTGATTTTCATCGGAAGTCCTTACTTTCTTTCGAGAGTCAACTGGGCTCAGCAAAGAACCTCGATGGCGTGGCCTTGACTCAGTAAGACTGTCAAAAATCTTGGTCCAAAGGATGTCCTGTTATTATGTGAAAGAAATCAGCAAATTATATGCCGCTTCTAATTTTCTGAGACTCCTATCAAACGCTAAAGCTATATTAGCTCTTTTGCTTCATATTCTTGATTAAGCGGACACATGAACCTCTGACATGAATTAGGTGCTGCTTGATAAAGCTGATCGCCTGCAAAATTTTTACATTCGCTGAACATTTGGTCTAAGGAAATATTTATTTATTTTATGTATTTATTTACAGAAATACATACATTATCCTTAAGACTATGCCAATACGATAATGTCGAGAAAAATAAAATATAATCTCCTTAAAATATAAAATCCCGTACTCCCCCGAAACGGCCCGACCGATTCTTATGAAATTTTTTATGCATATTCAGTAAGTTTGAATATCGGCTACTATCTATATTCCAAACCCCTAAGTGATAAGGGGTTTTCACCCCAAAATTTTATTTTTTGGATTATTTTTTTGTTTTTATTGTTTTATGAAACAGTAACTTAATAGTAATTGTATTGAACTAAAACAATGTTTCTTAGAAAAAATATCCATAGCAAGACAACGTTTGTCGGATCAGCTAGTAAATAATATAATATTAAATACATAATTTACACGTTTTCGCTACTACATACATATGATCATGCGTTTAAGCTCCGCAGGCAGCTTGACTACGGCGTGACGCTCGCCTCTCCCAACTTCTATACTTAATCCTTTTCAATGCCAGAACTCGTTCTTATCTTTAAAGTAAATTTAAATTCTTGGGTCCGTGTAACTATGTATTACGCTCCTCTGATAGATACATTTTAGAAATTCCTTCTCACAGATCATCCTTCGTAGGCAAGTCTTAGGATTTCCACCATAAAGTTATGGAATACGCTCCCCGATCCCATATGATTAGCCTATCTAAATTCCTTTATTTTAACGCCTTTTAAACATATACTTTCCATCGGTCGTGACTTTTGTAAACATGTTTATGTAATATATTATTTAATGTATTTTAGTTTTAATTTAGTTATGCAGGCCTTAGTATCTATTATTATTTCTTTTTCCTTACTTAGGTTGCCTGGAATACTTGTTAGCGATAAGGCAGCCCGTTGCTTTCTTAATGTATGTTATCTGAATGCACCTATACATGAACCAAATATGTTATGGAACAAAGTGTTAATAAATAAACTATATAATATTGTTGTTAAAACTTTTCTGATCATATATAATATGGACTCCTTACCAAATAGATTTGTTGAAAATATATTTCTTTGTAGAAGACCTTCACAGGTCTGTCCCTCCATGGATAGGTATAAGTACGTCATACTGACTAAGATTTTCCGACCGCTAAAGATGTATACAACTTCTTGAATCTTAGTATCTTCTCTTTAGGTCCGAGGACACTTCCTCATCAACACTCCATACAATATCCACAGACATATTGTTTAAATAATACGTCAATATGACAATTCACTTCCAACAACAATAGCGAATGCGATCCTTTGAATATTGCGATTTTGTACTGCGCAGGAAGTTTGCGGAAGCAACGCTACGAATATTTAGAGAAATACATCGAACTTCAATACGTTGGGATCGGTATGGATGTCGCTGTTGAAAGTTATAGAGTTAGCACTGGACTATTTGCGAAAGCGCAGGGAAAATGTATGATTTAGAAACTTAAGAACTTGAGATTCAATGATGCAATTTTTTAAATTGATAGGTTTTTTTTAAAACGTAATTAAGTTATATACGATGTTTTTTTGAACGAAGTTCCTTATCGCGCGTTGTGAAAGGGGGCTAGACGGAAAAAATTCTTACGAAAAGTTGTCAGGACACTTTTTTGCTATTTGCTATTGTAATACACCGGTTCTCGTCTGATCACCGAAGTTAAGCAACGTCGGGCGAGGTCAGTACTTGGATGGGTGACCGCCTGGGAACACCTCGTGATGTTGGCTTTTTTTTTCGTCGTAAGATTGGTGTCGAGTTAATCTATGATACTGTTATGATACCAATTAACATATAAATTAATCGAAAGGAATTTCGTTCCATCCGGGTGTCCCTTGACACCTCTAAGTTTTTTTTTTTAATTTTAATTGCAGTTGAAAACATTGCAAAGCTAAATATACAAAATATAACGTTGATGAAAATTATATGACTATTAAAGTATGATGGTTCATTTGATCGCTATTAAACCACAACACAATTTTAATTAATTTCCATGAATTCTCAATGCGTACTATACATCATTATAATGAATTTATAATATCATCTGCTATTAAATTTAACGATTAGCTGACTGATTAGAAAGCAGGTTAGTAATTTGATAGGTGTGAACTATTATTATTATTTAATATCTTAAGTAGCTGTTAACTCGTAATAAACGACTTTGAATAAGTACTTAAAACAAAAATATTTTTCTAATTAGTAATGTATTAGAAAAAAAAATAGACAATAGATTTATTTCCAATTCCAAGAATTTCCACACAAATACTCAGTACTTACAAAATTCTTAACCTACATAGTATAATCATAATCAAAATATATAATTATTTATTTTGATTGTTGATTTTGTTAGTCTTAAAAGCAAAAATATTATTCTCAATTTATAGAGAAAATATTTACCACAAAACAAGAAAATACTTAATTAAGTACCAAAAATAGAAATATATACCAATCAATTAATGTATTATAAACTAAATTATATTAACAAAATCAATAATTCAGGTCGTGACCTTTTACTATCGAAGCTTAATACAGCGTCTGAAATTTAATAGAAAATGAAAATGGATTAGAATCAGTAATTATCAAAATGTATAATTAATTATCCTTCAATGCACGTCTTGTTCTGTATATTATAAAAACAAGACCAAGACGCACGCGAAAATACTATACAGTTTTATTATAAATTATTATTATAAATTCAATTATAATTTTATAAGAATTGTCCCTTGACCGAGACATCCTTCGAAATTGTAATTTAGACTAATTTAAGGCTAATAAGATATTTATCTGTAGACTTAATCTTCATACCGTTTATTAAAACCTAAACATAACAATCGAATATAATGAAAAAAATTATATGATTTACAATTTTCTTAAATTAAATAGAAAAACCTTTTTGATTGGTCCCTGTGGCAGTGTACTTTTAACGCCGGCAGCATTTCCTTGCTGTATTGCAATACTTATTCGTTGAGCGAGGAAAGCACCAACTCTGGGGTCACCAGTACTATCTAACAGAGTCTCTATTCTAAAGAGAACAAAATCGAAGTTGGAAGAAGTTTATTATTTTCCGCCCGCTTTTTTGCTTGTCTGAGGGAAGAGAGACAGGGCTAACATGTCCACACAAGTAACATCCCATACCAAAGCTCGTTCCATCTTCCAAGGGATCAACGACATCCTATCCGGCCGCTTGCCATCGTCTCTAGCGATGTCTGTTGGCTCCAAAAAGGCTGGAACATTGACGGAGGCAAGACAGCGGCGTATGTCGTAGAGTAATTTTATATAGCGGAGGTATTCGGCGGCCCAAATTCGAGCACAAATGTTGTGTTACATATTATTATATACAAGCAATTATACATACAAATGCCACATAGGCGTAAACTCAACTTTAAATAGGTTACAGAAACCCCTCCATTATTCAAAAGCAACATTTGACAAACACTAAGAGAATTCCAACGTATAAACTGCTAGTGATGTCATCAATGCTCGCAAATCTATCGATAAACTAGAAAAACACAAGTACTATTTACGGCCAGCAATGATGGCGTGGATCGAGGTGTAGTATTATATACACACATTTCAAAAAATTAATATATTTATTATATGTTATTTTTCTAAGCGAAACTAAACTCCTTAATTAAATCATTACTAATTTTAATTTATTTAAGATTAAGGGTTTAAATGGCAATCTTCTTTTACACTTTTACCTTTAGGAAGAATTCTATGAATCACTTACTCACGCTATCTCTGCGACCCAAAAAGTATCCTGGCCTCTGTAATGAGAATCCTCCTTCTCTGTCGATCCAGCGGTACCTAGGCCGAACTACTGGTCTCCAACCACTAGACCGGATATAGTAAGCCTGTACATCTCGATATTGGCCCATACGCTCCACGTGTATTCGCCTATAATATTCAGCTGGTCACCTTTTACGGTGTAACCCTTATATCGAGAATTAGCAGGTTGTATTTCCCACCTATAATATTATATTCCCCTAAGATTATTTTTCCGATTACGCCTATTCTTCTATCGTCTCATGAGGAGATACTGGGATTTTACCCCCTTCCCTAGTATGTTTATAGTGACATTTTAGTAAAGTACCCACATTTTACCAAATTGTTACAATAAGCACGTCTATCGACAAAAAGCTCACATTCCGTAACCAATACATCACTGTAAGCAGCGCCAATTATAAAGGCGCGCTCGTTTCGGATGCTAATTCGTCAGTCCCTTGAATAAATTGAGCAGTCAAATTTATCCCTATTGAAGTTTTAAGTTGATAGTCGAAGAGCTGGAATAATCTTATCACACAAAACATCTGGCCGTGAACTGAAATCATATCAAGTTACAGCTTTTAATGAATTGACTCTTGACTGAGACGACCTTAGGCATTACAATCAAGCCTAATTTAAGGCTAATAAGAATATTAAGAAAGTGTCTAATAATACAAAGAGTATTCTTACCCTTAGACGAAAACAATACAATATAATGCTACTAAATGACATCATCTCAAAGAAAATTAATTGCAGCTCATTTCTAGAAAAATTTCACTTCCATATCCATCTTTCATGCCTACCACACGCGTAATCATGCTTTTATCACCTTTCTTACTATAACCTGCGCCATAAGCACACCCCACACTAACATACACTTACTTTCACACAACCACACAGCACAGCCGAATTAGGTATTACGTATTTAATGTTATTTTTTTATTTGTGAATATTTGAACCTTTTTGTATATATTACTAGCTGCCCCGCGAACTTCATTTGTTCTTAATTTGATTTTACTTAGCCTACCTTTTTAGTTCATACCAACATGGAACATTTTGCTATGCTGCCCCAGGGACTGTTCGGTTTTCTGGAATGAAAACTTTTTAGGTTTTTCTGTGAAAAAAGAAATATTTTTATTTTTTAGATAAAACTTTTTGTTTTTATTTTTTTATGATACTACTTTTTTATGCAATAAATAAAAATAAGGTTTAATCGTAGAGGGCTGAAAATTAGGGGTTGTCTGTATTTTTGTTTGCTGTATCATAAAAATACAGACAACCCCTAATTTTCAGCCCTCTACGATTAAACCTTATTTTTATTTATTGCATAAAAAAGTGTAAACATATTTGTAACATAATATGATGAATAAAGCGATGCTTGCAAATGTATGGTGCAATGAAATGAATCAGTCCCAGATGCAATATTATTGAGTGTGCGCTAAGCACGTGAATGATGCTTAACTGAGAAAGTTTGTACGCGCTCGTGGCACTGCTAGCAATTGTGACCGCATTCGACGCCGAGTGTGATTATGTGCTTGGAGCATTATTTCCGTGTTATGTACCTGTTCCCACAAATAACAAAAATTACTGTAATAAGAACAAAATCAATAATTGTAAAATTGCTTTTTACCCTAGTCTGAATGTTGGAAATTTATAAATTTTGTTGAGGGTAGTCCATAATATTTTGACACAACTTCGTCACTTTTGATTTCATTGTTTTACTATGGTTTTGGTCGACTTCAAACTGTTTAGATTTTTACCAATTTGACTTATTGATTTACGTCCTCAATCATAGTTTATTAGTAAGTTATTTTTATTTAGTGAGTATTTGTATGGCGAAATATTTGTAGTTTTATTTAAAGGCAAAGTATTTGTTAAAGTCAGTCTAACCTTTCAAATTTTTTAATACTAGTTATTTCCTCAACCGTAATAACAATTGTGAGCTTATTTTCGTTATTAAATATGAATCAAGGATAAATCGAGGTATGTACTAAATATTGTTTAGAAATTGTCTATATTATATTGTCTTTGTGGTACAGTTTTAAGTTAATTTAAAAAAAAAACATTATTTCCGGTTGGTGAGGTCGATCTAAATTCAATCTATATTCTGATCCATATTCAATAGAAATTCGACGAACAGATGCAGAAGCATTTGGGCCTTCTAACGTATTGTAGTCTCACATATTTTATATTGAAACTCTGCAGTCTGGACTTCGTAAGCAAAAAATGTGGCTTAATTTATGGTATAAATAAATAGAAATGAAAAATTAAGAAAATAGTAACAGGAGATGTTTTATTAATTCAACTAAACATAACAATTGAATAAACAATATTTACAATTTTCTTAACCTTCAATAAAAACTAATGCAGCATTTCCTCGCTGTAATACGACACTTATTCGTTGAGCGAGGAAAGCACCAGCTCTGGGGTCACCGGTACTATCTACCAGGCGCCATCTTAATTCTTCAATTACCGCCTGTGCACTTGAACCCCACGGCCCAAGAGTCTCTACTCCAAAGGGAACAAAATTTTGTTCGAAGTTGGAGGAAATACTCTTGTATTTAAGCCGTTAATTATTTTCCGCCTGTTTATTCAAAATAGTTCATGTTGTGGAATACAAAAGCCTGTATACTTTATTGTCCGTTACGAGAAAATATCCATATGGGATCACTGGGACTTCATGAAAATTTCGAACTTTTTGAAAACTGTCAACATCATAGTACTGAAGTTAGTTTGCATGTTACCGCCAGAGGCGCCGCGTGGAAAGTTCCTTACAAATATTTTACGTAGATTTTAGCGAGAGCTTCACCTATATCATGATTAAATTTTGATAATACCTGAAGTATTTCATTCTCATTAAATCTCTTAATTAAATTGTTGAATCTTATAGTTCATATAATATATAGTCGCCTGTTGTACTATCTAATATATAAGATTCTCGTGTCACCATGTTCGTTCCCATACTCCTCCGACCGATTCTTATGAATTTTTTATGCATATTCAGTAAGTCTGAGAATCGGCTACTATCTATCTTACAAACCCCTAAGTGATAATGGATGTCCACCAATTTTTTTTATTTTTTAGACATTTTTTTGTTTTTATTTTTTTAATGATACACCATACAAAAATACATACAACCCCTAATTTGCACCCCTCTTCGATCAACCCCTATTTTTTATTATAGCAGATAGTTATTTTTATTGAACTAAAAATGTTTCCTTGAAATAATATACATGGCAAAACAACGTTTGCCGGGTCAGCTAGTCTTTCTGTAATTATGTAATGTACTCGAATCGTATCGTGTTCCATTTTAAAGGTTTTATTAGAAAGGTTGCTTAAACCCTGTACAGCGTACAGTCGGTGTATCGGTAGTGTTCCGCCTTGAGACTCATAAGAAAAAAAGACACTCAGTTCCCCATACAAATATTTATAATTGGTCGTGTCCTGTTGTGTAGTGGTTCTATGTAGGAATTATGTATCTCCAAGCACTTTATTGGTTATGTTTGACGTTTGAATGGCAGCTTGTTTTTGGAGAATGGTGATGTCTAAAGAGGCATTTAATTGTTGAATGTAAGTAATACTTGTAGGTAGTATTACTTTTCGCCTATAACAATCGGTATGACAGTCGTTTGAGCATTCCACTAACGACTTAGTTCTATTTTGTTATTATAGTAATATTATAAAGAGGAAATAATTTTATTTTATATAGGTATGTTTAAATTACTGGACCGATATAAAATAAACTAATTTTAGATAAGGCTATGTTCAGATGGCAAAAACTTGACGCGCGTTTTCAAATCGCGCGACTAGACATTGTGGTATTTTCATACAACTGTTCACATGAGCGCGCGTCAACGCGCGTTAACGCGCGCGTCAACGCGGCGCTCAGAGAAAAAGTCTCTAGACGCAGGTGATCGCGCGTTGACGCGCGCTTTGATATTAATGTAATGTCCGTTTGCTGTTCAGATGAGCGCGCGCTTTCATCGCGATCGCATGTAATTTTGTTAATTTTCGTAATTATATTTTGTTCTCGCATTTAAAATGAGTGAAATTGAAGATATTGACATCGACTTACTAATCGATGAAGTAGAAAAAAGGCCAGCAAGTTGGAATATAGCAAATTTGTATAAAAAATATAATATAATTTGTATTTTTTTTTTTCAAAATTGGATGAACCCAATGTGTACGTTTTCTTTTTCTATATTTTTCTTTATAATATAACCACAAAATAATAGCCTCTTCCACGTCCATTTTCTACGTTCTACCGAACTAGACTGACGAGTACTCTCGCAACGCGCGTTAGCGCTCATCATCTGAACGCTCTTCAAATTTGATCGCGCGTTGACGCGCGTTAACGCGCGTTACATGTGAACATAGCCTTAATGTCCAACCCGTCATGATCGTAGAACAATGTCGGATTTGAAAAAAATCCAAAATCCACTTTTTATCATATTTGGATACATTGACTAAATATTACGGTTACACTAAAATCTATGTGTTTTAAATTTCAAAGTAATCAGTCGGTAAAGTGACGGATTTGATAGGTACGCTCATAGAAGCATGTGATTTTTCTAGAAAACTGTGTAATTTAATGCTATTATAGTTATTTTATTTCAAAACAAACCCTTTTGTTTGCTTGTATGCGAATTTTCATAATTACAGAATATGAATTAAAAAGTTATGACAAAAAAACCAACATGATTATATTATTTTGAAATGACTGCCCTGTAACTACTATTTGACAGATACGTCGTACAATACTACGACTATGACGAACCGTGTAAAGCGGCGTCACACACACACAGTATGCTTTAGAATTGTGTGAAATATATGTAATTTAAAAATCATCGTTCCATAAGCACAAGCCTCGTTCAAAATTAAGCACCTAATCTCGACATAAATTAAAACATCAGTATAAAGAACGAAGTTAATCCAGTTAAACTTGACACAAAATCCCTGTATTCGTAGATAAAAGGTACGTTGTAATGTTGGGAATGTGTGAATGAGATTACGTGAGTATAAGCCGTGCGTCGCATGCAAACTGCTGATGTCATAATATATTATTTCGACTTCACCAAGTTTAACTTCTCCTTATGATACTCTTGTATCGTTTAAGATGAACGCTTCGTTGTCCGTGAGAATTTGAATTAGGAATGTTTTACGAAAAGGGCGTATTGTGTACCTTAGGGCGTGATATATTGGATGCTGAAATGATTTAATAAAAAATAAATCAGTGGCGCTACAACCACTTAAGGTCTTGGCCTCAGATTTCTGAATCTGTTTCATGATCATTTTTAAATCTAATAGGCTAGTAGGTGATCAGCCTCCAGTGCCTGACACACGCCGTCGACTTTATGGGTCTAAGACATGTCGGTTTCCTCACGATGTTTTCCTTCACCGTTCGAGCAAATCTTAAATGTGCACATAGAAAGAAAGTCCATTGGTGCACAGCCGGGGAGTGAACCTACGACCTCAGGTATGAGAGTCGCACGCTGAAGCCACTAACCCAACGCTTATAATGAAAAAAATACTAAAAAAATGATTTAATATTATGCGTTTTGGATAGAATACTGGTATTTTAATGCTAATTCGCTAAAACAGCTATTACAGAACATTACGAAATATATTTTTTTTTAACGGCGGTGTATTTCTATTTTTCTCTCAAAACATATCATCGAATATCGAGATTTCTTCAAATATTTCTTATCATTTTTGAATCGTCCAATATTAAGGTACTATAATACTTTCATAAACACTTTAAGATGCCAAAAATATAGTATGTACCGCGCACAATCTTAAAGTAGATATATTCTGCTTAACATCATTGAAAATAATTCACCCCACAAATGTGTGCTTTCATTAAAAGTATCCTACAAAGACAAGCTTATCTTAAACACGCTCATATCTTTTGGAATAAACAAAGCATTGTTAGTATAAGCGTTTCATTCGCTTACTGTAAGTCACGCGACGCAACGCATCGTTGCGGGAAAACGTTTTATATATAACCTATTTATTTATTTATTTAGTAAATTAACCTGATAGTAACTTGGACAACGCTTTTTTGAGTTAACCTAGTAAATAAAGGGGATACTCTGTTTATAAACACAACATTAAATAAAACACTATTTTGACCGGATTGAAGTTATGTATTATTATAAATTTACAACTATTTAACATAATTTTAAATTTATCCGACGTTTCGCGTGCTTTACAGCGTGCGTGGTCACGGTGATAATAATACATAACTTCAATCCGGTCAAAATAGTGTTTTATTAAATGAATAAAAGTTATGTTAATCAAAGACAATACTAAACACAAAATTAATCCATTTTTACTATTGTACTAATGCCTCATTTCATAATATTACCTATACAGGATTAAAAACCAGACCTGTCACTTGCGGTTAGTGTCACTAATAGTAACTTGGACAACGCTTTTTTGATTTAATCTAGTAAATAACGGGGAAACCCTTGTTTATAAACACAAAATTAATCCATTTTTACTATTGTACTAATGCCTCTTTTCATAATATTACCTATACAGGATTAAAAGCCAGACCTGACACTTGCGGTTAGTGTCACTAACAGTAACTTGGACAAAGCTTTTTTGATTTAATCTAGTAAATAACGGGGAAACCCTTGTTTATAAACACAAAATTAATCCATTTTTACTATTGTACTAATGCCTCATTTCATAATATTACCTATACAGGATTAAAAACCAGACCTGTCACTTGCGGTTAGTGTCACTAATAGTAACTTGGACAACGCTTTTTTGATTTAATCTAGTAAATAACGGGGAAACCCTTGTTTATAAACACAAAATTAATCCATTTTTACTATTGTACTAATGCCTCTTTTCATAATATTACCTATACAGGATTAAAAGCCAGACCTGACACTTGCGGTTAGTGTCACTAACAGTAACTTGGACAAAGCTTTTTTGATTTAATCTAGTAAATAACGGGGAAACCCTTGTTTATGAACACAAAATTAATCCATTTTTACTATTGTACTAATGCCTCATTTCATAATATTACCTATACAGGATTAAAAACCAGACCTGTCACTTGCGGTTAGTGTCACTAATAGTAACTTGGACAACGCTTTTTTGATTTAATCTAGTAAATAACGGGGAAACCCTTATTTATAAACACAAAATTAATCCATTTTTACTATTGTACTAATGCCTCATTTCATAATATTACCTATACAGGATTAAAAACCAGACCTGTCACTTGCGGTTAGTGTCACTAATAGTAACTTGGACAACGCTTTTTTGATTTAATCTAGTAAATAACGGGGAAACCCTTGTTTATAAACACAAAATTAATCCATTTTTACTATTGTACTAATGCCTCTTTTCATAATATTACCTATACAGGATTAAAAGCCAGACCTGACACTTGCGGTTAGTGTCACTAACAGTAACTTGGACAAAGCTTTTTTGATTTAATCTAGTAAATAACGGGGAAACCCTTGTTTATGAACACAAAATTAATCCATTTTTACTATTGTACTAATGCCTCATTTCATAATATTACCTATACAGGATTAAAAACCAGACCTGTCACTTGCGGTTAGTGTCACTAATAGTAACTTGGACAACGCTTTTTTTGATTTAATCTAGTAAATAACGGGGAAACCCTTATTTATAAACACAAAATTAATCCATTTTTACTATTGTACTAATGCCTCATTTCATAATATTACCTATACAGGATTAAAAACCAGACCTGTCACTTGCGGTTAGTGTCACTAATAGTAACTTGGACAACGCTTTTTTGATTTAATCTAGTAAATAACGGGGAAACCCTTGTTTATAAACACAAAATTAATCCATTTTTACTATTGTACTAATGCCTCATTTCATAATATTACCTATACAGGATTAAACGCCAGACCTGACACTTGCGGTTAGTGTCACTAATAGTAACTTGGACAACGCTTTTTTGATTTAATCTAGTAAATAACGGGGAAACCCTTGTTTATAAACACAAAATTAATCCATTTTTACTATTGTACTAATGCCTCATTTCATAATATTACCTATACAGGATTAAAAACCAGACCTGTCACTTGCGGTTAGTGTCACTAATAGTAACTTGGACAACGCTTTTTTGATTTAATCTAGTAAATAACGGGGAAACCCTTGTTTATAAACACAAAATTAATCCATTTTTACTATTGTACTAATGCCTCTTTTCATAATATTACCTATACAGGATTAAAAGCCAGACCTGACACTTGCGGTTAGTGTCACTAATAGTAACTTGGACAACGCTTTTTTGATTTAATCTAGTAAATAACGGGGAAACCCTTGTTTACAAACACAAAATTAATCAATTTTTACTATTGTACTAATGCCTCTTTTCATAATATTTCCTATACAGGATTAAAAGCCAGACCTGACACTTGCGGTTAGTGTCACTAACAGTAACTTGGACAAAGCTTTTTTGATTTAATCTAGTAAATAACGGGGAAACCCTTGTTTATAAACACAAAATTAATCTATTTTTACTATTGTACTAATGCCTCTTTTCATAATATTTCCTATACAGGATTAAAAGCCAGACCTGACACTTGCGTTAAGTGTCGCTAATAGTAACTTGGACAACGCTTCTTTGATTTAATCTAGTAAATAACGGGGATACACTTGTGTATAAGCACGAAATTAATCCATTATCACTATTGTACTCATGCCTCTTTTCATAATATTACCTTTACAGGATTAAAAGTCAGACCTGATACTTACGTTTAGCGACACTAAACGCAAGTGTCAGGTCAGGTCCCGCGTGTATTAAAACCTAGTGAACGACGTTATTATGAATATTTTATTCGATTCGTAGATTGACATCGTTCTGAGGTCACTTGATGATATAAATGGGGTCAGCT
The DNA here is from genome assembly GCA_905332375.1 of Pieris macdunnoughi. NCBI lineage: Eukaryota > Metazoa > Arthropoda > Insecta > Lepidoptera > Pieridae > Pieris > Pieris macdunnoughi. Next base: position 2,360,575 of record CAJOBZ010000017.1, on the reverse strand, counting down.
TAATAGACTAGAGGACTCTCGTTGTATATTGAATTAATTAGACCTCAGTTAATGTTCTAGATTTCTTTGAATATTTATGAAATACGGGAAAAGGTTTTTGAGTTATATTCTATTAAAGATTTGAAAAGAAATAAAGAACTGAAATAAGAATGTTTATTAAATACAAAATGACTATGAATAAATTAATCATTATAAATCTTATGTTTTTAACGATGGTGATTCAAAAATGATGATCGTCGAAATCTATTGTTATCGTTAAGTTGGTAGTTTAATCCGAGTATATCACGTTTATTTCTTGTGGTAAAGATTGCAAAATCAGTGTTTTGTGATAATTTATTACACATACATCTATTTTTAAGTCTGAGACATCCCTATTTTCTCATGATATGTTTCTACATCGTACGAGCGAGTGTTAACAGCACACATAGAAAGAAAAGTCTATTGATGCCCAGGCGTGATTCGACCGCACGACCTCAGGGTTGCGTACGCTAAAGCCATGTGAACTCGACTGCTTATATGTACTTGAAACGTCAAGTAATGTAAAAAATTAAATAATTTGCCGTTTACATATGTTTTACACAGAACTCCTAAAAATTATTGCGGAACTTATAGCCTAGAAGAATGTTCTGTAATATTAAATATAATTTAAATAAGGTTCAGTTTTGTTATAAAGCCTTTTCATACTTCTACAACTTTCTATTTTGCTGGCCAATTAATAATACATTAAAATAGTTTTTTTTATAGAAAGATATGAGAAGTTGGCTCACCTGACGTTAAATGATACATGGGCGGCGCCATGGTAGTGTCAATGCTAGAAACTCGCGAGTGCATGGCCGGACTTTTGAGAATTGGTACGCTCTTTTCTTGAAGGACCCTTAATCGAATTGTTTTGGAAATTTAATCATAATATCAAATAATTATATGTTGCCTTCATGTAGCCAGTATTGCCGACCATGATTGCTAAAAAACACTCGAACGTTGGCTATTTAATTAAATTCGTCAGTAAATAAATTAAAATCGTGTATGGTCAGATATACCATTACTATAAGTCATCATACTTCCAAGAAACTTACATAAGTGTAAAAGCGAAGCCTTACTGCATGGGGAACTAATACATGTTGAACTCGCTTTAATAAGGCACTCCAAGTTAAAAGCGTTTGGAACTTTACTCTAGGACGAGCTCAATACAAGAGCATACTTTCCAAACAAAGTTCATCATATTCAACTAAAGCTTTTCAAGTACTTATTCATTAAGAAGTTTGACTCATAGACGTAAGCTGACTGGTCAAGGAGGTATATAATATTTTAATTACCTGGTAAATTTATATTTTTTTTATATCAATTCATATATATACTATAAGATATATAATATATGTCGAATAATGCACACGAATTCTTATATTAGAATTTTACTTAGTTTACATAACTAAATTTATGTATATACAATGGTAACCATGGTAGAACAACATAATGCTACTAGTCAACGATTAAACCTAAATTTAACTACATAAGACTGCTCCGAGCTATGATTTCCCTTGATCCAAAAAGCTTTTACAAAATAACACACTTATTTACTAACTACCAAGTTTATATATGTTTTGTTATTTTATTTTTTCGAGATGACATAAAAAAACGAGTGGAGCATGACGTACAGACCCGAGCGGTAACGCAAGTTTAGGTCTGTACATCGAGAGCAAACAACGTATAAGGCGAGAGAACGTTGAGATATTTGCTACCGAGGCTAATAAATGGTCTACCAAATCACATATTAGATTACCTAACGCCAACCTACATAAACAGCAAATTAAAAAACTACTTTTATATCCATTTGTCGCGCTCCTAAGCAAGACTGCTATGGTTACATTAATACAAACCACAGCGGTTTTCTAATGTAACTTATTATGATTGTATTATATTTATTTGTAAAATAAAGAAATTTTAAAAAATTAAATAAAAAATTGTATTTCCAAAGCTCACAAGAGCGATAAGCAATATAAGCAATGTATAAACTAAGTCAAATTCTAACTGAATGTTATTTTCCCTTTCCAACTTTCGCGTTCATCTTCTGTCTTGCGAGCAACCGTTTAAGCTGCCACATTAACATGCCGCGTAGTCTCTCTATCATGAATATTTATACCAGCACCGCATCAATGTTCAGCGATATTTAACGGCATCCTCGTTACTGCAACTAATGTAAGATTAAGGCGCTCTTATACTTGATATGTTTTATAGACGCATTAAGTTCAGGTGCATTTTGATATTACTGCCGAATATACATTGGAATCTCGATAACTCGAACCGAAAGTCGAAATCGTCAGTAAGTCGAAAAAAATTCGGTATCTCGAACTATTTAGACTTAGTAACTCGAACAAAATTTTATTTACCTACGAAGCATTTATACTCTATAACTCGAATTTCAAAAAGGAGACTAAGTCGTAGGTAAAATATAACGACGTCTTACTTGAAATTCCCCGAATTAATAGCAATAAACTCCCAAAATGAATGTTCCGGTTCGGGGCTTCTAATACATTGTTTTTGTCTTGTACATGTGCAATTAATAAATACATTCATTAAAACATATATACTACAAAAGTGAAGTTGAATTGTTATTCAAATTTGACTCTACAAATCGAAAAATACACTTAGAAGTCCCTTCTGTAAGTCGAAATTTCGGCAGTTAATTCATATGTATCACGAAGTTCTTTTTAAGTCGTAAACTTGAATTTTTTTGCCCTTCTCTTGTCATTCGAGTTATCGAGGTTCCACTGTACTATTTTATATATTGACTATTTTCATAATAATTCAATACTATCAAGGCTACACATACAAATTACAATTCTTATTTATTATATACAATACTAGCGACCCCCCACGGCTTCGCACGGTATTTAATTGGATAAGGATTAATGCTGTATTGGTGAAAATCGCTTTGAAAATTAGCCATTATTTGTCGTAAAAAGTAAATGACAAAAAAAAAATATTGGGGGATATCCATGAGAGATAGACATATACCATCGCGGAGTTTTCTATAGACCTTTTCAATGTGTACAATACTAAGTACATTATTTTGATAAATCTCGTAGGGTTCACTGCGTTTGCAATGTAAGCGGAAAAAAAAAATTATTTACGACATCACATTAGAAACCTCAAAAATAACATTATTTCTCCACTATCTAATGGATGTTATTATACATAATATGAACCTTCCTCTTCAATCACTCTATCTATTAAAAAACGCATCAAAATCCGTTGCGTAGTTTTAAAGAATTAAGCATACATAGGGTTATAGGGACAGAGAAAGCGACTTTGTTTTATACTATGTAGAGATAAGCCCAAGTTTACTGCATTTTTACATAGCATAGCTTTTACATGTTGTGGACATGGTGATCGAAAATAGCTCGAGATATATATACTGTATACTGTATATATTTATATGATATTATGTTATATATTATAAATAAAAAATATTAATATATATATATATACTTATACTTATACTTACTTATTTACTTATTTTTTTTTTCTGATAACTGGTGTGGCATTACCTATGAGAAAATTTCGACTTGACGTCGACTTTTGGGACACCCTGTATATTATAATTATATATAATATGAATAGTATTAAACAAGTTTTATTTAAGTCAAGGAACAGGAAAGGAAGTAAAAGGGTGTCCTTATCTCTAACATGTGATTTATTTTAGATATCAGTAGAAAAAAATGAAGTCGGAGGTTTGGACGTATACCTGATATTAATACCCGCAAAAACCTTTATTGAAAAGTAATCGAAAATTCTCATTTAGATAGAAGATAGAAGTTAATCTACGATTCTATTTAGATTAAACGCTACGCCGATTCTATTTTAATTATCTTCAATTCCATATCATTCATTTCTTCCACAATTTTATATCTCAATCTTCAATTCCAATACTTTTCCGCCCCAATAATCTGAATCCCAAGCGTATTTAAAATCAATATCCGAACTAAACCAATTCACAAAATCGGGACACGGTAAAATCGAGAGCTTTTATCAGCGCTACTGATAGCACTGTGTCACAGAGCATCGTTTAACGTCCTAACTGTCCAATCACAATGAAATAGCGTCCGCCACTTGGAAAGCTCCCAGATAGATGACGAAGCAAAAAATCAGTGAACAATCCTAGTCCCTAAGGAGGAGAGGTTAATAGATTTCATTAATTAACCCGTTCAGTGAGCCGGGTGATTGCAGCGCTGGACCGAGATAAAAAGTGACAATTCGGTACTGAATTTCGGACGCGTTTTTACGTGGGACGCGGGTAAGCTGGTTAGAATTTGTTTCTCTTTCGCCTTATCTAAAGCCGCAATACTAATGTGTTTGGTAGTTGGGCGACGCTTTTTATGTTTGCGAATAGACAGTTTGTGGGGAATGTTTTTAGAATGGATATCCAATTTATTTGTTTCAAGTTTTGAATATACAGAATGTATATTTTATTCGCTGTATTTGGAAATGGTATTTTACGCTGTTTTTACAAAGCCTTTATGAATTTTCAATATAGTAAAATTTTATTTGGTTCTATGCATGATTAATGCATTATCGTGTTCTTTGAAAATTCGTAAGCCATTCTGTAATTTTAATCATCATTAAATCCGCTTGGAAACTGAAAATGGAATCAAAAAGTTTAATTGATTTTTAACTAAATTGGCTTGCTCCTTTTTCATAACCGAGGAGGAAATCCTGTTTGGCCATTTCCAGTACCTAAAAGGATACAGGGATATGCAGAATTCGATGATCCGGATGAGCAATATCCATTAAAATACTCCTCAAGTGCATCTCGCCTTACGGCATAAAGCTATACTCAGGAACGCTTTTGCATTCCGGATTCATCCAAAATGCGTAACGGAACTGGAAAGAGATTGGCATCTATCATCCTTTTACTTCCTAAAATTATATTTACAACATAGTATTGTCTTTTATTGACATAACCTTTAAACATTTAAAGCAAAAAAATAAAAAAAACCGGTAAAAAGTTTTTTCTTTAAATAATATTTACAAGTCATCATAATTAAGATACAAAAACTTCTACGAACATACATCTAAATATCATACATTTTATAGACGTTCTATTTATAAACTCTGATCAAAGATTTCGTATTAGCAAACAGTTTGGTACTTTAATTTAAAACTCGCGATGAAAGAAACCACCAACTGCTCTAAAGCGAATGGCTGCTTATTTTTTATTGTTCGACCAGTGGAGAGTTAGCTAAGCGAAATGGCCGTACTGCTAACCGCAGCTAAAGGTCGCAAGAACGTAGTGCCCAAGATGAAATAAACTGTATTACAACGAGATAGAGTCGTAAATGGCGTATCGTAATATTCGTAATGTATTTATTCGTATGTTGTCGACCGTACGTTAAGTATTGCCTTTTACCTGAGATGAAAATGCACTATAATATTGAGCGCTGTACTGTTTTTAAAACATAAATTCTGCTTCATATAAGAGCTTAGTTGTTTCAATACATATCTTTAGCATTTTATATTTAAATTATTCTTTACTTAAAGAAAACACTGTTTTACCGGATTGAAGTTATGTATTATTATAAACTTATAATTATTATACATTTTAAAAAAATTCAATAGAGAAGACGGCCTAAAATTGTCAAACACCTGGGATCCAATAATATCCAAATTAAAAACTCAAGATAAACAATCCGCGAAAATAGAGGACACCGTGAGCCATTTCTGCCAAAACCCTCCATCTTTTAGTCGATACCAACTCCGGGGAAATAAATACAGATAATACAACATTTTCTATAGCTGTGATACTTTTTGACATTCACCACTTTTTGTATTAAGTCACCGTGACCACGCACGCTGTAAAGCACGCGAAATGTCGGATTTTTTTTTATTATGTAAAATAATTATAAGTTTATAAATATACATAACTTCAATCCGGTAAAAAAGTGTTTTCTTTAAATGTGTAAAAGTTATGTTAATAAAAGACAATACTATATTCTTTACTTGTTTTTATAATAATGAAACAACGGTGGACGTTGACAGACTAACTTTAATTCAATGACAATCATACATAGACCCACAAAGCACTCCTTTCTTTATAACAAACTAGATGTCGGTACTACTAAGTACATAAACATTATTTTGATACATATTTAACAGTTTATTAATGGTTACTATTACTCAATATTAAAAATATTATAAAAGGTAGAAGATATTAAAGTGAAATGTGTATGTAAAACTGCTAAAAATTGATTTATTCGACATTGATCATAAAACGACAAGTATCGTAAACGTCTTTATAAATAATATTCGAAAGTATATTATTTTAACTAAGCTGATTTTTTGAGAGAACTATACCTAGTACTCTAAAATATATTATAAAAACTTTTAAAGGCAACCTATATTATTCTTTAATAATATACGTATATATAAATAAATAAAAAATAAAATCTGTGGCGCTACAACCTCTTTAGGTTTGGGCCTCAGATTTCTGAATCTGTTTCATCATCATTCAACATCATCAGCCTCCAGTGCCTGGCACACGCCGTCGAGTTTTTGGGTCTAAGACGTGTCGGTTTCCTCACGATGTTTTTCGTTCACCGTTCGAGCGAATGTTAAATGCGCACTTAGAAATCAAGTCCATTGGTGCACAGCCGGGGATCAAACCTACGAGCTCAGGGATGAGAGTCGCAAGCTGAAGCCACAAGGTCAACATTGCTCTAAATAATTTAGAGATATATATAAATATCTCTATCTAAATAAAAAGGTGATCTAAACACGATTGTTTCGTGGTTATTTTACCAGTAAATAGGTTCATAACTGTTGAATAACATATGTAATTGTGATTTATTATCGACGGAAAGTTTGTACGTTTGAACTAAAATAAAATGATTTACTACTTAAATTTCGAATTTGTCACATTTGAAATATTCAAATGTTTCTAGAAAGGACATAAATAAAATGTGCAATTATCTACTTTGGGACTAAAAAATACTGAGCTCCACTTAAAGAAGTCAGCCGTAACGGGTTAAGTTGTAACTACGTCTATTATAAAAAGAGGACTTTCAGCAGAAGGATTTAAATGGACTGCCATTTTTCGCGTGAGCTTGAACAGACTTCGGACTTGGAGTTTTATGTTTGAACTATTTTAGAATGTTACAGCTGAAATCTATATTAAAGAAAATATGTTTGCTCTAGATAGCTTTGCATATATAACGAGTTTTTACTGATATATGAAATGTATGTGTTCTGATATTCTGTATGTATGTGTATTTTTACAATTGATATCATGTGTTTGTCCAATTTTATGGTCCAAAAAAAAAATATTATCACGTTTCTAATGTGTGAATATTAATAAAAATACTATCAATAATATTTCTTTTTAATACAGATAAATCTACTTTTCATCAATATGAAGCTAATTGAGACGTTAAATACCCTTTTTAACAGATTTTTAGTTTACATTAAAAGTATAGTAGCGAGATTAAAACACCTAGGAATATATTATTTTTCTCATTATAAAGTGAGTTTGGATATCGTGCCCCTTTTTATTAAACAAAAGAATTATTCCAACACAAATCTTGAAGATGGGCAATTTGAACGTTATTTGACGCCAAACTGTTACACAAATCAAGTTGATAAGTTAGGGTTAGTCCATTCCATTTTCAATCGTAAAAATAACGTTGCGTTGTTTGCAATTTTCTCTATTCAAGACATTTTACGTTTCCCCGGCGTCCAATTGTTTTCTCGCGAAATATATGTTTCAATGTCATTTTTAATGAAAACTGTCGCTGTTATTCTCTTTGGTTTGAGACATATTAAATAATGCGTTAATGGTAAGATGTTTCTAGAGGCTTTATATGAAATATCTAAATGCAGAGCTTATGAGGTTTTAGGACGTTTTTCCAACTCCATCACGGGAAATCTTTGCGTTTTACCGATACTTTTAAAGGTTAGGTTGGTAAGGTAGGTTTTAAAATCATAAAGTTGTTTTTCATATTTGGTACCTCTTATTCAAATATACTACGTAACACTAAACATACTAGCTTCTTCAACTAATCATACAAGGCAAAGTGGCAGGTAGAAGGAGAAAAAAAAGTGGCTGGCCGCAGACGCACGTCTTGGTAGAAAAACCTTCAACAATGGTTTGGCTAATGCTCCAAGTCATTGTTTAGAAGCGCGGCATCCAAAATAAAACTAGCCACGATGATCGCAAACCTTCGTAAGGAGATGGCACTATAAGAAGAAGAAGATGACCCAGAAAGTTGATCGTTGTGTCCAATATTAAATAAATGTAATATGTATGAAGGAAGTTGCAGTAATAAGCCGAGATTAAAATTTAAGTTTAAACGAGCGCAGGACCTAGTCTATGCAACTTTATAAAATGTATTCGTGGCCTTAAAAGTTAAGCTATACAAGCTTTCCCGTCATCAAGCCACATACGAGAAAGGCTTACGTCTTCCTTGTCACGTAAGGGTGCGAACAGTTTTAACATTGAACGTGCTACAAAGTTAGCGCGAACTTGCCTTTACTGGCGATGTGTATTGAAGAATAAAATTATAATATAGTTTGTTTAATATTATGTTTAATTTGTCGTGAAAAAATAGTGCATGTAGGAGAAACTGTATATTTCAATTGTCATATTTCTTCAAATTGATAAAACCAAATGATTGTTTTGCCGGTATTCAACCCAGGAATAATCCACAGGAATTGTCATCGTAGAGGTTTATATTAAACTAGCTGGCCTGGCGAACATCGTACCGCCTAACAGTCGATTCTTTATTTTTTTAAAATACTTATTCTACTATTCGGGACACCGGTCTAGCTAGTAAGATAAAAAAAAGAAAGTTGATAAGACAACAAATACGTTATGTCAAAAAATAAAAAAAATCCTTCCCGGTACCCCTCCACTAACACTTGAACTTTATGTTATGGTATTAAAGTTCAAAGTGACTTTTAAGTATTATTACGAATATTTTGTACGGGAATATAGAAAAGTGTTGTTTTTAGACTTTTTCACTCAATTTTTTTTTAATTTTTGTCTCCGTAAGAACCATCCTCGTACATCAAGGAACATTATAAAAAAAGAATTGGCCAAATTGGTCCAGGCGTTGTTGAGTTATGCGCTTACTAACACATTTTGCGATTCATTTTTATATCATAGATAATAATCGTAATTGGTTGGTGATGCTACGGTTAGTCGTATAAAATTTAAATATTAATGCATTGTAGCTTCAGAGTCAAGTTATTGTGGCAACCCTGTTACCATTTGACAGCACATCTGCAAACTATGTAGGAGTTTGACAGATAGTTTAGAAAAGTTGTTTTATTCTCATACTTGTCTCTTTATCATAGTGAAGCCCATACAGGCCAATTCAAGGCAAAGACTGTCGACATATCAGTTCTTCAAGGTTTGCGAGAAACTATATTAAACAAAGGTAAACAAGACATAGATACAGATTTTAATTTGATTAGCTTAAAAAAAGAAATGAAAAATAATGACAGTTATATGTTAAGTGTTCGTAATGGTTCAAATAATAATACTATGAATCAATGCTACATTATTTAATAATGAGATTAAATATGACTTTTAGTTAATTGTTGCATAAGATATATTTTCAGTTATGATCAGGGATGGGACAAATTTTGTACAACACGCTAAAGCTGGTTTTATATTGAACACGTAATACCAAACTTCAACTTTAGTAATAACACAATATTTCAATCGAATAAGTTAGCCCAGCACGATCTCACCCATCAATAGCTATTTGAAGACAATTGTATCTTGTCGTCTTGTGTCACGTCGCAAGAACAGTTGTTTTCAATGTCTGATCGTAAAACTTGCTCCTACGCCGTGTGTGCTCTTTCTCTCGATGTTTTACGATTTAAGAAAATTTAATTTACGCTCGCTACAAAGTAATATAGTTGTATACGTCGCATAAGTTAAAGGTATGAATTCTTTATTATAAGTATAAAAAATATTTGCATGAAAAACTTGTAAGTTGTAAAAAAAGGCGCTTGCGTACAAAGTACACATCTCAGAAGTGAAACTTCTTCGGCAAACTATTTTTTATGTCTTGTTCATATTTATACAAATCTAAAACGTTACATTTCCGAGGCTTAGAGGGAGGGAATAAGGAAGATATGTTAGGAATTTAATGAATTCAATTGTCATTAAAATATTAAAAGTGTCGAAAATTAATACACGTGGCATTTTAATTTACAATTCGTCATTTGAGATTTCAATAAATTATTTTGCATAAAATATAAAATACTAATATTTCATTAATTTTCTTTACGAAATTTTAATACTAAAAATATAACTTCTATAAGGTAATTCGCCCTTCTCACTATCTCTCAATCACTCTCTTCCTTTTCTTCGACAAAAACGCTGCACATCTTCTTGACGTTTCCGAAAAAATTACCCTCATGCTTCCTCATAAGTTTTACTTCAAAAATTATATAATATTGCTACGTGTTTTTTACACAGCTACGCCGTAGCGCTACGAGTTGCTACATTCCCTAAATAACGATGCAGACTGTGTTACATTGGCGCAACGACTGAGTTTCGTCAGCGTTAAAATCCTTTGATATATTGGCTCGTTATTCGAACCATCTTCTTCGGGGACGGGATTGTTAATCGGACCATTTGTCACGATCGCGCTTGGTATTCACTGCAAAAGAACGAGTCAAATTACGCGACCAATTTCCCAGAGGAATCTGGTTGTGGCGATTTCTGGAATTATCGACGGATTATCCGCTTTAGCTAATATGAAAGTGAACTTTGGTTTACCGCTTATAAATATGTAAATATGATGCAAAACTTTCAATGTTGCAAGAAAATTATAATTATATTAAATACAAATTATTATTAATTACTTAAGATGTCATGTGGAACATGGTGTAATGGTTGCAGCTCCTTACAAACGTTGTGTAAAAAAACTATGGCGATTAAAAAGAGTGGTGGAGAGTTTATTGCCAGTTCTTCTCTTTCGTTCTATGCCCTTGATTTGAGAACTGGCACTTAATGTAAAGTTAGAAGCATTTCAATACGTATACATTTCTTTTTTTGACGTTCATAAGTGTACATTGTGTTGCCTATATGATTAAATGATTTTTGACATTGACTTTTGAGTGGAAATTTTATCCATAACCACTTCTATGAAGACAATTGTACTATGTAAACTTTAAAGGTTTAACACTTACAAAGTAACGTTTCTATGTCGGCTATAAACTTGTACCCAATTTGTTGACGAATAATTTTATAATTTTTCATAAACAAACTCGGTATTTGTATAAAATTACAATACTCATTTACATGATTTATAGCGCACGCCACATCAAAATATTGCATGAAAACATGCATGATATAATTACATACCCCAGTTACTTGTAAGCATCGTTAGAATAAAACTAACTCCGCACAACTCCCACTAATTGGATTTAGTCTGGAGTTTTTTGAGCTCAAATAAAGAGTTTATAAGTAATTAATGATAAAACTTCGTGACCCTCAATATGCAGGGTATTTTATTTTGTATTACGATGTTAATTTTAAATACCAAATTTAAAAAAACGAGTTCGCAAACGTATTTCGCTAGAAATCGAAAGTAAGCTATCCACGGCTTCATAACCGTAGGTACCAGCGGTATTAATAAAGTTATAAACTAATTAAGCGTCATCAAGAATAACAAGGACCAAATTTAAAAAATAACACAATTATACTCATTAACACAATCACACCTATTCACACACTCACTCATTCAGTCATTTTTAATTTGTGACACTCAATATATATTTTTTTACATGTACCTCGTAATAATTATTTTCTCGTTACCCACAACACAGGGCCTCCCTAGTGTGGTGACTAGCTATATGAATTCTGTCACAACCCTTTTGTCATAAATAAAGTTTTTATTATTACTATTAAAATTGCTCAACGTGCTTTATTACCGAATGAGCCACTATGACAGGTACACAGTGACAAAACTACAAAAGCCCGAGATGGTTGTCCTTAGTTCGATTCCTAGCCATAAGTTACTGATGTTTAGACAAATATTATTGATACCACATTTATCATTTCTACATCGACGAACTAAATCAATTGCTTTTTCTTATGTTTGAAATTAACTTGATTTTGAATCATATTACTTTAAAAAATAGTACTGTGATGCCCTCTATCAGATGTTTGACCCACATTTAGTCAATAAAAGTTACGCTACAAATTGCTGGTGTTGCCAAATTGCTCACGAGAGTTTCCTAGTTGGCTCGGTCAGAGATTACTTGTCCTTACCTTATAGAATTAAGATTTTTAAATTGTATACTAATTACATAAAGCATTAAAGTAAATTATGGTTTCAGCTGTAGATTTTCTACATCATATTATATTATTGTATACTTAAATAATGTTTTGCTAGAATGGAGGGATGAGTTAAGTGAATGTCGGTTTGGTTTACAAACAGTTGATCTTATTCGTCCCTTTTGAAACACTGGGTGGACCGACGGTTGGAATCGCTTTCCTATCGGCTCGTTCAGATTCTCTCTGGGCATGGATGCTTTGGGAGTTACCTGCATCGAATCGTTGGAAGAGAGGCGACACCTGCTTGTCATCATTGTGACTGTGTAGAGGATACGGTGAGGCACACAGTTGAGGAGTGTCCGGCTTGGAACGGCTTTCGCTTGGTCCTTGCTGATAGCATTGTTGGCAATCTGTCGCTTCCACTAATTATCCATAGAATGGTGGAAGCTGACAATGACGGTCCTTGGAATGCCTTCAAGGCTTTTTGTGAGGCCGTCATGACTCAGAAAGAGAATGCGGAGCGTCAGCGTGAAAATGATTCTGATGCTCCGCCGGTAAGAAAACGACGACCAGGGCAGCGACGCCGTGCTTTCGCACGTCTGCCCTAAGTTAAGATTCTGAAGATTTGTTCGTGGGAGGAGTCATGGTGGTATTGTGGCATTCGCGTTTGGCGGGGGTAAGGATAGGGCTCAGCTGTTACCTGCCTCTGCCCTTTGGTGAGCTGAAGGCATCCGTCAGGTTTTAGTGGGTAGGGTTGTAGATATTATGTCTAAGTCCCACATGATCCTGCTGGAGTAAAATTCAGCAGGGATATGCGTAAAAGCAAAAAGTCATAAGACATGATGGCCAAAAGTTGTATAACATTTTTCAAACAATTGTAATACTGTATTCTTATTATATACTCACATTGCAGGACTCCGTCCGGGACCGAGTGTCAGAGCTGAGTCACTGGATGCGGTCAACCTATCAGCAGTGTCAGGGGGCGACGCGACACTCCCTTGCGACACTCGCTCGCCGCAGCCTCCTGACGCCTTGTTACTTGTCGTCTGGTATAAGGATGACGTGCCGATATATAGGTAAGAGTTTTTTTGAGGCTTTATTTATGATATCATAGCAATACATAATTTATATTAAAATCATATATTGCTCTATACTTTATGGTAGGAATTGCAATAACAATAGGAGCATATCGTATTCACTCTCATTAACATAGTATAGATAGATATAAACTGATTCACTTGCTCCTACCTGAATTAAAAGTTGAAAATATTTTGCACCGGACTCATACGAATTACTAAACAAAAAAACATAAAAAAAAAAATACCTTCAAATCTTATTCAATCTTATCTAATATTAGCTGCCCCCGCGAAATTCGTTTCTCCTTAATGCGATTTTACTTAGCCTACCTCTTTAGTACATACCAACATGGATCATTTTGATATACTACCCCAGAGACTGTTCGGTTTTCCGGAATGAAAACTTCTTAGGTTTTTCTGTGATTTTTCTTTATATAAACCTCAGAGTTCAAGTTATAAGTTCTTAACTAACAAATAAAAAATAGTTGATCGTAGAGAGGTGAAAAAAAAAGAGGGGTTGTATGTATTTTTTTATGTTGTATCATAAAAAAATAAAAAATAAATGTTTAAAAAGTAAAACAAATCTTTTTGTGGTAGAGACCCCTTATCACTTAGGGGTTTAAAAAATATATTGTAGCCGATTCTCAGACTTACTGAGTATGCATAAAAAAAATTCATAAGAATCGGTCGAGCCGTTTCGGAGGGGTTTGGGAACGAACATAGTGATACGAGAATTTTATATATTAGATAACCAACAGATTTATTATGTTTTAAATATTTACTACGACCAAAAACTAAACAAACCTTAAAATAAAATAAAATAAAAGTATCGATCATAAAAATATTGAATATGGAACGAGAACTTTCTTAAAACTATTTGAATAGTATAATTTGTAATTTAAAGTTACTCACTAGAATAAATCACTCGCTACAATTCTTTGGCGTAACTCAGATTTTTAGCGCAAGAGAATTTTTAATCAATACCAGTAACCCAGTTTTGCAGCATTTATAACTGTAATTATTTATTTTTTCAATCCACTGTTTAACATGCTCCAAGAATTTATACAAACGGTGAGGCAATACGACTAAGAAATCGGTAATATTTTTGTTGAATCGATGTTTTTGTATCGCGAGCTCTGAGTTAGTCGTTACGGGTCACTACCAAAATGGGGTATTCTTTAGAAGACTACTTTATATATTCATAAGCACAGAACAGTATTTAGATACTGGGAACCCATTTCTTTAGGAAGATTGGTGAAATGCCAAAGGTATTTTAAACTTGACGGCCAAGTAGCCACATAATATTTATGCGTAAATTAAGTTTGGTGGCTGTTCTTTGTATGGATGTTTAGATTTGTTTGAAGCTGGGTAACAATTGGCTTTAATTGTTTAAAACATGAGATTATAACCAAGATAACATTAGGGGTCACTACCCCACTGGGTAACGACGCAGGATTAACACAAAACTAACTTGACTTATTGAAGAGTTCGTAAATCTAAATGACACTTATGTTATTGGACATAGGAAGCGAGTATGTTAAATTACAATTTATGATTGTGGTAATAACTAAAGGGCTCATATTGGCTTCAAGTGTGCGATGATTGTTTACTTTTTGATTTCGCTTTTAAATATCAACTTACATATATATATATATATCGTGATTCAACAAAAATTCATAGAAATCGTTGTAACGGTTACGGACACCTAAAATTGCGCATTTTATCGTAAATATTATAATGTAATGTACAGGTAGACTGTATGTATGTAAGTCGGTGCAGTTTAGTCATTTTTAAACATACTGTTAATTTAACGCATTTTGTGACTGACCACACAGCGTGACTTTGTTTAATGAACTACGTATACTTGTACGTAAGTTCGTGTTTTGCCAGTACTATTATGCATGCTTATGAATGTGAAAAATGTTTACAAAATTCGCGAAAGAGCAAGACTACGGCATCCGTTCGCAAAACTACCAGGAGGCCTTGTTCTGAGAAGAACGGGCAAGAAACTCAGCAAGTTATACCCTGCCTCTACATTACAATTATTCAAAGGAAAATGTCATAAACCACAACGTCATTAAAGATACATAAGTAAAAATCTGTTCTGTGATTTCCCTTTTTCACCATTACACACATATTCACAACACTTCAAAGATAACAAAACAAATGATAACAATATAATTAGAACTATTGCCAAGCGATTTTATCAGTCAGTATCATGCAAATATAGTTTACGCTTGTAGCGTAGTCTTGGAAGTTCTATATTTGGTGAAACAATCAAATCTATCAGGTTAGGTGCTCAATGAAATATAGAAACAGTTTGCTCCAGTCTGCTCCATATCTCATCGAGTTACAAGACTTCATTTAGTATATACAATCATAAAGTAAAAGCTAATCTTTCATACAAGCAGTATAATATAACCATTGTTACGCTTTCCACAATCTCAACGGTGTGTTGGGATCAAAATACCTCTGAAGACGCGACGAGTGTAAGTCGAGGCTTAAGATCCCTTATCCTTAGGATAAACCTTATATTAGAATAGAGAATAAATATCCCTGTATCAAGCGATTGGCAAGGATTTTGTATCTTTCATTTGTGGCATACTCCAGTGTTGCTACTAGGAAAAAAGGTTGTAGAATTTGGGTTTTAGACGAGGACTGTGACTCTTGTTGCATTTTGCATGGTAACGTTTTTATAACGCACACGCAGTTTTATACAAATAAAAATAATTATACACGAGCAGTGTTGGCCTAGTGGCTTCAGCGTGCGACTCTCATCCCTGATGTCGCTTCGATTCCCGCATGTGCACCAATGGACTTTCTTTCTATTTAACATTTGCTCGAACGGTGTAGGAAAACATTGTGAGGAAACCGACATGTCTTAGACCCAAAAAGTTGACGGCGTGGCACTGGAGGCTGATCACCTACTTGCCTATTATATTTAAAAATGATCATGAAACAGATTCAGAAATCTGAGGCCAAGACCTAAAGAGGTTGTAGCGCCACTGATTTTTTTTATACATTTTAAAATATGGAATTAGCTAGTTATTATAAACCATCAGCCGATAATTATCGCCAATTTCAATGCCGCAGAGCCTGAATATTGCTTCGAAATGTAGAAATTAAAACTAGACAAACATCAGTTCATTCGTTCGTTCGTCTGCCACATTAATTTTCGTTAAGGCTTTACCATAAATTATTTTGATTTAAATATTGTCGTTGGCGTTGGGTATAACTTACAAAATGGCACGCCGTAAAGTGCTGATTGCGTGTTTCGTTTTCAGTCTATTCATAGGCGGAACCGAACGACTTATGCAAAAATAAAATAGGACGACAGCGATCTATTGATTACCGTTGAAAGTACCAAGTAGGCTTTATCGAATAGGGTTTGAATTTTTGTCTTAGAACACTTGCTGTACATTTTCATCTCGATCCAAGGTTTTCTACTTCATTTCTCGTCATTTGCTGGTCAACACTTTTTTTTATATACATGTGTCTTTACTAAGACATCATGAAACATTACAATCTAGCCTAACTTAAGACTAATAAGTAATTTAAGTCTAACCTAATGTACTTCTAAGGATTTTTACTTAAGAAAGTGTCCAATAACACTACTTACAGTCTCTATTAAAGAAGGAGGGAAGACACTCTGTTCTTGTGTTCTATTTTTATTAAATGGTTTTATTTAGCTCACCCCGTTTGTTTTATTCTTGGGTCAAATTTAGTAATTCAAATTTCACCCTCTTCCTGTCAACCGATTAATCTGAAATTTTGTATACACTTTGGATTTTGGTGACAATACAATAAACTACATAAATAAATAAATAAATATTATATAATATATAACATTATATAAAAACTGTATCTATTTTATTAATTAAATATATATTATATTTATATATAGAATTGATTTATTTATATAAACTAACGGGCAAGGAACCTTGCAATAATGAAGCACTAAATGAATTAAACAGAATGCGAAATAAAAACTAAAAACTAGAAAATAAAAAAGGTAAAAAAACTTTTTAAGTTAAACGGTTTTATGTTAAACATACATTGCAATGTTTAAGATAAATGTACTAAAAACCAAAAAATAATAAAATAGATACAGTCGTGGGAATTATAAACATATGCATAGACTAGACTAAAATAAAACCGTGGGGCATGTCTTCTCTTTTATTTACAGGAGTGTATGACTATTGGAATTTCCATGAGCAAGAAAAAGAAGTAATTTCAGGACGTCTGCGGGCCAACTGCCTATTTTAACGACGAATTAAACGATTCTTCTATCGCACATTAAGTCGATAATTTGTAGACAATTGACGTGCCCCACGGTTTTATTTTAGTCTAGTCTATGCATATGTTTATAATTCCCACGACTGATCTATTTTATTATTTTTTGGTTTTTAGTACATTTATCTTAAACATTGCAAAGTATGTTTAACAAAAACCGTTTAACTTAAAAAGTTTTTACCTATTTTTATTTTCTTTCACTCACTGCGTATTTAGTACTGACGTGCACTAACACTAATTCAGTAGTTCAAATGGTTTTGTACTTTAAGTCTTGCTGGTCAACACGTTATATATAGAATTCTTGCGCCACTACATTATTATTATACTAATCAAAAGAGTGGGCGGGTCATGTAGCGCGCCTCACAGATCATAGGTGGACGAAAACAGTAACTACATGGAGTGGCCAACCAGGCAAACGATACAGAGGCAGACCCTACGCTCGATGGGATGATGACATCAAAAAAATCGCGGGTCCTCACTGGGTCCAAAAAGCTCGGGATAGAGAAAGATGGCAAGCCTTGGAGGAGGCCTTTACCGGAGAGGGTTCCTGATACTTACTAACTGTAAAAGATATTCACTAACACATGAGATAATTAGATATTTTTGTATTAGGAAATAAGGCTTAAAATAAAATAAAAATAATCAAAAGAAATACTTTATTCCGTAGACTAGAATATATGTATGAAAAATCGTAAAGAACCTAGCATTTCATACTTAGGTCTAAAAATCTCCTACACCTAAAATGGGCTTTTCCGCCACCAGGTGTATACCATCAAGCATACATTGTTTCTACTATTTTCTTAGTATAGAAAATGGTTGTTAAATCAACTTCAGATTGCCATGGTTTACCATCTCGCATTTCTGAGGTATAAAACTCATTTTCCTAATAAGGATAAAGAACCTCCACCTGCTGTTTTATTTCTCACATTTAAATCAAAAAGTCTAATTCCAACCGCGCAGAGGAAAACCAACTCTATCTCAATGGATTAAAGTTGATTTTACAGGCTGGATAAATTCAGAGGTTTTTAGGCTTACATAAACGGGATTACTATACTAAGTGGGCCAATCGTCAAATTTGTAGTCCTACTTTAAACCATCTTTATTAAAACCTCAATGTACGATTTTTGAATTCGTAACGAAATGAAAATATATTTCCATTTACATTTTTCGGTAAATAAAATTGGGTATTCTTTGTAATAATAAATGTTGTTTTTGTAATAGAGACTTTGATTCGTAGGCTTCAATTTGAACAATTCATTCCGAAGTTATACCTTAGAGCAATGACTTTACTGTCGACAAACATAAAAACAATACTAATACATCACTTTCGTTTGACAGTTGCTAACCTATTTAAATTAATATTGAGCATGCATCATAATTAATTTGAATGTTCCGATCAATACCTTGGTAATACATACGTTCAACTTTTCAGGCTTACCGTTACAGTTAGTTCTGTAATTTACTAGTGTATAATAAGAAAATAAAATAAATCAGTGGTGCTAAATCCTTTTTAGGTTTCATGATCTTTATTAATCTAATAGGCAAGTAGGTAATCAGCCTCCTGAGCATGACGCACGCCGTCGACTTTTTGGGTCTAAGGCAAGCCGGTTTCCTCACGATGTTTTCCTTCACCGTTCGAGCGAATGTTAAATGCGCACATAGAAATAAAGTCCATTGGTGCACAGCCGGGAATCGAATCTACGACTTCAGGGATGATAAAACTTCAATATCGATTCCAATTTCAATATTAATACATCGAACTACATCTTTAGACTTTATAATTATTAAAATGTTGAAACAAGGTTTTATAGTGATACTAAGTATACTATGGAGTGTTCTGAAGAATTGATTGGGCTAATCACTGCTACCTCGTTACATTATCGCACAGCCCAAAATAATACCAGATTTCCACCTATGGCTAGAAATCTTCCACAGTCTTGTAGAATAGACTTCCAGTGGTAGCTAAAGGCCAACAACGTATACTAGTCTAATAAAATATATGTAAATCTCGCGTTTTTAGTAATTTGTTTACATCTCTCGCGTTGGTTGCGTGTAATATAATTCAAAGGTTGTGGCTATGAGTCCCTGTCGACGCATCAAAAATGTAACATCCACTTATAACGAAAACGTGACTGTGAAAGTTTAATAGCGCATATACATATAACATTTTTACAGTATGAGTAACGTGTTCTAATAAAATATATAAATATAATACGTACGTTTTTGTAATAAATATTAAAAATTAAAAAGTATTTTTATTCGTACAATCTTTTGGAAATGGGTGGAAAAATTAATTACATTTGTTTGCGCTAAATCGGTGTCAGTCAAAGAAGGTTGGCAATTGTCGATTTTGACTTTGACACACGAACCAGAAATGGTAAGTTGTTGCCCCGGCGTAAATGTGCAACTGCGTATGTTTTTTTTAACCGCTGTCGCATGCGCATTGATTGAGCCACGCACCGTACTACCGCATTATTTTTTTTATTACAATAATTAAGGACCCAGTGTCTGGAGTAAGACCGTTGATGGTAAGTGGTAGTCTTAGTTTGATCGATTCTTGGGTTTCTTTATTTACTATTCTGACACGCGACTATTTTACCGGAGGGGAGAAAGCATTCTTCATTCAGCTTTCGGATACCCAGGCCCATACAAAATTTATAATACAGTAAATGTATTATTTTTGCAAATTTTGCCGTTGCAAATCCAAAAATATACTAATCTCTAATAAAAGATCAGTGAAACAGACGCAACGGGACTTCATAGTTAGTAAATCAAATACTTCAAAACATGTGCATAGTATTAAAAATATGTTACAAAACCAAAATGTTAAAACTATCTGATCGTTAAACTAAACCTCTACTAGCCAATATTTCACATGAACTAAATCAAACCTGGTGTTCGGTCGTTATCCAATATCGTGCACGCTATAAAAGGATAAAAAACTTCCCTCTGCGTTCATAACGGTTTAATAAGAATTAGTTATGCTTCACCGCGTCACAAAGATGGCGTGTAATACAAAAAAATTGCACCTAATCATGTTCAATTACTTCACACTTCATGAATCATCTGTTTTATTGAAGTATCTTAAAACGATGGTACGATATCGTGGACTATGGTACTGTTTCTATTGCCATATTTCAACCCTCGGCCAGAGATGTAAGGAAAGCGGCCAGCACTACCCTCTGTAGTGTGAGTATAAAAAAACTAAAAAGCCTTTATTCGAGTACACTACACTAAATTATACGATGTCCATGTCATTATATTTTATTTGTTCATTATTCATGTCATTATAAAAAAATATTCGAATATTGTTTCATTCAATGTACACTTATGAACGTCAAAATATTAAATGCTTCTAATTTTCATTTACTGCCATTTCTCAAATCAAGGGCGTTGAACGGAAGAGAAGAATTGGCAATAATATACTAATTATTCATGAAGTGTGAAGGTGCATTTTTTTTGATTTCATAAGATATTTAATTAACATTAAATCTCATTTTAATGTATTTTTACAGCCTTGCCGTTTGTTTTGGACAGTTATGTTTATTTTTTCATAATATTGATTAACATAATCCTCATTATTTCGTAGGTGTGGTTGAAGTGTCACGTCATAATATCACGTTATGTCCGAAGCCTATAAGGAATGATACGGTTATTTTTGATTTAACTGAAGGTCTTTCGAACCATTTATACTTAATAATGCATGGGGCAGGCACTTCCACTGCTGTTTCAATTACCTTTCTATGCAAGTAAAGTGCACGTGAGTCTGACTTTTGTCTTTAATTTTCCTGGACTTATCGCTTTCTATAAAATATTTTCGTTTGTTTTGTGCTGATTGAAGATAGAATGAAATTTTTTTTAGGTTCACAGCCGAAATTCAGGCACACAATGGACAGAACAATTTTTAACACTGTTGCTTCTTTGATTAGTAATAATAATAAAAACATTTTTTATTCGTATATATATATATATATATATATATTCGTATATATTCGCACATATTTAATACACTTCAGTATTCTAATGATAGATATAATATCTAACACAAACTCTTCATCCACATACCAAGCGCCAAAGTCCTCTCCCACTTTTCGCCATTTACTTACATTGCGCGCCATTTATATAACTTCCAATAATGTTTTTGTCATCCCATAGATAATGATCATCCTCTACTACGAGGAATACATACATACCCTCACCGCCATTCAAAACACTCACTTTTCTCAAGTACTAAAATAGCAATTACAGAAATTTCCAGCGACAAACCTAGTAACAAATTGGTATCGCTTGTTCAAAACGGAAACGCTCATATAAGCTAAAGTTCGCAGACAATGAGCATTGCTAGCATTTTCTCGAATATTCAGCACATTCGCGTACAATTTCTTGGGTCGTGTCGAAACTAATTTGACATCCGCACGAAACGACCATGCATAGCAAATGTGCTTCTGAGTGATGTATAAAATATGCACGCACGCCCTGATTGTGCTATAAGTAATATCACTGTTATTGCCACCTCATAATTTTAAGTTATTATCGTGACTTGGATTTGGGAAATAGCTTATTAACGCTTGGTATGATGATTAAATGCAGAAATTTAAATCATACATGCTCTGTGCCGTACGAAATTGTTGTTGTTTTTACCGGAATTAAAATAAAATAATAGCAAAACCAGGTGTTTTTTTTAAAATTTTGTTTTAATGTTTGTTTCCCTCCCCCCCCGGGGGGGGGGGGGGGGGGGGGGGGAAAATTTTTTTTTTAAATTTGGTGTGGGGGGGGGGGGGGGTTTTTTTTTTTTTCCCCCCCGGGGGGGGGGGGGGGGGTTTCCCCAAATATTTTTTTTTTTTTTTTTTTTTTTTTTTTTTTTGGGGGGGGAAAAAAAAGGGGGGGGGGGGGGGAGGGGGGGGGGGGAAAAAAGGGGGGGGGGGGGGGGGGGGGGGGGAGGAAAAAAAAAAGGGGGGGGGGGGGGGGGGAAAATTCGACGTGTATTATCTATATTTATAAAATTCTCGTGTCACAATGTTCGTTCCCATACTCCTCCGTAACGGCTAGACCGAGTCATATGAAATTTTTTATGCATATTCAGTTAGTCTGAGAATCGGCTACTATCTATCTTTCAACCCCCTAAGTGATAAGGTGTGTCCACCCCAATTATTTCTTTTTTTAGACATTTTTTTAGTTTTTATTTTTTATGTATTTTTGTATGCTGTATAAGCATACAAAAATACATACATCGCCTAATTTTCACCCTTCTACGATCAACCCCTATTTTTTATTATGGAACATAGTTATTTTTATTGCACTGAAAAAAAATTCTAGAAATAATATACATAGCAAAACAACGTTTGCCGGGACAGCTAGTTTTTTTATATGTGTGTTCAACATTAATTCGTTTTCCGTGGACTGATCTAAAGGATCGAGGTTTCAAATTAAACGATTAAATTTATAGAATAGAAAGCTTTTTAAATTAATAGAAAAAAAGCTAATACATATTATTCTCTATATATAAATTAATTTTTGTTGAGTCGATTCTATTATTAAATTTATTAAGAACTCATCAAATAATCCTTGTTCAAACTGTGCACGCCTAGTTGTAGGATATCGTAATACACAATTTAACATGTATATCAATTGGTTACTTGTTGTTTGTAAAGGTGAGTCTTCTATTTTTAAATTACGATTTTTAGAAAAAAAAATTGATATTGGAAAAATACAACCGAAATCGATACAAAAAATATTCGCTAAACTATGAAGTTTATTTTTTAGCAAATAAACTTCATAGTTCAATTGAAAATATCGATTTATATATAGCATAACTTAGTAATTTGTAACAAACCCATATGGCGATAAGGTACCCTTCCTCATGATAAACAACATTTTTATTATGCATTTAACTTAAGAAAACATGTTTAAATACACAAGATATAATCTATACATAACATTATAATCCTGCGTACAAATTAGATACGGTGTATGCATATAAGCGCCGGGAGAGTATTTAGCAAACTGGATTGTAACCGCATTATTGCTGACCAGCTTCTCTTGTCGAGGGACGCTTTTATACTCGGATGATATTTAAATTTAGAATACTAGAAATTGCATTCAACGAGAGAACAGTAGATCCCTAGAGGTTTATATTTAGTTTATACTTTTTGTAAGATGCTGTCGAACTGATTGTCTGCAATTATAGGTGTTATGTATTATTATTAGGTGTTCACATTTACTGCATATAATTTAGCAAAATAATTCATAGCTATTTAAATCAAAATAATTGATAGTAAGTTAAGTAAGTTTTGCTTTTAATTCCCAGTTTCGTAACCACTAAACTATACATGGGCTACACTTAGGACTAATTATTAAACAAAATTTATTTATTAACAATAGCATTCCTGCCCTAACTGGCGACCCTAAATTGATAAGAGTGCACAATAAGTAAATAAAAATTACAGACGAAACAAAAAAAATAAACATAAGAAATTACGAAAAACAAAAATACATAATAAAAAATAGAAAAAATTAACTAACTACTATAGGCACTAACAAATAATACAACTTTTGACACTTCACTCAACGGACAATTAAAAAGGTCCGTTAACCTATGTAATTTGTTATTATATACATATTTGTTAAACTAAATTAATACACCGAATCATATGTGCCCTTTTCAGAAGGTTAGTCCTAGCTGTGGGCACATGAAGTAACGGCGAACGATATCGCTTTCTGACGTACCCATCAGGCACATTGACTCTAAGATACTGAAGTACTGTCGAATTACTGCTCATGTAACAATTTTATGAAGTAAATCACAAGCGCAAATTCTCATCGTACTCTGAGCTCATTATAGCCCACAGAACCAAGAATAAATAAGATCGGATACATAAGTGGGTAAAAAGGGTGCACACATCCTAAGATGGTGCCTCAAAAATTTGTTTCGCTCCAACATCACCTTTTACTTAATTTCATAAATCCCAAATCTCTCAGTATAACAGTCTTAGTCAGTCAGTCAGTCAGTCCTAACAGTGAACTAGTTAGGAAAATTAAATTGTAGGAAGTAGTATATGATTGCGTATATGTTTAAGCTATTTTAATGAGTTAAGCATTAATTCAATATTCAGTTACAATGGCTCAAATCAGTCGTAATTTCAGTGCATCAAATTTCGTGTTTCTCGCGGTTTCATCTATTTGTCAAAAAATTTAAGAAAAAGGCTGGACGGACATCTTTAGCTCTCCATAAATTATATTTTACGGCCTAATCTATTATCAGTTGAGCCATTTAGGGAGTGTAATGACACACCGCACTATTTCGATGTATGTATAATTTAATTTAACGATTTTCTTTTAATTAATCAAATTTTCATCTTCAGTAAAGGCTAATATTAAAAGCGTATATTCAATAAATATATAAGACAAATTATTTGTTACATATTTTCCCTTTCTTTGTAATACGAAAATGTATTATCAAAATACGTTCATATTTTTCTATTTGGGTTTCATTTATTTTCACGGATATTAGATGGCCTTTATACAAAAATCTATTGTGTCTTACTATAAAGGTCAGATTATTCACAATACAATTATATATAATACGAATAAACTTTTATTTTAAGATCTCATTTAATGAATGAAAATGAATAAAAATGTGGAATGTAAATTATAGGTAAGCTAAAAAATTGTGAAATATGTGGCGCTTTAAACTGACACAACTTTTCACACTTTTGTACGTGCCATTACAATCATTAATTGACCAAACATATAGTCATGTCAAAAAAATATATGTAAAAATTCAATCAAACAGGCATGATATATGACTCAATTTACGTATATACATTTAGAGATATATAATTTAAATAATAATTTATAACAATCATTAATCATATCCATTCATCGGTCCAAGTTCATTAATGATTTTTATAGTTCATTTTACCATTTCGAATAAAAAACATGATTTGCCACAATACGGTATTTTGGCATTATTTATTTTGTAATCATAGGGCTAACAAACTTTATATATAATAACAAAAAAATCACTAAAATTAAGCCAAAAATGGAATATATGTAAGCCGACAAAAATGTCAAAAACATTTACAACAGGAAAAAAAACAAACAAAAAATGTTTAATGCATTTAACTAAGTAACACCTAATTTGGCTGTGTTGTGTGATGGTGTAAAAGTGAAGATGTGTACGTGGGGTATGCCCAGCAGGCGTTATATTTTAATTTTGTCATTACATCACAATTTTCTTCCTAAACTTTATGATACAAATTCTTTAGCCTGTTATTAAGGTATCATCATGTTATTAACGTTATAAGTGTCATAGTTGTATCGCAGCACTATATATAAGACATTATTAGCATGACGTTTCACTAGTCAACACTTATAATGACCTCATGGATGTTTTTAAATATCAATCTATATTTGATTACTTAATTAAAAAAAATAAAAATATAATATATAAAATTCTCGTGTCGTGTGTGGTGTTTGTAGTTAAACTCCTCCGAAACGGCTTGACCGATTCTCATGAAATTTTGCTTATTGGGTATGTCTGACAATCGGACAACATCTATTTTTCATCTCCCTAAATTTTAAGGGTAGTCCACCCCTAAATTTAGTTTTTTATTTTTTAGATTTTTTTTTGTTTTTATTTTTTTATGATACAACATTAAAAAATACATATTACCCTAAATTTTGAACTCTCAACGATCAACCCCTATTTTTTACTATAGTAATTTTTATTGAGCTTAAAAAAAGTTTCCTAAAATTATTTTACGTACATGGCAAAACGACGTTTGCCGGATCAGCTAGTAATAATATATTATTATTATAATTATAAGTATCATTGAAGAAATAGTGCTTTAATCTTTTTTATAAATTATACCAAAGTTTATTGTCAATGTCATAAAGAAAACATAAATCTAATAAATATAAATATATATATATATATAAACATAAAGCGTACATTTATATTTTTAAAAGCCATTTTTTATTAATATATAACATTTTGATTTTTTAAGAACGCCTCAAAATGTTTGCCTTTTGAAATAGAAAATCATTTTTCACTTGTATGCATCGCTTTATTTATCCACCTTTGTGTTTAGCCACCCCGCTATTAATGTAAAATTTTCCTATAATCGACCGAAAACCATAATCTTTAGTCAAAAAAATAACGGTTTTACTGTGACAAAACTCCATAGGCACCAGCCAAACTTGTTGCTTATAAATCGGTTGTTTTTTGGATTTATCACACTATTTTTGATTTTTACACACGCTCTCGCAATTACTTATATTACAAAAACATGCGTATCATGTAAAAAAAAACAGTAATATCTGAGACAGAATCTATGACTGGTGTGATACCCTGGGACACTCGCAGATCATCTGAATTCGATTTTGGCAATATTTTTCGCGACCTCTTTAATAATAACTGTTATATTCAGCTAATTTACTTAAAACCAAAATGATTCATACATTTAAACCTTTCTCTACTATACATCGACGCTTTAAAAAAAACAGCATACATATTTATTTTATAATATGTAATGTATATTTGTATTTTCAGCTACGATGGCCGAGTTAAGGGACCCTCGGCGCATTGGGCGGACGCGTCCCTCGGAGGGCGGGCAAGATGGCACGCGTCACCACACTCCGCGCTCAAAATACGTGACGTGGTCCCAACTGACCGTGCCCTGTACCGGTGTAGAGTCGACTTCAAAGTGTCACCAACCAAGAATCATAAGCTAATGCTTCACGTTATAGGTAAGTAATGTGCGTTTAATATAAATTATGTGTTAATAATTTAAATACGTCCCGTGGTAGACAATTTTGATTAATATTATTTATTGAGTATGTAAGTATGTATGTTTTATTTTAAGACAGTTGCTGACTGCTAATTTTTTAGTAAAAATTTAACAACACTTACATTCCTGCATTGTGGATCTTATTTTTACTAAAGAGTACTGTTTGGACTCAGAATACTTGTTATTTTTATTTCATATTTGTATTGAATTTGTGTTAATTTATTTTACAACAAAGTCAATACGAGATAAACAATTAATGTAAAATTAATTACTTATCATTAGTATGATATATTAAGCACTGCTGGCCTAGTGGCTTCAGCCTGCGACTTTCATCTGCGGTCGTAGATTCGATCTCCAGATGCACCAATACACTATACAGGGTGTCCCAAAAGTCGACGTCAAGTCGAAATTTTCTCATAGGTAATGCCACACCAGTTATCAGAAAAATTAAAAAAAAATTATGTCATGTATTTTTGAAGTTATGGAAATTTTCCTTTTATTCCAGAAAATGTACACCATGTGACAGTTTTTTCATTCCTGTTGTTACAAATATTTACTTTTTGCCAATTTTTTTTCTCTTACGTCATCCCGAATAGTGCTTTATGTAACCTATGATCCTAAACCCTGTGCCTATCACTCCAACTTGTAGGAAAATGTCATTTTATACCGTACCAAGTTTTCAAAATTAATTTTTCGCACTAGTTCAACTGATCGTCCTGAAAAAAAAATGTATTACTCCAGTTTGGCAAGCAGCTTTAAAAGTTCGCGCATTTAATAAGGATTCTAACGTGGTGTAACACTTACTTCATTATTTCTTAGATCGGCCATAAAAAAAAATTCTATTAAACAAAGTCTGTTTTTAAAAATTTCTCTGGAATTACAAAAAACGATTCTAGTGTACCCAAAGCGTTCCTAATAACCACAGCGTGGTTTAAATAAGATGGCGTAAAGTGTGAGCGAGACAGATAGTGACGCTACTTATTGCTATTGACACACGCACTACAGGTCAGTACGCAACGCTCCTTCGTTTACTACGCATCTTTTCGTATTCGCTGGTGTTATTTTGTGTTCTAACTACTTTGGCTTCGTTTACGGACTTGTTTGCTTGTGATTTGGATTTTACATTTGTGATCTACGACGACCTTTACTTTTCCCTGGACTTACGTGTTATTGTGTATTTGTACCATACCATGGCTACGTACACTACACAGGAATATGCTAACATGCACCTCATTTATGGGGAATGTTTATGTAATGCCAGTGAAGTGGCTAGACGGTATCGCGAGAGATACCCTAATGCATATCGCTATCCGGATCACAGAGTTTTTACCAGTGTGCACCGTCTACTGTTCTCTGAGGGCCGACTGCCAAACCAAGTGCACGGTGAAGGTAGAATTTCACTACCCTACGAGGCAGTTGTCCTTCAAGCAGTTGATGAGGACCCAAGTTGTTCGGTACGTGGAATTGAGGCCAGCACAGGTGTGCCCAAAAGTACAGCTCACCGAATACTACAAAAAATGAGTTCCATCCATTTCATGTACAGCGAGTACAATCCTTATTACCTCGAGATTATGAACCTCGGGTTGCTTTTTGCCAAACAAACAATTTGCTGGAGGACGTGCCGCTTACTATTTTACGAGATATGTGGTTCCAGCAAGATGGTTGTCCAGCGCATTACAGCCGCTTAGTTCGAAACCACCTTAACGAGGAGTATCCAGACAGATGGATAGGGCGGGGTGGTACAATCTCGTGGCCCGCTCACCCGATTTAAATCCTCTTGATTTTTTTACTGGGGAGCAGTAAAGGAAAAAGTCTATTCCAAGTCGATGCAAAATGTAGAAGAGCTTAGACAGAGAATAGCGGAAGCAGTAGAATTTGTGAATAATGGACGATTTGCCCGCTTCATTTCACGATCTTTTTTAAGGAGATGTCGAGCCTGTATTGCAGCTGAAGGACGGCAATTTGAACATCTTTTATAAAAAAAGTAATAAATCTAATCATAAAAAAGAAACTGTCTATTTTACTTATTTGCGTCCGTATGTCATTAGCGTCACTATCTGTCTCGCTCACATTTTATGGAATGTCTCTCTCCATCTTATTTAAACCACGCTGTGGTCATTAGGAGCGTTTTGGGTGCGCTAGAATCATTTGTTGTAATTTCAAAGAGATTGTTAAAAACAGACTTTGTTTACCAAAAAAAATTCTTATGGCCGATCTAAGAAATAATAGACTCAGTGTTATACCACTGTAGAATCCTTATTAAAT
This sequence comes from Pieris macdunnoughi, assembly GCA_905332375.1. Taxonomy (NCBI): domain Eukaryota; kingdom Metazoa; phylum Arthropoda; class Insecta; order Lepidoptera; family Pieridae; genus Pieris; species Pieris macdunnoughi. The sequence goes on along the minus strand of CAJOBZ010000017.1, from coordinate 2,330,864 downwards.
GCGCTAACTTTTAAAGCTACTTGCCAAATTTTAAAGCTACTTGCCAAACTGGAGTAATACATTTTTTTTTCAGGATGATCAGTTGAATCAGACGATCAGTAGTGCGAAAATTAATTTTGAAAACTTGGTACGGTATAAAATGACATTTTCCTAAAAGTTGGAGTGATCAGCACAGAGTTTAGGATCATAGGTTACATAAAACACTATTCGGGATGACGTAAGAGAAAAAAAATTGGCAAAAAGTAAATATTTGTAACAACAGGAATGAAAAAACTGTCACATGGTGTGCATTTTCTGGAATAACAAAAAAATATCCATAACTTCAAAAATACATGACTTATTTTTTTTTTAAATTTTTCTGGTGTGGCATTACCTATGAGAAAATTTCGACTTGACGTCGACTTTTGGGACACCCTGTATATGTGCGTATCTACGAGTAACACTCCCTCGTACGGTGAAGGGAAACATCGCGACAGAACCGGCATGTCAACTCCCAAGGCCAAGACTCATTTGCAGTGGGTTGTAGTGCCACTGGAGATTTATTATCATTATGATATATGTTAAATATGAACATCTAATAGCCTCAGGTATTTTCTATAAAACGTTCTAAAATTTGAGTTTATATCAAACCATATTGGTTCTAAACTTAGTAGGCGTGAGTCAAACAAAACTAAAACGCCCCACCACGAGTCAACTTCAAAGTATCACTTGGAACTTGTAACGCCTGCAAGTTGTATGTTATCGGTGCAAACTTCATTCAATACCAGACTAGCTGCATGGTTAAAAGTTTAGACTTGATTTAATTTAGAGCACTGCGATTTAAACTTTGGGCTTTGAGGAGTCTTTGATTTGGAATCTCTTTATTGAATTTAGAAAGTACGATATATAATACGAATAGAACGTTTTGATGAAAAATTGATGAGAGTGAAATTTTACGATGCGCGCGCACCGTGACACAAAATTAACAGAATGAAGTTGCCCACGGAAGATGCTACGGCATTGGACATAATTTTAAAACAACATTCGAATAATAATAGAATTTATGTTACACTTAATGAATATACTATAATGACTCCTTTTCCAGTCTTTGATTATTTAATTGTAATTAATTATTTTTAATAATGGCAAAGAAAAAAAAAAACTATACTTATTATTGTGATACTTTTTGACATCCAACACCTTTTGTCTTCAGTCACCGTGACCACGCACGCTGTAAAGCACGCGAAACGTCGGATAAATTTAAAATTATGTTAAATAATTGTAAATTTATAATAATACATAACTTTAATCCGGTTAAAAAGTGTTTTTTCTTTAAATGTGTAAAGGTTATGTTAATCAAAGACAATACTAATGGCAAAGAAGTATAACTTCTTACGCACGTACATAAGTACACGCACCCTTTTTGCTGTAAAAGTGAATCTACGTAGTATTTTTAAAGGACTTCATAAACGGAGTCAGGTTATTAATGTTTGAGTATGATTTTTGTGGATATTTTCGGAAGCGGTTTCATTATATTCAATATTGTTTCTCCTTATACCAATTATTTTGATGCTCTATCAGAGTAAATGTATTCCATGAATTGATCATTATATTATAAAGGAGATTCTTAACCTACATAGTAATAGTAAAAATTATAAAAAGAAAATTAAAACAAATTTAAAAAGTTTGGCCCATGTGGCACCATTTCCTCGCTGTATTGCGATACTTGTCCGTTGAGCGAGGAATGCACCAGCTCTGGGGTCATCGGTACTATCAACCAGCCCTGCGATTCTGTAACTCACTTTTCGAACTCACACAGCGGTTTTCGGATCGCCGGTCGCTCTCAAATCAGTCGTGAAGCAGTCATTTTATGATTTGGCATTCTGAAAAGGTGGAAGCTTGTAGTTTATTGTTTATTAGAGTGCCAAATCATAAAATGACTGCTTCACGACTGATTTCAGAGCGACCGCCGATGCGAACACCGCTGAGTGAGTTCGAAAAGTGAGTTACAGAATCGCAGGGCAGGCGCCAAATTAAATTCTTTAATTAGCGCCTGTGCACTTGAACAATACGGCTACTTTAAAGGGAACAAAACCGAAGTTGGAGGAAATACTCTTATATTTGAGCCGTTTATTACTTTCTCTAACCACCCCAGTTTTTTTGCTTGTCCGAGGGAGGTGAGACGAGGCTAACGTTCCATACAAGTAGCATCCCATACCAAAGCCCGTCCCATCTTCCAAAGGATCAACGAATACACAGTTACATGGGACTTTGACTAAGATAGAATGATAAATAAGTTTTATGTGTTCTAGTAAATAAGGTTGATAAGTAAATAAAAATAACTAAATTCGGTGGTTTTATCCTCACTATAATATTATTATTATTGTAAAATTACTTAGACAAATGAATAAACCTTATTAAACAGGCGTATTAATGAGACTTTTTTGTCTAAAATTATTGCAAAACTATCCTTCAAATGAAACAAAATATGACCATTACAATAACATAACCTTTCTAAAAAACCCCTAACTACCCATTATTATTATTCGATAATCTTTTCTGTTTTAAACCATTTAAAAAATATTCACAATATAATTAATACATAAAATACACTTTGAATCTATAAGACGTGATGATTCTTTGGAATCGTTCAAGAACTTAAAGCTTATGATACATTAAAACGATATCTGATTAAAAAAAACTACTGCCCTATCAAGAAATCTGGTCTATGTGTAAAAACGGATGTCTTAATGGCGTGATAAATATCCTTTTAGTTAAAAACTAATCAATCACTAGGAACAGCTGACGTGAAAGATTCCACTAAAGCTATTACGCTTTTTGCTTATAACTAAGATTTGTTTTCTATTACACTTTTAATTTAATCCTAGTTTCGATTGTGCTGTAACTAATTAGCTAAACAAATTTTCGTTTCGTAAATTTTATTTCAAGCTGCCGCACAACGTCATAGTTGTTTTATAAATTGTCTATTAATTAATTGTAAATTATAAATATACATAAAAGCAATGAATTATTTTACAGCAGCATAGAGTGTATTTAACTATCTTTGCTATAGTTTAAGAAACCGTTAGCTTTTACTGAATGTAAAATTACTCACCAGGACTATAAAACTCTTAAAATTGAGACCGTCGTAGCTAATTGATTTACTGAAAGAACTATGATGCCAAGCATATCAGGTGTTTATTTGTGAATATTGAGTGCAGTAATATTAATAATATACCGAATTTTTTATTGCCGTAAAAAGGACACTATAATGTCAAACACGTGTATTGGACTAATTTTAGTAGTAATTTTTATATTTAGTAGTAATTTAGGAGTAATTTTCTCATAGGTCGGATGTATGGTAGGTGTAGAACGCGTAAAATGCCCAGACTCGTGCCCAGACTCCAGAAAACAAAAAATAATTAAGAATGGGCTTTAAAAATTAAAATTCTGTCTGATTCTGATGATAATTGTTCCGAATTCTCTCGTTGTTTTTCCAAAAAACGGTGTATCAAAAATACAGCAAAATGCTTTTAATCCTAAAGCTAAATCTTCTACCTATTTGAAGTTTTGTACAAACCGTTCCAATATAAGTTCCAACCTGCCTCGTGATTCGTTTGTTCTTCCCCCTATTTCCTGTAAGAAAATAGAAAACCCACAAAAGCCTTTAATCAATACACGTTCCGTTGCAGAATTAGCCCGTGAAATTCCGTATTGCGATGCCATTTCCACTCCTGTTTTCAAACCTAAGCTCTATACAATCTTTATCCACACAGCCAAAATGTCCAATATAATTTTATAATAATATTAACTGTAGTTTACAATTGTAATTGTTGTATTTGTATTATGGTTCATGAAAAAAATATTTATTATTTGGTATTTAGATTATGAATTTATGATAATAGGGAAAGGTGATTAAATTTTTTAGGAGCCTTTACAGTCTAGGAGAGTATTTAGGCCATAATTTTTGTCAACAATTATAAATAACTTAACTGTTATTATTTTAATGACATTATGATAATTAAACCATTTGTATGCCTATATTTATATGGCTGATTATGTTTTTTTTATAATGAATCAATCTGAATGAACCATTTCCTTTGCAAATTAACAATTTATTATTATTAATAATTTCATTCATATCTTTTTCGAATGTAAACAGAATCGAACTTGGGCCGTCCCGGTTTGATCAATCGCCTGAAGGGCAGGACGGAAGCTCAGTGGAGTGAGCGAAGTGCGAAGTAAAGGACCACGTCTTTCCTGGTAAAGCAGGTGGAGAATGGTGTCATCGGCATAGAGGGCTAGCTCCACATTGCGAGCTCTGGGAATATCGCTGATAAACAGCGTAAACAGGAGGGGTGGCTTGAAGGACTCCGGCCCTAATGGGTCGAGGGGACGATAACGTTCCGTCTACATAATAGTGCAACTGGTTGACAAGAAGTCGTGTTCGACACGCACGAGTCTTATTGGCACTTGAAGGTGGTAGAGGTCGTAACCCAAGGCGTTGTGCCAAACCTTGGAGGTTGTATATTTGAGTCCCTACTGTATTTATAGTTTCTTCTTCCGGTAAGCTCAATTAACATTTGTACGGAAATCGTCACGACGCAATGTTTTGTCTTAAACCGAAAATAAACTATAATCAGCACAAAAAACAAAAGTTGATAGCAGTGTATGTGCCAGATAATATCAGGCATCGCTTTTAACTTGCGTCCCATAAACACTGTATTAAAATCACTTGATAAAAATTCATTAACTTTTATGATTTTAACCAACAGTAAAATGTTGCTTTAAAAATAACGTTAACTTTTTGCATTTTCGACATTTATGAAACATGCTCTGCGTAATAAAATTACCGGTCCAGTTAAAAGTAATTAACGGGCAGTTATTTTTAACGATAGTTTTTATTGTCAATTGTATTCATACAACTCGAAAATTATGGATGATGTAAGCTTATTAATTAGGTGAAATATTTTAATAAATGCTTAAAATTTTTAAGAGCTATTTGTTCTCGGAGGTGTCCATTAAATTATGGATTAATATAAACTTTCCGGTATGATATAGATGGATAACGCATCGTCTTATATTTCGGCCATAATATAATGTTGAGGCGATGAGAACTTGTAAGAAACTTATCGCATTTGTAACCAGTTGGACCGATCAAGTGAAAGACTCATCATCCTCTACGCCGCATTAAGAGAGCGCCATGCCATAATATGGGCTATCGACCTATGAGAGAAAATATTAATATTCATAAATTTATCTAATTATCAAACTTGAAAAATATTTTTAAGAAAATTGTTTACATGAAACAATTGGGGGGAATAAATTTTTGTATTTTTACTTTCTGACATACATTAAAAATAGAATTCTATAAACCGCATAGTTTTCTTTAGAATTCGTAAATGTTATCAGGATTTGATCTACATTTAGTTATGTAAGGTGCGAGACTCTCATACATATAGTCGCCTTTTACCAACACTGTTTGATTTATTAACCTTTTTATAATACGCCTATTGCTAATACGTCTTGTACTCAAAAACCGATGCGTTAAAGACTGATCATTTACTTTCAAGGAAAATTATCAATGACATATATACATTTATCTGATGCCAAGGCTTATAGCGGCACTGGTTTTTTAAAATGTTTTATTTTTAAAGCAATAATTTTTAATTACTGGATCAAATTATTTTATTACGTGACGAAAGTCAATATTTTTCAGTAATTTATGCTAATTTTTATTTCTTTACAATAATTATTCTTATTTTGTCAAGAAATAAAAAAAATACATTTTTCTACAAACAAAAGTAACAGTATTTAAAATTTTCTTAAACATAAAAAGAAAATCAAAACAAATTTAAAAAGTTTGGTCCCTGTGGCCGTGTACCTTTAACGCTGGCAGCACTTCCTCGCTGTATTGCGCTACTTATTCGTCGAGCGAGGAAAGCACCAGCTCTGGGGTCACCGGTACCATGTACCAGGCGCCAACTTAAATCTTTAATAAGCGCCTGTGCACTTGAACCCCACGGAAATTATTATTGTTATTATTTATTGTTATTTAGGATGCTATTAGTTATATTTTTTATTTGGCTGAATTTAACTACAGTTGGTCGCCCAAATATTAAGCCTAGGGTTATTTCTAGGGAAATGAAAAATATCACCTACTCGTACAACTGACGCAGTATCCTACGTGACTTTTTTACCCGCAAAGTAGGGAATATTTTTTCAATAAGCCAGTAAATGAACTCTATGTAATATTGAACAGCACGTGAGTTAAATTACTCATAAAATGTGCCTTACACTGGCCAGCAGCCAATTCTTCCTTTATTATTGCCCGCTATATCATTCTTTCGTAATTTATCCTTGCGTTACAGCTTGTGGTAAGCTGCATTAGCAGATTTGAGGCTCGGTATAAACCACAACTTGTTATTTATTTATTCAATAACACTGCGTTGCAAGTACAAAAATGCAAGACAATTAAAATAATTAATAAAAAGGAGGGCCGTATCGTTTTCGAGCGATCTCTTCCAGGAAACCACTATTAGAAAAAAAATGAATAAGGCGAGCAAGGAGCTATAGATGCCTTACATTATGCCCTAAAACAGAAGTGGCAATGGGCGGGGCATATAGCAAGATACACCGATAATAGGTGGACCTTAAAGACAACTGTATGGAAAGGCCCAAGAAGAACAAGGAGAAGAGGTCGCCCAAAAAAAAGGTGGATAGAAAAAATAGAAGCGGTAGCAGGAAACGAATGGAGAAAGAGAGCCATAGACAGAGTCAATTGGAAAAAGCTGGAGCAGACCATTACCCGTGAAGGAGTTCTGTTCGACGGTACGGAAGGTAGCTAGGATATAGCATAACATGTAAAAGAAAAGAAAATATGTATAAAAATGTAAAATAATCTAAGCTGTGTATTATAATTTGTTTTTGTCATGATTGGAAATAAAACGGGCTTTATTAGTATTATTATTATTATTAAGGAGTGCATATCTACAAAGACATATTATATTATTACTTAGACAAAACAAATGGAACAAAGGAAAGAAATTAAAACAGAAAAAGGGAAAATAATCATAATAATTGGGGGGGAAAAAAAAAAGATTATTCCCAAACCCCCCCCCCCCCACCACCAAAAAAACCATTTGAACTTCTTGCACAACTGAGCGTTTTTCAAAGCAGTTTTTGCCGCGCACCACCACTATGTGGAACCAGCGGCCCACTGAAGTATTTCCGACCCAATTCGACTTAGGGTCCTTTAAGAAAAGAGCGTACCAATTCTTAAAAAGTCAGCAATGCACTTGCGAGCCCTCTGGCATTGACAGTGTGCATGGGCGGCGGTATCGCTTAACATCAGCTGAGCCTCCTGCCCGTTTGCCCCCTGTTCTACAATTAAAAATAAAATAATACTGGACAACTCTATTTATATATTCTCTTAGTTTTTTATTGGTGGAGTAGACTGAGTAGATGGCTTCGATAGGACCCAACGACATCTTCTCCCTTCTCTCTCATTTTGATACATTAAATATTATAAACAGAATATTTTTTATTAATATAGTAAAAATAAATTATGTGTAGTTTTTTTTTCGTTATGGATTTCAAAAAAACAGAAGAGATTAAAAAAAAATTTAAAAACCTTTTGGATTTTTATAAAAAAAAAAAAAGGGGAGGGTAAAAATAAAAAAAAAAAAACAAAAAAAAATTTTTTTTAAAAAAATTTTTTTAAAATTTATAAAAAAAAAAAAAAAAAAAGGGGGGGGTTGGAAAGAAAAAAATTTTTTAAAAAAAAAAAAAAAAATAAAAAAAAAAAAAAAAAAGGGGGGGGGGGGGGTTTTTTTTTTTTTTTTTTAAAAAAAAAAAAAAAAAAAAAAAAAAAAAAAAAAATTAAAAAAAAAGAGAAGGGGGGAAGAAAAAATATAGTAAAAATATTAAGAAATATGAAATACAGTTAATAAAACTTTTAATTGTTCAAAAACCTAATTTAACCAAATTTTCAAATATGATCAGTTTTCCTGATAACTATTATATTAGCCTAAAGTTTGCACACTCGCGTTAATTAGGTGTCGATTCGATATTTTGTCATTTGCGCCTTTAAACCATAAAATTTGGTTTATGGCGCTTAAGAATATGTAATGCATATATTACAAATAATTTCAGTTTTACACCAAAGAGGATGCCAATTATAGTTGTGTGTAGATATTGATTTTAGAACCGACTTCCAAAGATTAGCCCAACATAGATTTGATACATGTATATGAAGTATTGAATTAATACATTTATTTTCATCAGTTAAAGCCAATACAAATAAGACATCAATTAAAATGAGGTTATAATATATTTATTTATATTTATTTACAAGTAGACTCGGCCAAGCGTTGCTGTGGCTAAGATTTTTGTTATATTACATAGTAGTAAACTATTCAAGAGAAAAGGCAGGAGAACACCAATCCACCATGCTTTTTTGGTGGTTATGCCATTAAATTGTAGCTTATGTGAAACGTTGGTAATTATTTTGATAAGGATCAATACCTAGGTATGAATAAAGAGCATTTTCTAGCGGTGGTATTTTAATAAAAAAAAATTAATAAAAGGACGCTTATTGTGACGTAACTATAAAAGATAGAGACATGCTGTCGCGATAGATACATTTTTTATAGATAGTGATGTGTCCTGAAAAATTGTAATACATCATTTTATTCTATCATTAATAGTTTTCGCAGCGCACACGATTGAAGGAAGTTTTTTGTTTATTTTTTTACACCTTGGGTTAGATTATTCAAGTTTTAGTAAGCATCCCTCTGAAAATGAAACATAACATAGTCAATCGGGAATAGTGTAGCTTGCCAACGGTGAAATAATTTTTGAAATCGGTCCAGTAGTTTCGGAGCCTATTCATTTCAAACAAACAAAAAATCAAACCTTTCCTCTTTATAATATTAGTATAGAAAAGAAATTTATAAAGCGAAATCCTGTCATGTGAAACAGCCAAGCCAGAAGTTATTACGCGTTTTTAATAAAATAATGTAGAATAATGAGTATCATTGTTTTAATTACAAGAACAAATTACGTTAATGTACACATTAGCGGTTTGTCATAGTAACAAAATTGAGATTCGCTCTGTTTAAGTTTAATGATTTCATGTAATGGAGTTCATTAATTGTAACATTTACATTTTGTTTTTTTATATTAATGTAAAGTTTTAATAATTATGCTACTTATAATAGATATGAAGTACTTTAGGTCCTGTATTAATCCGAAATTTATGAGTTTAGCTTTTAGACGATCGTCTATTCTTTTCTACTCTGTAGACCTGCAAAATTTATGTTATAAAGGTTATAATTTTTAAACTTTTTTTTTCTAACCTAGTTGTAAGTCAAATTACCTATCACCTTTATTTTACGGTCCTAAAGTTTTAATTATAAATTAATATTAGAAATTTTAATTATTTATTCTAGGACTAATTCAATGTGCAAAGGTTTACAATACGGTAATAGCCTAACCGAATCACTTAAGCTTCATTCCGCAACCGCGCCAGGTAACAATATATTCTTTGTAAAAAAATACGGATGAGACCGCGCCTGCAAATGACGTTTACATCCCAACGTCATACCAGTGCTATAGACAATAAAACATTGGCTCGCTTTGCTGTTCAATCATTGTAGTGTATAGGTATACTAAGTACTGTTGCAGTCGCCTCCGTTTCTGACACGTTCATATCTCTATGGTATGATAGATGTCATTTATTTTGATCTTTAAAATAATTTGTATTTTTTTATAGAACATGTGGAAAACGGGCAGGTGGCTCACCTGATGTTAAGTGATACCGCCATTTATTTTGATCTTTAAAATAATTTGTGTCTAGTCTATCTTCATTATTTAGTGATTTAAAATGCGGTGTTTATTTAACACGTTGCAAGAAATCAATACAATTAGAATAGTTAAATAATACTTGCAATGCGACTTCTTTAATACAAAGAGTCCCCTCGTGAGTCTGGGGTATTGTAGGATACTGCGGCTTCTTAAGTACTCATGTCATTTTCACATGTGTATATCCTTTCTATAAAATATTTTCATAAGTATCTGATTGTTCTTATTTTAAATGTGTTCATAGTGAATAAACAGAAATAACACCCGAATGTCTGAGTATCCCGTTCTCGTTTTAACACTATTGTCTAAGTTGTCTAAGTTGTGACCGCAACAAGGAAGCCGCTATTTCTAACGAGCTAATATAATTTCCGAACAACTTAAACGAAAGCGAAGAAAGATTAATAAAAATATAATTTACTCACATAGATATTGTGTTACCTTATGAACGTCATTAAATAAATGCTTCTAAATGTACATTTACTGCCGGTTATCAAAATATGAAGGCCATTAACGGACAAGAAGAACTACTAATAAACTCTCCAACCCTCTTGAAATCGCTAAGTTTTTTGTTATTATTATATCTACTTATGTAGCTTGGTTAGTATGTAATGTTTCATCTACAGTTGTTAAATTTCTATAGCCACTAGTTAAATGATAACTTTTTGGCTATTCAATAAATAGTCATAATTGTGTCATATAAGGGTGCGTCAACATCTAGCGAATGCGCCGCGAATGTGCAGCTCGCGAGTCGTTTGCGAGCTGCGCGCGTGCATTTTTGTTCGTGCGCCGCTCCTGCGCCGACAGCACGCAGTTCGCGCGCAACCTGATCGCCGTACGCGATCAGCGCACGGGCGGCGCGCTAGCGGCTCGCGTCTTCCTTCCGTCCACGCCAGTAAACGGAACTGTAAGCGCGAGAATTAAGTGCGCGCCGCGCGCGTGCCTTAAACGCTAGTTGTTCGCTAGTCGAGTTGCGCTAAAGAGGCGCACATCACCATTGCCGTGTCTGCACGCGCCAGATGTG